>JAVLUX010000039.1:23710000-24310000 GCA_032164185.1 Moxostoma hubbsi | reverse complement strand
TCTGTGGAGTGGTTAAAAAATTAGATTTAATGAATTCAACCTAAGTGTATGTAAACTTCTGACTTGCATTGTATATTACCTAATAATAAAACAAGCATTTAAATTCATTTCCATCAGAATTTTCATTATAATTACAATTTTTTTAAAATGTGCAATTGCTATGGTGTGCAAAACTTAACTGAGGCTGAAATTAAAGTGTTGACATAGTATATTATGGAGGATAATATTTACTTGGAGTTCCCTAGTATATTGTCACCCTAGAAACTTGTCATTCTCTCATTAGGTGCTCAGGATATGTTGACCTGCGTTACATCTATCCCAGCAAACCTTGAGAGGCTCATCTTTCCTAAACAAAGAGCTATAAATAAGACTTAGCACAGAGAATGTATTGTATTTCTCCACTCAAGTCTCTTCAGTCCTAAAGTTCTTATTAAGAATAAATGACCAGTGAAATGTGAGCATGCCAGACAAACCATGAGATAAACCTGTGACGAGGCATTTTCCAGAAACATTCCAGAGTTTTTCTTAAGTGTCTCAGTGCCTGTAACAAATTATGAGCATATTGAGACATTTGATTCACTTTTGCTGTGACAACAGAAATCGTTGGTTTTCTTCCTCAGGAATCTTCCTGCTAAGTCGGAGGAGGAAGCCCAGCGCCACCGTCAGGAGTATGATGAAATGGTGGCAGAGGCAAAGAAAAGAGGTGCAGAGTTATTACCCTGCATGCTAAGTTTAATCTCTTGAATCTCACAAAAACTGCCCTGAACATGTCCAGTGTTGTGACAGATACTACCCCCAGTCAGAAATTTGGACCCCAAAGCATTTCCATTTGCTGACAGAATCCCTTTTGTGTGCTCTGTTTGGTGCCTGAATGGAAAACCTACAATATCACTTGTTAATATATAGTACCTACAATGTGTATTAAACCTACAATATCACTTGTTAATATATAGTACCTACAATGTGTATTAAACCTACAATATCACTTGTTAATATATAGCACCTACAATGTGTATTAAACCTACAATATCACTTGTTAATATATCATTTTAAACATCAAAATATGTTAGTGTATTTATATTTCACATTATATTACTGAAGACTTTCTTTGTTTTCAGTAAGCTTCAGGTTAGCAAACTAACTGATTAGCCTGATAACTTAGCATATCGCTAAACAATTAGCCTGCTAACCTATCAAGCAAGTTATTGTATTTTATACCTTGGCACATTTGAATCAGGCAATACAAATTATTTTCCTCATTTGCGGTCCAAGGGGGAGTTGGATTTGGTATTGACACTGGGTCGTAATTTCCCCCCAAAATCAAAAGAAAGAGAAAATAAATAATATTTTGCTTATTATGTTTTATAAATAGTTTTTTGCACTCTGAAGTAATGTGAATCTCACTTTCAGAGTTGAAGGAGGCTCAAAAGAAGAAAAAGCAAATGAAGGAAAGATTTAAACAAGAGGAGTGCATCGCTAACGCTATGGTGGTTTGGAACAATGAGATCCTTCCCAACTGGGAGAACATGTATGGCAGACCCCCCTCCCTAATTAAAATAGAATATTTTATCCAATATTTGTGTGTGCTACATATTTTTATGCCTATTAGAGTATCATCTCTTTAGCTTAGCAACATGCTAATGCCAAACTCTTTTGAAATTAATTGTGAGTCGAGTCTCTTGTGTGCTTTGTGTGTGGTGTGCTATTTGTATGGTGTATGTAGTTGCTTATGTAGAATGTTCCAAATCGGTCACTTATGAGGTTCCATTACAGTTAGGGTGCTAGCTTACAAAGCTGCTGCCTGTGTAGGCAAGGCAAAGCTTTTAACTGCTCATTCTTGTGCATTTTTCTTCAGGCGTGGCACACGGCGTGTGAGAGATCTGTGGTGGCAGGGTCTGCCGCCCAATGTGAGGGGTAAAGTGTGGAGTCTGGCCATCGGGAATGAACTGAACATCACCTCAGGTATTTCACTGACCTATATGCTAGACAGTTGAACCCAGGATTAGCTATACCTTTTGGTAAATTGTCTTTCTGAGAACAGTTCTCCAGAGCAAAAATGTATTGCCTCCATACGTTGCACAAAGTCGGAGAAAATATTTTAAACCACCCGCCAGGATATAGTGTGACCTAGACAAAGCGTTTATTGGTTCATTCAAATTCATCAATTCATTATTAGCATTATTAAATTAAAATTGCTTTCTTTTCCCTCAGACAACATCATGCTAAATAGATTGAAAAAAAAATTAATGGTAGAAGTTGTGAGCTGAGAGAAATATAATCATCTTCTCCTTTCCTCTCAGAATTGTATGAGATCTTTCTGTCACGAGCCAAGGAGCGCTGGAAGAGCTTCAGTGAGACAGAGTCAGAGGGTACGTCACAGTAGGGGAAAGCCCTCGGGAAAGCCCTCTGGTGCAGTTTAAACATGCAATCACTCATACAGTCAGATGAAACACTAAGTGTGTATAAATGCAAGTGTGAGAGCTTCCATTGCTCACCAGTTGCCTTTCCTCTTTACATTAATGAAGTGGTGGCTAATGGTGTTTTAGCAGCCTCAGCACTTCATTATTTGTTGAGTGTTGTAATAGATCGGTTTAGAAAGCTGGCTGCTCTTACATATTGAACACAAACACAACTTTCTTTCACATCTGGTGCTTATAATATCAATGCTGTTTTTGTCCATATTAGCTTCTAGAGCTCCTTGGTGCTAACTCACTCTGGAGTCACTTCAGTGTCACAGAACGGAGGGTTTTCATTAGTTGAGACAAGAACTCCATTTCCATTTTTTGAAATACTGGAACCAAGTGAAATTCGGGACTATTGTTTTCCGTTACTATTTCTTGAGCATCTGTATTCTTCTGCTGATTTGAACGGAATACTGTACTAAAATATTCTGACAGTGTTTCCTGTACCGCTGTTCAGCACCAGCTCTGCAGCAAAAAAATTGTTGAGATGTCCTGAGCTGTGAGTTTGCAGTCTAAATGGAATGTATTGAGAGACTGGGCGACCAATTAAAGGAAAATTCTGGGTTCAGTACAAGATAGGCTCAGTCAACACTATTTGTTGCATTATGATGATTACCACAAAAAAATTATTTCGGCTTGTCCGTCCTTTTCTTAAAAAAAGCAAAAATTATGGTTCCAGATAGGCACTTACAATGGAAGTGAATGGGGACAATTTTTGGAGGGTTTAAAGGCAGAAACGTGAAGCTTATAATTTTATAATAGCACTTACATTAATTCTTCTGTTAAAAATTTGTGTTTGAGTTGTAAAATTGTTTAAATTGTCATGGACGTTTTAGGGTTACGGCATTATGTTATGTTGTAAAATTTTGTATACCTTAGAAAAGATTATAGTGATTTTATCACACTAAAATTTTATCACACTAAAAAAATCTGCTAAAATGTTTACATGCATATTGTTTATGTCTTGTGGCTAAACTTTTACGGATTGGCCTGACTCACTTCCAGTAAGTGTCTTACGGCATTTTTTTTAAAAAGAAAATTAGGTACGAATTGAAATTCATTTTTGTTATAATCAACATTGTGCCACAAATGAGCTTAACTTGTATTGAAAATTGAACAGAATATTCCTTTAAATCCAATTTGTGAAAGAATGGCTCTTATGTAATAATAATAATAATACCTTTTATTTATAATGTGCTTTTCTTGCACTCAAAGTGCTACAAGATTGAATAAACACATAACATACAACAGCAACAACCATAACATCAAATTTAAAAAGACTAACACAAAATGTATAAAATACAGCAGCAACCACACATAAAACTAATATAAATCAATATTAAAAGAGTACCTTAAATAAATGAGTCTTAAGTAACTTCTTAAAACAATCCAAGGTTGGGGTGTTTCTAATAGTAAAAGGAAGAGCATTCCATCGCTAAGGGCCTCTTAAAGAGAACACTCTTCCCCCCATAGATCCATCAATAATTTCCAAAAAATTGACAGCATTAACACAATTCAGATTGTCAACATGAATGTTAATATCTCCAGTTAATACCATAGCTGAACAAATAGGACTTAGAAGTGTCAACAGTTAAATAAGTTCAGAGAAGAAGAGTCGGTTAGGTTTAGGAGGAATGGTATATTAGCAATACAAGAACCGACAAAACACCATTGGTTTTTAAAACCAAACATTCAAATGATGAAACAGAGTGAGCAGCGATTTCAGTGATTGATACATTGGATCTGTAAATAACAGCGAGACCGCTTTACCAGTAGATCGTGGCATATCAATAAACATATAACCGGATGAGGCACACATATTGAGGTAGTCATTGTCTTTATGGCACGTTTCACTGAGACAGAAAACATCAAGGTTTCTGTCTGTAATAATGAGGAGAGCCGTTGTATAATTCAGTGACATTGTATTTAAGTGTGCGAGTCTTACAGTTCTGCGACGCATAATCCCACCACGCTTGTCAGAGTGAATTTCAGGATAACATAGGTTACTAGGACAAATACACCGGCAGATTGAGTAATGACGAACCAAGTGCCTAAGACTTGACCAAGATACGGTGATGCCAGCACCAGTAATGAAGCATTTCTGACGAGAGCCTCTGTGTACATAACTAGGCAGATGGAAAAGTTGCGTGGAGCGCAAAGTCTGTATAACACTGATGTCAGGACAGGCATGATGTAACCGGAAGAGAAGTTCAGAGGAGGAGTACCTTATCACAGTGAGATCCACTTGTTTAATCCTGCTTTGCACAAATCCCTGATAGAAGGAAGATGCAGATGTTCCAAATAGTCAGAAAAAGCCGCATGATGACATCCAGTGAGGATTTAGGACCCCTCACGCTCTGATCAAAATCAAAGCGAAAATGCTTTTTATTGCATTTAGTGCCAACAGTCATTTCAACAGAGCACATATTACAAATGAGATGAAAAAATTCTCTTGAAAACTCAACTGTTTACACAGACTTTTTAGAAGCATAAATGCAATCCAGCAATTGATCCTAACTATCTAGATATTTCATTCATTCATTCTTATAATAGATAAACTCCACTGATTACAGCAATGTCTTGCAAGAACAAGCACTACTGGTTTGAATGTCTGATAATGTATTAGAGCATCATTTTGTTTGCATGTAGATTTGAAGTTTTAATTTAGTTGTGTTTGTGACAGTGGACAGTGGGGCGTCAGTTGCTGACCGGGAGTCCAGTCTGGACCTGATAAAGCTGGATATCTCTCGCACGTTTCCTTCACTCTTTATCTTCCAGAAGGTAAAGACTGCATGCTTCTACTCACTGCTGTTATGGTTGATCTGATCTGGTGGTGTAGTCACTGACGTTGCTCTCACTTCTGTCAGGGTGGGCCATACCACGATCTCCTTCACAGCGTGTTGGGTGCTTACACCTGCTACAGACCAGACGTGGGATATGTGAGTGATAACTGCTGCTTAATATGTATTAATGAAGAGGATTGTTTTTTGTGTGTTCCTCTACTCTTTCTAATCAGTGTATACAAATATTTAAAATAAATTATGTATAATATTTATAATTCTAATTTTTTTTTTATAAATAAAAATATTTTTTCTTAGACTTTACATAATAAAATTAGGGGTGGCAATTGATTCGATTTTTAATCGAATTAATAACATATGTCGATTGGTTAATAAAACTAATAGCAGTTAATTACACACACCAATAGTTGCTGAGAATGGCCCCCAATATGAAGATAATATTAAGATGTATTAATTCAAATAATTGTACAGTATATACTGTATATGTTTGTGTTGGCGACATTCTCTGGATTAAAGGGGTCATGAAACGAGGATTCAAATTTTCCTTGATCATTTTACATATAAGAGGTCATTGTACTATAAAAACAAACTGTAAGTTTCAGAACTCAAAACTTCCTCCTCGCTTCAAAAAGAGCTTTTGTTGAAACCAAGCTGCCAAAGCATCTCGTTCTTTATTTCCTTCACATTGTGACGTCATACTGCGGTAGACATTTGTGTCTGACCGCCACCACAACATATCTAGAAAGTAAAAGTAAACCCTCGCGTGGGATGCAATATAACCAAGTGCCACCAACTCGGTACTGGCGATACATTTGCATTTTTTTTTTATCACATTATTTCTGTATATCAGAAATTCCATTTCCTTTCTTTCATACCAATAGTGTTTAACACTGCTTAACACATGGTGAATTCTTGTTGCATTATGGGCTGTTAACAGGTGTTGTGCTTGTGAGAGAGGGTTAGTGAAGCTCTTTTTGAGTGTGAGTAAATGATGCTCAATTTAAAAAAGAAACCAGCTTCTTGGTTCAGACAAAATGCGCTCTGCTCACATACTCTGGTGAGAGGGCATGATTAAGTGCGTTTTATTTTCAAAAATGTAAAAAAAAAAAAAAAATATATATATATATATACCCTCTTTTCTCCCTAATTTGGAGTGCACAATTCCCACTACTTAGTAAGTCCTTATGGTGGCACGGTTACTCACCTCAATCCAGGTGACACAGGACAAGTCTTAGTTGCCACCGCTTCTGAGACGGTCAATCTGCACATTTTATCACGTGACTCGTTGTGCATGACACCGCCGAGACTCGCAGCATGTGGAGGATTATGCTATTCTCCGCAATCCACACACAACTTACCACGTGCCCCATTGAGATCGAGAACCCCTAATCTTGACCATGAGGAGGTTACCCCATGTGACTCTACCCTCCCTAGCAATCGACCAATTTGGTTTCTTAGGAAACATGGCTGGAGTCACTCAGCACACACTGGATTTGAACTCGCGACTCCATGGGTGGTAGTCAGTGTCAATACTCGCTGAGCTACCCAGGCCCCTGATGTAACATTCTTTTTAATAAAATTATTTCACTAAATTAAAGTGTTCATTTGACAGCCCTAATTACAATAAATTTTTGGAAATTTAAATTGTGAAAGCCTTGCAGTTCTCATTTCAATCGTAGTTTTCATGAGAGCTGTAGATAAAAGTGGCTGTAAAATTATTTTTGTTGACTGCAGGTTCAAGGCATGTCCTTCATCGCTGCAGTGTTGATTCTCAATCTGGAGGAGGCTGATGCTTTTATCGCCTTTGCCAATCTCCTCAATAAACCCTGCCAGTTGGCTTTCTTCAGAGTGGACCATGAGCTGGTACAGTTTCTTGACCTGCACGATTTTACAAATGCTGTACTGTATTTAGATTGCATTTTATAGTCAGCATGAACTGAAATGAATAACTTCCTCAAACCACTTTCTTTCTTGGCTGAGTTGATCAAGCTCACTAATTTTTAACCTCCCCTCCAAACACCTATCATATAGAGACTCCTTTTTATGATCCAATCAATTCCCAGTGGACAAAATCAAGTCCCACCCTAGTTTTTATTTATTATTATTTTTTATTTTTTTGTTCCACTCGAAAATGTATCAAGTAAAAGGAGATTGTGGACAGAGTTGCAACGAAATTAACTTTAAAGCTAAAGTGTGTAACTTTTTCGATATTAAAATACCAATTCCAGCGCGATATGCAGAGATAATTACAAGTAATTTTTACCTTGATTTTCTTCAAACTGGAAACACTGTGTCTCTGTGGCACTATCAAAACATTGCTCTGTTTAAGCAGCCTAATGCAGCAATAGTGACTCAACCAATGGCGTGCGTTTGGGGCGGGGCTCAAAATTTGTTCAGTCAACAGCAGACGGGGAGGAGTGTTCAGGACAGCCGTTTGAAAATAATGTTTATTTTTGCAATCCCTTTTGCTGGCACTAGAGGTGCAGAAGTTACACACTTCAGCCTCAAGTAGGAGCTTGTAAGTGGAAAAGTGCTTAATTGGATCAACTGGTTGAGGGAATTTTTATGCGGCCAATTAACGATCGTATGCTGCTTTTGCACGAATTAGAAATTAATTTGCAAAGGTGTTTTACGGGTTTTACAAATCTGCCTTTTGCTCCTTAGATGCTGAAGTACTTTGCAGCATTTGAGGTGTTCTTTGAGGAAAACCTACCCAAACTTTTTAATCACTTTAGGAGTTCCAACCTCACCCCTGACCTGTACCTGATCGACTGGTGAGTCCACAAAGAATCTGATGAGGACCAAAACATTACAGATGTTGAAATAGAGCATTGTTGTTCAGGACTATAATATCATGTTCCATCAATCTTTGTGTGTGTGTGTGTTTATAGGATCTTCACCCTGTATAGCAAGTCCCTGCCACTAGATGTGGCGTGTCGGGTGTGGGACGTGTTCTGCAGAGACGGGGAGGAGTTCCTCTTCCGCATGGGGCTGGGAATCCTGCGGCTGTATGAGGAAGTGCTGCTGCAGATGGATTTCATCCACATCGCTCAGTTCCTCACCAGACTGCCAGAGGACACACCCCCTGAACGCCTCTTCAACTGCATTGCCAACACCCAGATGATCAGCAGCAACAGGAAGTGGACACAGGTCAGTTGGAATTGTGAGAACAGACAGTGAAATTTTATGCTGCGTACGACAGGAAATTAGATGCATATATATTTCTTGCTTCCTACTCCATTTTGCCCCTTTAAACATACTTTTGCATACAGACTATTATTAAATACCTAGTAAAATGAGTTGCTCTAAACATATCTCTCACATCCGTGAGCATAAGAAAATGGTGCTGGCATTTATTCACACTCATGTCGTTCCAATCCTATACGACTTACTTTCTGACGTGGAACATAAATAGATGTTTTGAAGAGTATTCACACAGCTCTTTTCTATAAAATGAAATTAAAAGGGTACTGATGCTTGCAAGCTACAATTACCCATCTAATGTAGCTCTCAAATCATTTTTGTGTCTGCATCAATTCAAATATGGCACTTAAAGATATGTTGCGCTAGGCTTTATGTCAGTGATGAACACCATTAGTTCTATCGTGTGTTTGTGCACATGAGACTTTAGAGCTTTGTCAGAGGGGAAGATTATTTGTCTCTCTTGGATCTCGAAAGCATCAGTTCCCATTCACTCTCATTAAGGACTGGGAAAAAATTAAATTTTTCAGATGCATCATGATCTCCATTTGAAAGATTTCATTATTGATTCTTAAATCCCAAGATCGATCCTTTACGCTGTGTACAACCCTCTACTGCGATAAGAGAATATTGCACGCATTTGCAACCAAATTTTGTGCTATGCGACTGAAATGTATATATTTGGCAGCTGGCTTGTAAATGTTTAGATTTCACTCACCAGTGATTGTTTAGTGTAGTACTGTAGTATTCAGCAGTGAAATCTTTTAATTGAGAAAAGTTGTTCCGTGTAATGTGTGTCCAAAAACGAGATCCAAGCAACCCATTTGTCATTGAAAAATGGTAATGCCCTTTCTGTTCTTTACAGACAGTTGTTGATAAACAAAACAAAAAAACATTTCTAACCAGGCATAGCAAGGATGAGGAACTAAAGCCATACGAGTCCTCTCTTGTTAATATGCGCTCGTATACAGACACTCTTTTCAGAAATGGTTTTAAGGCCAATTGGTTTCACAAGTTGTGACGGTGCTGAGAACTGCCTGCTTTGCACGTTGAAGAGCCATCTGAGTAGGGCTGGGCGATAGGATGATGTAATCAAATATCAACGGTATCTGACAAATATATTGATGCCGATTGCGACACTCATTGACAGTTGATGAACGACGATATCGGCAAATAACAAGACCCAGGAGCAGGGAAGTTGCCCAATATAATAAATAGTAGCTCAGGGTGTGAAATTAGCACCCCCTGCCAATTGCGGTAGGGGTGGGGCTATTTATGCACTTTAATGAAAATAGAAAAATGGTCCATTCAGACTTTCACATTTTCAAAAGTTTCTCCATGGAGATACCCCTGAACCCCCATACAGCATCATTCCTCAGTCACAAGGGCTTCTATGCTCCCATACTTGGATATCTGTATGTAAAGAAATATGAAAATAATTTAAATGTAAAAAAATATATATATATATATATATATATACACATACCTTCATTATGATTCAAAATGAACAGATCTAATAACATTCATATCCAACTGCACTCAATTGATACTCTATAAAATATTGTAATATTTTCATAGAACATCCCTCAGACACCACTGCACTGGCTGTGTCTGGGCCCCAACGCAGTTTTGTAAAGACTATTTAGACGGTTTAAGATTTTGTTTTCTCTTCTTTTTTTGGAAATTCGTGATAAATATCGATATTGAATGATATGAAAAAGAATATCGTGATAATATTTTTTGCCATATCGCCCAGCCCTACAAACACAATTTCGAAAAGAACACATTGTAAATTATTAGGCAGCATTAATTGATGAACACAATGGAATTTATTAAACTTACAACAAACTGGTGTTTTCTCTGTTTACGCACAAACTAAGGGACGTAACAAACTGTTGCAGCCGTTTTATGAAATTAGAAATTATTTGAGTTATGTTGAACTTTCGTGAGGTAATGCTTTATTTATATTTCCTATATTATTATTGTTTACATTCATAATTGTCTTTAGATCTTAATTTGTATTTTCCACCTTTTTTCATGGATGCTTGCGTGACGGCAAAGGGGGCCAAGTAAATGTTTGAATTTGGGGAGGTGGTTACTGGTTAAATAAGATTTTTTTTATCACTTTATTTTAATTGCTTTTTTGTTTAATTTAAAGTGCAATTTGAATATTAATTTTTCATGTTTCAATAAATTAATTGAATTTTTAAAGCAAAACGAATAAAGCATAAATAACCTTCCCATTCACCGACCTAGGCAGAGGGGCTGACCAAGGTCGGCCATTAAAAAAAAAAAATCGGTCAGTCACTAGTGTTTAGCACATCTTCAGTAAATAGTACAAAGTATGCAATTAAATGATAAACATGTAACAAAATATTTTGTGCAATATAATATTATATTTATTGATTAAATACATGGATTTGTTCCTAGTTAGATCAACTGTATATAACAGCATTAGCTGGGAGAGAATGTCTTTCAATGTAAGCAAAAGGGACATTATAACTGAAATGTAGCCATATTTATTGATATTGAATTGGCGTTGTAATCGAATGGAATCAAGAGCTTGTGAATCCAATCGGGAAATCTGTATCAATACTCAGCCCTACTTTCATTGCGTGGAGAGGATCTGCATGAATATTCTGCCTAATGTCTCATTTTGTGATCCTTGTACGAAAGAAAGTAAAATGGGTTTTCAACAACATGAGGCTGAGTAAATGCTGACAGAATTTTCATTTTTGGGCAAACTTTCCCTTTAATTGATATTTAATTTAAGAATTTGATTATTGTTATGGTGAGTATAGCACCACCTACAGGAAATTGTAATGGTCTACATATATCATTGATGTGTTATTCCCAGAGGTCAAACATAATAAATCATATTTTTAATCTGTTTATTAACTACTTATTTTGTCTTTCTTTATCAGGTGTTTAGTGCCCTGGTGTATGATAAAGAAAAGGAATAAAACAGCAGTCCTTTGTTGAGAAACTCTCGATGTGACATACCAATTTGAGCTTTTAAATGGAATTGGTTAAATGCAAATGGAATGATTAAAACAGAATATTGAATTAAAAATGACTCCTGCAGCATGAAGAAAAACTTGATAAACTTTATTAACCATTGCCAGTATTTATGAAGATTAAAAAATGATTTTATCAAATGAAATGCGAAAATGCTCCACCAGCTTAATCGTGTACTGTACCTGATACCAGCCTCACTTTAATGCTTTTTTTTCCAAGATCCTCTTTTTTGAGAGGAGGACTCAATAAATGACTGACTGGTGCATAAAAAATAATAATAATAATAAAATATTTATGCTAAAGTTATTATTTTGAAGCATTTCATTTGGAGTCTGTTTATGCACTTGGAGTTTTAATATTTGACATCAACACTATTAATAAACTGTTAGGAGTCGCCAGAGAAGATTTGTTAAAAAAAAAAGAAAAAAAAAAAGAACAGTGATGTTGTTTTCTTCAGCAGTTTTGTTTTATTGAGAGAAAAAAGACCTCAATGAAGTGCAATAGAAATTGTAAAAATATGTATGATGCAGTTAAGATTGATCCGAGCATATATGCTGAAATATTGCACATAGGTTTTTTAGGTGTTGCAGAAGAATCATTCTATCTGTTACAGTCAACATCCCATTGTGCGATTTTAATTTGTACTTTTAAAGCACTAATTTATAGCTTGAAGCTAAATCTGACTAATGTGAGTATGACAGTAAAGTGCAAAGGCACTATGTGAATGATGGATAAAGAGGTTTAGAAGATAGAATAACATTACATGTGTATTGTATGCATAACAATAAGTGGTGTAATTATTTGTCTGTTTCTTTTTCTGTTCAATTATTTGACCAAAGGCATTGGTTATCTTGGGATTTCACTTGAATATTTGTGAATATGGAGTCTGGAAAGATTGTTTGATTTGGCTGTACATTGCATCTTGATGATAAATGATTTTTAAATGTAAATTGTATCAATTAATTCTGGATTTGTTTTCTACACACTCCAAGGTTTTATTGTACAGTTTTCATACTCAAGTGAAGATGTATTGTAAATTGATACTTGATACCATGAAATTCAAACGTGTAAATAAATGACTAAAATTGTGTAGTTTTTTTATTTATGCACTATGACAGAAACATGTCATTTTCTCTTTATATCTAGATCAGAAAAAAATATATAGTTTGATATTAAATGTGCACTCTTGTTTGTGTCATCTTGGACTTACAGTGACATCTAATGGTGTGGATGCAGCATCATTCAAAATCAATAGTTTCCAGTTACAGATGCCATTGTAGAAGTTCACTATTTACAATCAGCCATGATTCATTTAGTCCAAGTGTGAAAGTGTCCAATAACAAGATCGTCACTGAGATTAAACGAGTGATATTCAGCTGGACACGTGATTCTAAAATGGCTGCCTCAATGAAGGTGCCCCGAGATGTGTTGTGAAGTGGTCAGTAAACTGCTTTATCCAGTAAACAGGATAAAGTTGTCCGTTAGTTGTGCTTCATTAGTAACGGTGAAAGTTATCTCAGACTTGGTCAAGAGCAGGAGTTATGACGTGAAACCTGAGGTAAAGTGACACGAAACTGCACTGAAATTAGAAACCGTTTCAAAATACAAAATAACATTCTGTCATTATTTATGTTTAGTGATAACATAAACGTTTGATTATTGTCTTTCATATAGCATTTTGCTGCAAAGGTTTGAAAAGTGTTTTTAATGTTGCTCATGTATAGTATGGCTGGGCTGATGCTGAAGACTCTGCCTGAGGATAAAAGAAGCAGACATGAAGAAAGATACTGTGCCAAAAATGAAGGTCATTACCAGTGTTGCCAGATTAGAAATGTCGAAGTATCGTACCAAAACCTCAAAATTATCGTTTTTTTTTTTTTTTAATTATCGTACACAAACCAAACGCATAAAATATAGTTATTTTCCAACAATTTTATTTTCCAAATAATTTTACAGCTAATTTGAACAAGCTGTATAATACGCTCACATTAACTGGAGGAAGTCTGAATAACTTTTTTTTTCCAAAGTGCAAAAGATATGCCGAAAAAAAGTGCACAAAAAAGAAAAAAGTGCACAATTAACACAAAAAAAGATTCAAATTCGATCTCTAAGTCGCTGCCATCATCGGATGCCACATCCACGTGTGTGTGTGTGTGTGTGTGTGTGTGTGTGTGTGTGTGTGTGTGTGTGTGTGTGTGTGTGTGTGTGTGTGTGTGTGTGTGTGTGTGTGTGTGTGTGTGTATGTATACGTGCTTGCGTGCAGGCAGGCGAGCCTGCGAAATGATTCGGGGTCCGAGAGAGAAGCGGTAGGATGTGTGTTTGGACGAACGACTGAAAACTCTGAAATTATCGTACATTATGGGATTTTTTTCATTATTGATCGTACATCGTACAGAGGTCAAAATTATCGTACAAATACGATAATTATCGTACATCTGGCAACACTGGTCATTACATTCAGGAGAAGAGGATCTGTCCAGTGTGCAGCGGAAGGTCTGTGTTTTTTTTTTTTTTTTTTTTTTTTTTTTTTTTTACTTTTCTGGGTAATCAGATTTAAGATTTTCTTCTGGCCAGTTAAACTGGTTAAAAAAAATCCCATAGACCCTAAGTCTAGGGACCAGAATATCATAGAGACTGATGTTTTCTTGTCAAATTCTTATATAAAACTTGTTTTAAAAATTTTAAGTTTAATGGTTATACAGTTATTGCAAACAGTTAGTTGTTAGATAGTCAAACACACTAATGGTCAGATAAGAGAGAGAGAGAGAGCAGATCAAATGCCTTTTGTGGGTTTGTTTACCTTTGAATTTTTGACAGTTGGAGTTTGAATTAAAGTGCATTCTGTTTGCCCATTTGAACATTCCGTCAATCCAAGTCTAAAAAAATGGGATTTGTCAGATTTTTGATTGTCTGCTTTTTGAAAATCATGAGTCCTATCAGTTAGAAAAGCTATAGCACACTTAGGGACTCTATTTTTGTGAGCACGCTAGGTGCAGTGCAACGTCTTATATAATTTTAGTGAGAGTGTTAATTGTAAATGCAATTTCTGTGCAAACGCAAACTTCCAAAGCGCAAGTGGTCAGGATGGCAACAACAACTGCCTGAGTTACACCAGGAATGCACAATCCCTCCATCAGTCCTCAGACTGTCCACAATAGACTGAGAGAGGCTGGACTCTGGGCTTGTAGGCCTGTTGTAAGGCAGGTCCTTACCAGACATCACCGGCAACAACGTTGGCTATTCACTGACGAGTCATGGTTTTGTCTCACATGGGGTGATGGTCGTTTATCGTCGAAGGAATGAGTGATATACCGAGGCCTGTACTCTGGAGTGGGATCGTTTTGGAGGTGGAGGGTCTGTCATGGACTGGGGCAGTGTGTCACAGCATTGTCGGACTGAGCTTGTTGTCATTGCAGGGAATCTCAAGGCTGTGATTTTACAGGAAAGACATCATCTTTCCTCATGTGGTACCCTTCCTAAAGGCTCATCCTGACATGACCCTCCAGCATGAAAATGCCACCAGCCATACTGCTCGTTCTGTGTGTGATTTCCTGCAAGACAGGAATGTCAGTGTTCTGCCATGGCCAGCGAAGAGCCCGGATCTCAATCCCATTGAGCACGTCTGGGAGGGGTAGGGCCATTCCCCACAGAAATGTCCAGGAACTTGCAAGTGCCTTGGTGGAAGAGTGTGGTAACATCTCACAGCAAGAACTGGCAAATCTGGTGCAGTCCATGAGGAGGAGATGCACTGCAGTTTTTTGTGATAAAACCTTTACTAATAATATAAATGAACCTCAAGGAAAATATTAGAATCATAAAAAAGGCATGTCGTTACCCATTTAAAGCTGAAGTATGTAATTTCTGTGACATTTGCACCACCGATCAGAAATTGCAAAAATAAACAATGTTTTCAAAACAGCTTTCCGAATATGCCCCATATCTGCTGTTCTTTGAACCGTCAGATAGTCCCGCCCACAACTCACGCCATTGGTTGTGTAATGTTGTCGGGGCAGGTATAAGTGGGTGGCTCTAAACAAACACAGGAAATGTATAGTGCCTCAGAGACAGTGTTTACAGTGCTGTGTCCAATAGGTGACGTCCTCAACATCGACCCTTTGAAATTCTACAGCCACTATGCATGCAGGTATGATCGCCGATGTCTCTTTTTGTTCTGGCTCTGTGAGGGCACATGCAGTGACATAGGGTTATTTGATATCTGTAAGAACATCCTGCCACTTACCCTTTGCATGTGTTTGAGCTAACACACAGTATTTCTGTTGTCTCTGATTGGTTTCAGGAGGTGCAAATGAGGATATTGCCATCATGCTGCAATAATTGGCAATGATGCTGACCAAGTGCAGGAAGCAGGTCACCCTGCACAGGGCGCAGGCCTTCGTTAAAAGACAGAACACTCAGTCTGCACATGCTGCCTGACTCTTGTATGGGCATCCTGGCAGCCAATAGGACGTTGATGCATGTGAGCAAATGCAGTTTCAGAACACTCATCCACTGTGAAGCGAGCAACACATGCAGACTATATATTTATAGATTTAAATCACAGCATTTATGCTTTAACAATCACACTGGCCCATGTAGCAAACTGTTTATCTGGACAAGTGAAGCTTCGGTCAAACCCCACATCAAAATTAAAGCTCAATTCAAATTCAAAGCTAGACGCCTGAAACACTACTGTATAGTAACAAGTAATATTTCACTGTAGTTAATTAATAATAAAAATAAAAGAATAAATATAAGTTTGCTAAAAAAAATTAATAGTATGTTAAAAAGTGTTCTTACACTTGTTAAATGTTTTTTTTTTTAAAGTAATTGTTCCATTTACACTTGATAAAAGTTTTAAGAATTAACTTGATTAGATGCCAGTTTAACATGAAACTTTAAAACATGGAATTTAGAAAAAAGGAAAACAGGATTTGGGGAAACAAAACAGTTTGGTTGGGCCCTGCTAAAAAACACTTAAGCAATGCTTAATTCATTTGAAGGAAACATGCATTTTTGTATTTATTATTTACAGTCAAATGTAACTTTTTAAATGGGCTAAAGGAGTGTGTTCATTAGCACATTAACATATTAGCATATTTTTGCTGTGGTATCGAAATTAGTTTAGAGAATGAAAATGCACTGATGTTGGTACCGACTCCTGAAATTTTGGTATTGTGACAACACTAATTCAAAGTTTAAAAACATGTCTTGACACCTCTGTGTTGTCCAATTCCATTGCACTCCATAGCTTTTTTTAAATGCAATGTGTTCTGCTTGAACGGCCCCTAAGGCAGCATCCTGACTGAAATTAAACCTCCTTAGTGAGCATTTTGAAGCAACTCTGTAAAACGAAAAAATTGTTTTCCTCATGTGAATCACGGAGACTCGGCTTGGAGAAAAAATATTTTACATTTTTATTAGATTGAACTATTTTTATCAATACATTTTGGTATTGATTTAATTATAATTAATCAACATTATATATAATATAATAATAATATTATCAACATTTATCTCACTTTCTCTCACATATTGGATGGTACAGAGCCATTGTCATTATCAACACTCGGTACTTGATATTGACACCCAATGGGTGAAACTCGGCCTAGGTGACATCAGCTGAAAAGAAGAGATGTTTCAGCAAATTATATATATTTTTTTAGGATTTTATAATTGTTTTTGCAATAATGTGCACAGATTAATTGTTCACAGTGAAGACTTAAAATGTATGTATTTTTCTCCATTCTGAAGTCACAGAGCCAAACACCAGTTTCTTTGCCACACATTTATACATTTTTTACTAATCAAACATAGGGAAAGGTACATTTTAATTATAATGGTGTTATGCAGTGGTCTTCTCTTCCTTTCCCATCTTTCTCTTTCTCTTCCTCATCTTACTCGGTCTCAATTGGTCTTTCTCAGCTTTCTCTGAAGGAGTTACATTTGCAGGGTTTATTTAAACATACCCTCCCTATATAATTTAAAACACACATCAACACATGCAACTTCAACTCACATAAGGCACATGTAAGTGGAATAAGGTAATCAGGGCAGCTGTGGCTCAGTTGGTAGAGTGGGTCGGCCATTAATCGCAGGATTGGTGGTTCGAATCCCGGCCCCCACGACTCCACATGCCGAAGTGTCCTTGGGCAAGACACTGAACCCCAAGTTGCTCCCAATGGCAGGCTAGTGCCTTGCATGGCAGCTCTGCCGCCATTGGTGTATGAACGTGTGCATGAATGGGTGAATGTGTCACAGTTTAAAGCGCTTTGAATACCGTTAAGGTTAAAAAGGCGCTATATAAGTGCAGACCATTTACCATTTAATGCAAATGATCAATAATGCTATTAAATGATTATGAATACTGATGATAATCAATAATACTGATAAACATGACAATTTTAGTCTTCAACGGTAAGTCCAGGTACATATTAATAAAGTAAATCGGGTCAAATGTGATCTCATGTTGACTTTTAAAACTCATTGTTTCGTGAATGTATCGAGACTAAAATATAGTTGCAAGCAGCGATTACGGGCCCAAGCACCATGGGTCCATTACCACCCGAAGGTGGACACTTGCATTGGCATTTGACATTATTCTAAACAATTTTGAAGCTGCACTTCCTGCTACCAGGTGGTGGCACTATGAGCGTGACCCAAAATAGTCACATCTATGTGATTAGCCCCTAAGACTAAACATACAATTTTGATCTAAATCACATATTGCATACAGATGATATTAGACATTTCCTATGACTCCAGCCCTAATGGACAAATTTGGTGCCAGTCACATGAATCCCCTAGGAGTATTTCAAAGTTCAGAGCCTGTGATTTTTCAGAAAATCCAAAATGGCTGACTTCCTGTTGGGCGGAGCTAATGACAGTGAATATGAAAGTTGTTTGGCTTGATGAGAACAATATATGTGGCAAGTTTGGTGACTCTAGGTGAAAATGGGTGTACTGCAGAGACCCCGTTTCATGACCATTTTAAAGGGGGCACTACAAAGTACCGAAAACATTGAAAAAATAATAATAATATAGCTCGCCAATCATCTTTGTTTGACCCTCCGACTGATTTTTGATCAAATTGTCTTACCATCTGAAAAACCAGAGCGCTCTCAAAGACTCAGTGTTTGTAGGGATGAGCCTCATCAGCGGTTAGTTTAACAACGCTCAATAGTGCATGCACCATCATCTATTGTCCAGACTGGAGCGTGTGTTTAAGCTTTTCTGGCGATAGTTTAGCAAAGCTGTGAAATGGATCACACCATTTAGGTGAGAATTTGATAGCATCTTTTTCAATCAAATATTTATACAAAATTGCTTAGTTGTGTGCTTGGTTTGGTCAAATCTACACACATAAAAAATGTTCACCGCAGTTTTGACAAAATGTTGTGGCAATAAAAGCAATCGATTATGAAAACTGAACGTTCACAGAAAATGCGCTGAAATGTTTGCTTTTATTCACTATTCTTGAAGTGCGAAACTGGCGTGTCTCATCTGTTCAGGGTCTGTAGGGCTCGTAAAAATGTGATGATGTGAAACTGAACCTGCAAATACCCTGATTATATTTGGTGTGATACAGCTGTGTGTTAGTCCTCTCAATCATGAACAGTATCAACTCAGTTTGTTGTTCTTTTGCCAATGTTACCTTGACAAAAATCTGGCTCCTGCAATGACTATTGTGTGCAAATTCACAATACAGGCAGGAATCATTTTTTCCTCACTGAATAGGATGATACTTTATAGAGAAAATGTAAGAATAGACATTTGATCACTCCGAAAAGAAAATTAAATTTAAATGCATTTTTAAATAAACATGACATTTTTATATGACTATTGTTTTCATATGTGGGTTGATATTGTGAAAGGGCTTTTCTCCTCAGTTTAAAAATGGTTGAAACAATAGCCCTAAAATTTTGAAATTATTATGTTTTGTTTTTTTTCTAAGTAAAGTTGATCAAAAATGATTTGTTAGGTAGTTATATTTGTTCTTCAGTCAGATTTTATGAAGAAATTTGTGGCCAGACCTCAAAACATAGTGTTTCATAGTACATGTTTACTCGTGTTAAACACAAAATGTTGATGAATTGCATGTTATATGATCCAATGGGTCCATTTCAATCGAATGTGAAGTAACAATTTGTAGTTCAAAACTTTGTAAGTCCACAAGCACTTCTTTTTAGACAAATATATATTTCTAGAATAAACATATGTGGCTCTCTAACTTATAAAAGTGTTTTCGTGAACTGTTGAGTTTAAAATCTAATGTCCAACGTTTTTATAGAACTGAAACTACAACCATGTAAACACTTTAACAAATATATTTTCGGCAATATAGTATTGACACTGATTACTACCCCTGGAGACGAATACTACCAAATTGGCCTGGTTGCTAGGGAGGGAAGAGTCACTTGGGGTAACCTCCTTGTGGTCGCGATTAGTGGTTCTCGCTCTCAAAAGGGGCACGTGGAAAGTTTTGCGTGGATCGTGGAGAGTAGCATGAGCCCCCACATGCAGAGTCTCCGCGTTGTCATCCAAGACATGCTATGTGATAAGATGCGTGGATTGACGTCTCCGAAGCAGAGGCAACTTTTAGGTGAGTAACCACGCCACCACGAGGACTAACTA
Organism: Moxostoma hubbsi; assembly: GCA_032164185.1. Taxonomy (NCBI): domain Eukaryota; kingdom Metazoa; phylum Chordata; class Actinopteri; order Cypriniformes; family Catostomidae; genus Moxostoma; species Moxostoma hubbsi. The sequence goes on along the minus strand of JAVLUX010000039.1, from coordinate 24,289,887 downwards.
AGTAGTGGGAATTGGGTATTCGAAATTGGGAGATAAGGGGATATCTATCTATATATATATATACATACACACACTCACCTAAAGGATTATTAGGAACACCTGTTCAATTTCTCATTAATGCAATTATCTAATCAACCAATCACATGGCAGTTGTTTCAATGCATTTAGGGGTGTGGTCCTGGTCAAGACAATCTCCTGAACTCCAAATTGAATGTCAGAATGGGAAAGAAAGGTGATTTAAGCAATTTTGAGCGTGGCATGGTTGTTGGTGCCAGACGGGCCGGTCTGAGTATTTCACAATCTGCTCAGTTACTGGGATTTTCACGCACAACCATTTCTAGGGTTTACAAAGAATGGTGTGAAAAGGGAAAAACATCCAGTATGAGGCAGTCCTGTGGGCGAAAATGCCTTGTTGATGCTCGAGGTCAGAGGAGAATGGGCCGACTGATTCAAGCTGATAGAAGAGCAACTTTGACTGAAATAACCACTCGTTACAACCGAGGTATGCAGCAAAGCATTTGTGAAGCCACAACACGCACAAACTTGAGGCGGATGGGCTACAACAGCAAAGACCCCACCGGGTACCACTCATCTCCACTACAAATAGGAAAGAGGCTACAATTTGCAAGAGCTCACCAAAATTGGACAGTTGAAGACTGGAAAAATGTTGCCTGGTCTGATGAGTCTCGAATGCTGTTGAGACATTCAGATGGTAGAGTCAGAATTTGGCGTAAACAGAATGAGAACATGGATCCATCATGCCTTGTTACCACTGTGCAGGCTGGTGGTGGTGGTGTAATGGTGTGGGGGATGTTTTCTTGGCACACTTTAGGCCCCTTAGTGCCAGTTGGGCATCGTTTAAATGCCACGGCCTACCTGAGCATTGTTTCTGACCATGTCCATCCCTTTATGGCCACCATGTACCCATCCTCTGATGGCTACTTCCAGCAGGATAATGCACCATGTCACAAAGCTCGAATCATTTCAAATTGGTTTCTTGAACATGACAATGAGTTCACTGTACTAAAATGGCCCCCACAGCCACCAGATCTCAACCCAATAGAGCATCTTTGGAATGTGGTGGAACGGGAGCTTCGTGCCCTGGATGTGCATCCCACAAATCTCTATCAACTGCAAGATGCTATCCTATCAATATGGGCCAACATTTCTAAAGAATGCTTTCAGCACCTTGTTGAATCAATGCCACGTAGAATTAAGGCAGTTCTGAAGGCGAAAGGGGGTCAAACACAGTATTAGTATGGTGTTCCTAATAATCCTTTAGGTGAGTGTATATATATATCTCAGCTCAACTGGGGGCACAGCTTTTGTGTTTTTATACATAGGTAAATCAGATTTTTACAAGCCTCATCCAAATCACATTCGTAGACTATTTGGTTTCCGATTAAAATCAAATTTTTCTTATTGTGCCTCAGTCAGATTGGATAATTTGTCATACGTCAGGTTTCGCTGCATAATTAATGGCTTCACAGGGCACTTCGAATTTAATACAATAATGATGGTCATGCAGTAGGATCATTGCAAAAATATTTTTCAATACATTTTTTTATTACACATTTCAGCCCTATAAAACTCTCACAGTGGAAGGTAAACTGGGCATAGAGATCATCACTTCAGAATAAACACCCATATGTAATTTATATGTGACAGGGCACGCAAAGCACTGCAAAATTGTCTTAACTTACCCAAAGAGATGCATTAAAGTGCAGAAACCTATACCAGTTGCGAGAAACCAATATGCAATAAAGTAATGAATGTCATGCGAATATGGGACGCTTGAGCATATTGAGTGTTTCATCACAGGGCGTGGGTCCTTGTCTCACCAGCCAACCTATTTATTCTTTAATATGGGACACAAATCCTTTAATATGGGATGTTTCGCTCTCTGCAAAAATACAGGAATCCAAGATAAAAGGTGTCCTGTAAAACGGGCAGCAACAACACTAGCAGCAACAAAATTTGCATATGCCACCTCTCCCATTTTAATCTGATGTCTGAAGAAAGTTAATAGTTTGATACTGCCCTCATGAAAAGCATAATCAATGGTAAAATATCCTTCACTAAAATCTCATGCATGGTGAATATGAGCAAGTGTGTTGCATTACTATGACAACATATATGGACATGATAGCATAAGTGACTGTAGTCTGAACAGAAAAAAATCTGATCTGGCCACATATAACTTGCAGTTTGAACAGTCACTAAAGATAATTGGATTTGAGGGAAAATCTGATTTTTACTGTAGTGTCAACAAAGCCATATAGTTTCACTTCTTACATCTTACATGGCACTGATTGCTGAACTAACTTACTTTGTATCGGGCCCCACCTTTGATTTGATTGGTCATCAAAAAACGACATTGACAATCTGTTAAAACACTAACATTTCTACTGCAAACCTATTTACAACTTGAAACTTACTGTGATTTAAAACATTGTAATTATTATTATTAAAAGCGTGTTTTTATTGTTAGCTCTGTGAAAACGTGTAAATGGTGTATAGTTCTGTTTATGTAAGATAGATATTTCTATTCATATCTTTCTCTTCCTCTTCTTCCTGAGGTTGTTTAATAACACAACATTATAAAACTATATATGATTTAGATTTTTATCTTCAACATATCAGCATTCAATTGTAAAGTCTTAAAATAATAAAATCATTATGTTCTTCGAGTGCCGCATTGTGGTGGAATAATGCAAGGACACATATTGTGTCATGGCGTTGTGTTTGAAGAATGAACACTTTCAGTGCCCGGGCCCTAATTATCCTTAGAAAAACAATAGGGCCTCCGCACTTTCAGTTATTGGGCCCTAAATAATAATATTCCTTAGAATAACAACATGGCCTCCGCAATTTCAGTGTTTGGGCCTTAAAGTTACATAAAATCATTCTTTCAAACAAACCATTATAAACCCATTGAGCTTTTGGAGACATTTATGTTTGTAATAGTACATACATGAATTATAAGGAATGAATATATGAATTATTCTTGTGTGTTTGTAGACCTTTGACATCCTAAAGTGTGATATCCTGCTGGATAATGAGATGCAGGGCAGCGATGTGTCTCCCAGAGCTGGATGAGCTGGAGTACTGTAAGGATCCTTTGGTCTGGTGGAAGGAACATGCAAAACAATTCCCAGCACTATCCAAGTTGGCACAAAAGTATTTGTGCATTCCTGCCACAAGCTCTCCCTCGGAAAGAGTATTCAGCACTGGAGGAAACATTGTGAATTGTTTGCGTGCATCCCTAAAACCTGAAAGTGTGGATAGGCTTGTGTTCCTTGCCAAAAATCTTTAAAATTCTAACTTAATGTTGTTTATTCCTGAAAACTCGAAGTATTTTTATGGCTTGTGTTCTAGGCCAAAATACTTGATAAGGCAATCTCAGTTTTTTTCTTTCTACAGGTTGTCTTGAGTTTTTCCATTGTTTTAATTTTAGTTTTAGTATAACAATTATACCATGCATACTATTGCATATTTGTACTTTTTTTATTTAAAGAAACCAAACCAATGTATCGTTTACATTTCTGGCAATGAGAAAAGCAATAAAAGTTTTTCAGGAAGAGTATTTTCAGCTTGTTTTTTTTATTTTTATATAAAAATATGGCATGAAGTTGCTTTAAACATGGTATAAAGCTATTTAAAACATCAATGTAAATTATGATAATCGTAATTAATAATCGCAATTACAATTTCAAAGGAATAATCGACAATTATGATTTTTGTCATAATCGTGCAGCCCTATGTAACCCCCAGAACACTTGACTGTGGGAGCTTCATTTACTAAAGGTAAACAAACAATTAAATAAAATGTAATGATAGTGTGCACTTGGATCTCAGTTTGAGGACAGGGGAGGTCTTGCCACTGAAATATTATGGAAGGTCAGTTAGACGTTGTGTTACTGTAGTAATATTTAAGTGTATATATTAGGGCTGCCAGTTGTTGTTTTATGCAGCTGTACTCTTGTCTCGTTTATTTCTGTTTTCTAAGGCCACGTCCATACTAATTCTTTTTTGTTTTGTTTGAAAACGTAATTTTTTGCGTTTTCAGCGTTTTTCTCAGAAAAGCATTTAGAAAACACTCTCAATTATCACATACTTTGGAGACAGATGACTTTAGGAAACTGAAAATGGATTAGTTTGGACATGACTTTCCATTTATCCATTTAGCAGATGCTTTACAGCGTGACTAAGAAATGATGAAAAATTCAAACATGAGCAATAAATCATACAGAGTCAACAATATTAGCAGTGCTGCAATACCACAAAAGTTAAAAGCTGTGTAAGTGCAAAACAAGGGGAAAAAAGTGTTTTTGATTGATAAAAGTGGCTTTCAAGTGAATGTGATGGAGAAATTTAGGTTTTGGTCATTCAAGGGCAGAAACTCTACACTTTATAAAATAAAACCCAGCAAAAAGATTTAACATGTTGGAAAAAGCAGTTTTAAAAGTTAAACTTGAAATGTGTAAGATCTAGCATATACTATCACAAGTAGCAACATAAAGCTTGTGATATGTACTTCCACTTCATAACCAATGGAATGAGATGAATCTTGACTTTCTCCTGATAGTTTGATGGAGATGTGGATTTAGTTCTTTAATTTCAGTCATTGTTCTTGTTGTAGACACTATCACCCCATTGTTTGGAAGTATGCTTCTCATCTCATGGTTGGAGCCTCCAGTGAAGGCTCAGCTGCTCTCAGCAGAAGGTAAACTGTCACTGATAACTAGTTCTGATCTCAATATTGACTCAACGTAAAGATTTAGACTTCTCATTTCTGCTGTCTGCAGGACTTGAATTAAGCTGTTTGAAGATTACAGTGTTAAAGACATGACATTCAATCCAAGAAAAAGGTTTGTCCAACTATCAATCCTTAAAATAATGATTTGGTAGTGTAATTTTTGGTAAACGTTATTTGTTTTTGTTTTTCCCTCTGTTGAGGGAACATTTCACAATCAGTCATGCATTTTTGGATTCTGACCTGAAAAGACTTAGAGATGCTGCTCTTCCAACAGACAGTAAAGAGATGAGTCACATCATCATCTCTTTACATCATGAATAAGAATGCATGTAAAATAAAATAGTTATTTTTGAGGTTCTATCAGGAAGACTTGCAGACTTGAGTGAGATTTAAGATGACATTTATTTGATGAATATAAAACTGATTAGTAATGTCTCTCTTTGGCGGTCCGAAGTTGTTGTGTGAGGAGCCTACCCCCATGCAGGACGGGACTCAACTGGTGGTGGTGGAGGTTGCTGTGTTAGCACACTGAAACAGCAATGTGATAGATTGTGAACAGACTTATAAAGCAACAGCTTACATGTGATTGGCTGGGAGTTACCCCACTAATGGTGCTACGATGTACAGCAGCTAGTCTTCCTGCTAGAACTACACTGCGCTCACATATCCTGTACAAATTATGTAGTTTTAGTCTGGTCTCTTATTGATCAAAATGAATGTCATTGAACTTCATGCAATCCTTGGGCTACATATGTACAGTACATTGTGAAAATGTTTTAAACACTATTTATTGATGTGGGCAGTTTCAAGTAAACAGTTGTATCAACAACACAAGATTGACAATACATTCCTATTTTACAAGTGCTAAAACCATCAATACTAGGACATTCAACAATGAAAATAGTCAGTTCTAGATCAATGCACTTAAAATAGCATGTCACTTACATTTTTTAAAAACTTAATATTGTTCTAAGTAATAATAAAGTAATAATAGTAAATATATTGACATAAAAATGCTGTAGAGTACCACACAATAAAATACAGTTCATGGGAGTCTACCTTCTGAAAATTCCAAATATTTAATCTCTCAAGATAGAAGTTACAAACATTATATATGAATATAGTATGAACAGACTGGAGAAACATTCTTGCCCTTAAAAATAAATTAATGCAGATTTCATAATTATGTACACTATCTGGAAAGAAGTACAGCCAACCTGGGCTATAATATTAAATACATTATATAATGAAGCATTTCACTTGTAGATAAAGTAACAAAATTTAAATAGCAAACAGCAAAGAGGGATACTTCAGAGTTTGCAAAACACATGAATATATCAAAATGTAACTTTAAAGGAAACTGACATTCAATAATGATACAAACCTTTTGTGTTTCAATAAAAAAAAAAGTGTAAAGTCCGTTTGTGATGTGATTACTCACTCAGAAAATAGAGGAACCATTTAATAAATGTTGGAAAGACCAAAATATTTAAATCACATAATTGCAGCAAATGTGAAGGGCTGAAATTTGATTTCATTTGTACATTTTAACTCCTGGGTTAAGTGTTGTGCAAAAAATTGTCAGAAGATTTCTTTCATTAGAACTAGGAAACATTTTAATACATAACATTTAAAATGGTTGAAGAGAACACTGTGCTAAGCAAAAAGATGTTTCTTCAAATACTCCAAATTCATGGAAGTTTACAGAAAGCTATGGGGTACCATTCAAATGCAGGGCTGTTGACGGATACAGGAAATGTGTCATGAAGTTAAACAAGTTAAATGCATAACTAAAATGTAAAGCACATATCGGACCTGCATCATTCTGAAAATATTGTGCACGTTTGCTCTAAACTCAGAATAAACCATGACCCATTTACTTTCTCAAATTTAAATCCTCAATCAAGATTTCAGAAATCTATCAAGAGAAGTCAAAAGCACTTTACACTCACTAGTCCCAACATTATACAGTTTGTTCAGTGTATACTAATGAGTTGGGAATGAGTTTCAAACTTAATTTGATTAATTTCAGCCATCCAAAAGAGGGAGGCAAAATAGCTTTCAAAATAACTTCATTAAAATCATAATGTGCCAAACCACTAAATAAAATTAAATGCATAATAATGCATTCGTCACTTACAGTACTGTTAAAGTAGGACAAGAAAAATAGAAGAAACGAGGATAAACTGCAAACTCCTGCACATCCCCCTTCATCTAACGTCCATTAACATTAAAACAAGAGCTCTATAAGCTGATGAAAAAACTAAACTCTCTTCTCAACCTGTTCCTGCAATGATACAGGCTCTAGCTAGTTCAACTTGCAACCAGGCAGTTGTCTAACCGCATACTTCCTCTGGAGAGGCAAGCACCAACCGCTCTACGCTTTCCGCCAGGCAGCTGTACACCAGCATGTTGGGAGATCTCCCTCAACAAACCTGAGCCCAATGTGAGAGTGGTGAACACTAAAGATGCTGCTCTAGCCTCATTTATGCAGCTTCCAGTTCCACAGCAGTGGGAGGGACCAAGTGGAGGGGGCTGGGGCTCGATCGTCGCACTGAGAGACGGGGATCCCCACGTGATATCTCTGAGAACCCAAGCGCTCCTCGGCCATCCAAGCCTTCAGCCCCATCGACACAGACCCTGGATGGAGACATGGGGAGACTCAAGTTAGTCTGATGCTGAATTTGACATTTCATCTCTTTCGTGTTACTTAAATAAAAATAATTTTGCCTCCAAATCAGTGGCAGCTGGTGCTTTTTAAAATTGAAAAGATTTAAAAAAATTAAAAAAGATTTGCCTGCAACATTGAGATTCCCTACTTTCATTGGATAGTTGAAAAAACTCCCATCATGATTAGAAAACACCCATAGATTGAGAAATGCCCACTGTTCCGCAGACACCTATACTTTGCTCTTTTGCTTGGTTTTGGTCTCAAAATTATCTTTGGAGGGTGGGGTTTTGGAATGAGTGGGCGTGGCTAATTCAATGGCTCAAAGCTTCAGAATGCTAAAATCGCTTAAAGCACCTATAAATAGTGCTGCATGGCTCGCACATCCACTGACTTCTGTTGACATTCATGTAGGAAAAAAGCAGATAGCATTACTTGAACGAATAGTGCTGTAGTTCTTTAAAATAATGAAATTCACAAAAAGTACCTAATTTATATAGATTATTTTTTTTTACAAATATTAAACTCATCATTGCTGGAGTTTAATGAAATTTTACGGGAAGCCATGCTTCAAATGTAGACTTAACAAATAAAAATTAAGCATTTCAGTATGCCATTTCAGAAGCTGCGTGAGTAGGGGTGTAAAAATGGATTTGTGCATCAATCGATCAAAGAAATTTCTATGCATCGATTATGGAATTTAAGAATTAATTATCATTATTATATTAAGTCTCATATTACACAAGCCTTCTCCCAACAGATCCAGGTGGTTATACCACATCCCATGTATAACCACTTAAAATAGATATTTTTCATTCTATGACCCTGCTTGATTTAAAGATGGATCTTATATTCCTGCACGTGACATTTCATCTGTAATTATTGGAGCAATAAATGTAACTGTTAAATGGCATGCCTTATTTCTCGGTTTAACGTCTGTTTGTGTTTGCATCAAGACATTATTCTGCATAAGTTATTCTTCATTCTTATCATATATATATATATATATATATATATATATATTATGTAACAAATGTATATATACACCACATTATGTCAATATGTAACATATATATACATATCTGTAATGGATATCATGCATTTTTTCTTAATATATGCAGTCACACACATAAGCCAAACCTTGGTCCTAAATGCATCAGTGACTCAAGTGATATTTTTGAAAACAATCATGAATCAATTCAAAACACTCAATTGAATCAGAACAAATCGTGACCAAATTTCACAATGCATCGTAATCATTAGGTGAAGAATCCTTGTTTATCCAATAACTTGTTCGAAATAGCACAAGCCGTGATACTATTTCTGAGGAGACATTTTTGAATTACTAATGGAGGCTTGGACGCATCATTTGTTTTGAAGCAGCAACGGCAGATTCTGATCCATCACTTAAAGTAGTTCCATGCACAAATGCATTTTTAATGATCGTAATAAGTTTTTCCTAATTTTTTTAATTTACGTTCATTGAACGGTTGTATATAAGCACTATCACAATCGTGCAATATGGCCCTACATCAGCACTGCTGTAATTACCTACGGCACTCGGCCAGCAGCCGAATGACAGCAGTGCTGATGTAGGGCCATATTGCACGATTGTGATATTGCTTAAATACCTGTATATATATATATAAATAAGAGGTTTTTGGTTAGCTATTTCTTTACATCTTACATGCTGTTAATCATATTTCAATGCATTAACTGCTGTTAAAAAAAAGCGCACTATTAATTCATGTCACCATGCCTGTATTGCTAATATCATTTTGTCACAATCTCAATGCAGATCTCCCCTAATATCCCGGCAAAATAAAGAATAGAGAATTCATGACAATTAAACTAACATCTAACAAACTTTGCTCAAATCACAAGTACATCACCACTCCCGAGTGAGATTGGACAAACTTGTTTTTAATCTTAAAAAACCTTTTGATTTAAAGGTTTATGCTTAAATGCTTTTTTAAATTAGTTTTTGCAGACAAATATAAATAATAATTTGAAGAAAGAAAAAAAAAAAAAAAAATATATATATATATATATATATATATATATATATATATATATATTTTTTTTTTTTTTTCTATATATATATATATATATATATATATATATATATAAAAATTTTAGCTCAGGAGGTCCTTAAAAATGCAAGAGGTATGGCGATTTCTCTTTTAATCATCGATACGACTCCAGCGGTTAAATTAATGTCATCTAAAGTGATACGATCGCTTCTCGTGTGAAAAAAGACCAATGTTTAAGTATTGTTTAATAATCCAACACTTCAGGAGAGGGTGGAGTCCAAGTGGTCTCTCGTGTGACGTATTAGCGTTGCCATGATACAGATATGATCTCACATTCTCCACTCGGTTGAGACATCCAGGATAAGCACACAAACACACCATTGTGAGTAAAGAAACAGATAGTAGCAGATCTAAACCAAAACCAACCAAGCTAGTGTACAGCGTTCCTCCTCTTCACTTGTAAACAGTGCTGCTCTTCCAGCTGTGATGCGTGTTTCAAATGCCAATGCGATTACATCACACGCACATACCGCTGCAAAAGGACCTACTGAGCTTAGATTCATGTCTTTGTGCTAAACGTTTTGAATTACCAAAAACTTACCGAGTGCTACTTTAAATGTGGGAAATATTAATAATTAAGAATTAGTGTGTTAATGAGGGTAGATCCAGTAGCTGGTACCTCATGGGAGCTCCATGCACTGCACACACACAAACTGCAGAGCGTTCCATCACTCAGAGGCCTCGGGCAGAGGCATCATGCTGGGACATGCAGCCTTCTCTTCCTTACTATGTGCCGATTCCTGGACCACTGGACCATTCACATTCACATTTAAGCTCCGACTGCGACCCGTCAGCTTCCGCAGCTCACTGGCAAATGACACACCCTTACGCTTGTCCTCGCGAGCAATCTGAAGGACAGGTCAACGGAAAACACATGCCATAAACATTTCTATTAATCGTAAGTTTAAGATATTTTAATACATATTATATTTAAGAAGGTTTTTTTTTAATTGAGCAACTTATCTATTGTTCATGCATCAGTGTGATAAAGTCTAGGCCTACAACAGTTATTTATAGTGAATATTTTCTTATTGGTCACTGGAAAAAAACATGGTCATGGACATGCTGATATCGATACGTCGAGAGCAGGACGGCCGATATAAATATTGAAAAGCGTAATACAATTTAATACAAATAAGTGAAGTGAAAAACACTTATTTTATGCAAAAATTTACTAAAATTAGCATAAACTTGTGAACAGAAATGGATTATCCATTGAAAAATCTAATAGGTTATGAAACTGTCACAAGAGAAAATGAACACTTCTGTTAATGGGCCGAACCAATGTGGTTTGCAAAATGGCGAAATATTGGTCAATTGGTTGATCTTTGGAAGGGTGATCTCTATTGGAGAAAGAGTGGGAACCCAGCCTGAAAATAATCAATCTAGCCTCTAACTAAAACTAATGGATCCACACAGTAGTGATGTAATGTGTGACACTGAAGCTTCAAAGCCTATATCGAGTACGCAGCGCAATTTTCAATGAATGTGTATTGTTTTCAGAGAATCACGTGATCAACGAAAATCAAAGCCTCACTTTCTGTCCAGTCACGTGCACGCTTCACTTTGCGTGTCGGAATGTTCGAATCCAGATGTCTACTCTATGGGTTTATTGAAGTTTAAGTCCATTTACAAATGTATTTCAAATTACATTATGATATATCCTGTAATACAAGTATTATTAAAACTAATAGGAGCACCAGATATTCGCCTCATACAACTCTGTTAGTAATTTTTATGTTCATTATTATTGTCATCACATGGAATCATATTGAATCTTTATTGCCACAATTTGATAAGCAAATAACATTATCAGAAGGTGAAAAATCAACATACTTAGCATTGTTAGGCTTTTATTTGTGCGCACTGGACCAAACTATATCAGGCATTTTATATTGCGCAGCTGCATACCCGGGAATATGGTTGCTTTAAATTTGATCCGACACTCACAATCTTTTCCCAGAGCAATCAGGGAAAAGCTTCAGAGCTTCACAAGGTTTCATTTCCCCATCCCTACCACACAGTATTATATTTTAGATTGTGGTCGACCGATGTCGGCCTATATTCGGAATTTTGTAATTATAGCATCGGCCGATACATTTTTCCCATTTGGCTGATTGGCTTATTAAGGCCACGAGGGTGCAGAGAATTGCCTGCTTGCATATGAAGCGATTGAGACATGTAAGAAACCAGTCACAGTTCATTTTGTTATTACACGCAATCATGTTACTGCAATAATAGACTGGTGTGCAACACAGTGTCATTTAAACGGTCCGCATATCAGTCGCGAAAGACGTGTTTGAGCTCAATGTTAAAGTGAGTAAATTGAGAAAATATAGTGCTAAATAAGATTTATTAATTATTTTTTTGCATTTTAATATTTCTGATATTTACTATATTGTGTGATATATCGGCATTGTATCAGCCAATCAGCCACCCTGCTCTCTGGATATCAGCATCAGTCCAAAAATCCATATCAGACACGTTTCATTTTCAAATCTCAAAATTCAAACTTGTGAATGGGCCTTCAAGTCTGACATTCATTCACAGTGATTGCTGGTGTTCACCTGCTCTTTGAGCTTTAGGATGAATTTGCCAGCGCCTCTCCAGCGCCTCTGAGCCTCAAACACACACTCCTTGTCCTGCAGGATACGGTGACACGGTTTGGCCGAGGAAGACTTCTTGCCTCCTGCATCTTTAGTAACCTCCTCCATCAGAACATAGTCACATGGGTTTGGATTGCTCAGGATGCTCAGAGAATACTTGGCTTTGCTCAGAGTCTACAAGAGACAATCTCAGTCTGTTTACTTTGATTTTCACATGAATGCGGTTAAATGATCATTTAGTGCTGTAGTGATTTTCTGACCTGTTGTATGACGTCTTGGGCCGTGCTGTAACGTGGAGCTTTAATGATGGTGTGAGGTTGCTCAGGAGAAACATCATGAACCTGCACAAGGAATGTGTCCTCTTCTTCACTGCTCACTTCCTCCACTCCCTCCGTTAGCACATTCTGCACATTGAAGTTCTGAAGAAAACAGGAGCTGCTTGATTCAGGGTGGATTTCAGTACAGTGCTTGGGAGCAACTAACACATTTTCTAGTAGTGTCTTCAAAACATAGAAGCAAGCTACTTTTTTCAAACCAGTTGCAGTTTAGTGTGACAAACCATTACATCGCTTTTTAGATAAGCATTGTAAACAGCTTTATGGCGAAGCGAGACTCGTAAAAATTTGTGTTTTTAAGTTTTATTAGTGGTATTCAGTGTAAATTCACTAGTTTAAATGCTGTCACCCTGAGACCACCATTGTTTTTTTGTTGTTTTTTTTTACCCAGATACTGCTCTAAATGCAAATATATATGCTATCTGATATACTGTACACTGCAGTATATTTAAAAATGCTGTATGTTTGTTTTATTCATCATTAAACATTTATGAGCCACTAGGGGGAGCGAAAGAGCAAGTAGTAAATGGTGAATAGGTGAAACAAAGATAATGGTGTGAATCTTTAAAACTGTTTAAAATTTGTATGCATTAATTCAATTGAAGGAACTACAATCTGGAAAAAAAGACAATACCTCTTCCTTGGTTTTCAGGCATATTCTGCCCACATATCCTTCCTCTGACAGCCAGCTGTGAAGAACTCTCAAGAGCCTTTCATCGTTCGCTAGGGGGCGCTGCTGGGGTGCTTTCTTTGAGTCACTCTTGTCCTTGGACAGAGGAATTCTCTCTTCCATCAGGAAGTAGTTGAAGGAAGAAGTCGGAAACAACTGTTGAGAGAGAGAAAGAGAGAGAAAGAGAGAGTACTTAATCACATATTTATGTGCTGAAGAATGATGAAAATGTGAACCAAACTGGTAAACTGTCGTGAACACTGCTTGTTTCTAATGAGAGAACCAATGACAATCATTTACCAGGAGGAGGATGCTTTTGCATAGGTTAATCTAAAATATAACATCTAAACTCGTACAATTGCATCACTCCTCAAGAATTCTGAATCCCTGATGGCACCACACACGGTGGTGTGCTATTTCATACACAGTTGATCCACAATGTCTTTGCAGAGCTCTGAGCTCGTTAGCTGTAATTAACGGTGTTCTGGAGTGTGAAAGCTTGTTTAAACTGGCTCGGTTTTATTTGTATTGAAACTTACAGAGTCCAGGAGCTGTTTGGCTGTGGTGTATTCATCAACGCACATTACAGTGAAGGGTTCAGGGCCCGGGACTCCATGCATGGTCACTTTGTGCTGCTGCGAGGCTCGTTTTTCCTCCGTGCTGAACAGCTGATTGGAAACACAGGAACAGAGTTAACATTTTCAAAGTATTCCATAAGTTACTGTTTAACTTATGCCTATGAAAAAAACGTTTGTTCAATGAAATGATCATAAACACACTGCATCTTTTGAATATTGTTCCAGAGCTACTAAATAACTCCTGACAGTTTAACTAAAGGGATGGTTCATCCAAAATTGTTTCAATTGTTATTTTAACCGTCATGTTATTCCAAACCCAAGTAGAATCTTCACACTCGTCTTTTCCAATGACCAGATAGTGACCTTGGCTTTTAAAGGAGTGTTGCTCAATTGACAACATCTGTGGCATAATGTTGATTACCATAAAAAAAATAAAAAAAATAATAATATATATATATATATATATATATATATATATATATATAAAAACAAAGGCAGGCATTTACAATAGAGGTGAATGGGGCCAGTCTACAAACATTAAAATACTCACCGTTTCAAATGTATAGCAACAAGACAAAAACATTAGTGTTAACATTATTTTAGTGTGATAAAATCACTTACAAACATTATCTGTGTGACGTTATATCAAATATTGCAACTTTTTTGTCATAATGAGATGCCAGAAATCTGGTCAACACTAACACCAGTAAATCCATGATTTTATGATACTAAGATCACAAGTTTTTAAATGTTTTATTTCCTGTGGTTACTTTTTAAGTGCCTCACTGTAACTTTGTTTTTTTGCTGCTTCTTTTTTTTTTAAGTCCCTGATCAGTTTTAAAGCTTGACAGATGTGATCAAAATGAACTGTCATTGTATGGAAAAGACCAGTGTAAAGATTCTTCAAAAGCTCTCCTTTTGTGTTCCACAGTAAAAATAATGCATACAGGTTTGAAACGACATGACTGTGTGTAAAAAAATGACTTTTATTTTTGGGTGACCTATTCTTTCAAATCTAATTGTGTATACAGCAGATTGCACAAAGACTGTGTCTTCATGATTCCCTGTGTGGAATGACTCTAGTTTGCAATAAGATGACAAGGAGAGGAATGCAGCACATTCCCAAGTTTGAAAAAAAAAAAAAAAAACACCAGAAATATTAGTACAATGTTTTCTCAAACATACTGTCTGTTCCCTTGAGGGATTGTGAGGCATGTATAGAGGCTTCTTTAATGTAAACTGTTTTAGTTCTGCTGTTCAGACCCACCAGTACCAAATGAGACACGCATACCTATCTTAGATCCTGAACTGTGTGGATTAAAATAGCTACGAATGGTATCTCACCACAGATGCAGATAGTGGTCCTCCAGTAGGATTTTCCTCTGTCCTGCGACTGAAGATGAAAAGACTAGAGACCTCCAGAGGCTCATTGTGCAGGTTCTTCAACTGCAGATGTCTGTAGCCTGAATATTGAACAGAAACAACACAACAGACAATAGTTCAAATGTAATTTCTGTGCCACTAGCGTCACCAACAGGAATTGTCTTCCACTGGTTGTACTAACAGATAGTTCCAACCTAAACTCACAATCACTGAATGCTCATGTGAGGAGTTCTCTAACCTGCTTTGAGGGTTTTGAGGGGCAGTATCCTCTGAGCAGTGACCTGCGAGCTGTTGTTCTCCACGACAGCGATGCGTAGAAAGGCCATATCTTCGAAGTGCACATGGAACAGGAAGTGCTCGTTCCACATGGGATTGAGCGTGTTGCGGTGAGTGGGCTTGGTCCGGAAATGGCAGCTGTCTGCCGGCATGCCCAGCACCTCCACCTCCACACAGGGACTGCCATTTGAGTTACCCGGACACACGTTCTGCCCCGACACAATCTGTGTGAACACATATTAATGTCAGTTATGCTAGCAGGAGTAGTTTACATTTACATTTATGCATTTGGCAGATGCTTTTATCCAAAGCGACTTACAGAGCCCTTATTACAGGGACAATCACCCTGGAGCAACCTGGAGTTAAGTGTCTTGCTCAAGGACACAATGGTGGTGGCTGTGGGGATCGAACCAGCAACCTTCTGATTAACAGTTATGTGCTTTAGCCCACTACACCACCACCACTCCATTGTGAGCTGTGTGAGTTTAACACTGTGCAGGCAACTAAAGCAATTTGTCTATGTGTAATGTCTTAAGAGTATTCTGTAGAGTCACTCTTGGATCGACACTGCTGTGGAATTATTTGAATAAGACTGTACGTGCTGGTATATTATGCAGTTTCATTACTTCAGATTACCTGCCGCATCGTGTAAAAACAAACTGTATCGCTTGACGGTCAGATGTTCTCCTCCAGTCAAAGTGGGCAGATCTTGGCCAGAATAAGTGACAAAGTGAACCAGACTTAATGCTGATAATCAAAAGTCTGGCTATGTGAGACTAAATCTTGGGTGAATCTGGAGTGCTGCTGTCTCTGCATGTTGATGAGACCATAACAGACACACTTTGTTTATATTTCAGTAAAAGAGAATACAGGGAATATGGTCATTCACCTACTAACACTGGTGGCATTGAGAGCGAACTACAACAAATCCATGATTGGGATCTAAACTGACTTGCTTCTGTTGACAGACAATCCAGTTCTCTAGATTGTTACCATAGTGCAGATACTGGTTCTTTAAAATATTATTGTCTGCTGTCTGTGTAACCCACCCCATTTTTCACATCACTGGCCTAGTTAAGACATCCACACATTAAGGATCGAAACATGCCCTATGCTAGAAGGTAAACACAAACGCTTCTAGGTATGTAAGCTTAATTTCACACAAAATGTGCCATTCAGAACAGCACAAATATGCTGCAAGAGACAGTACAGCGCATTCACATAAATCATCTATTTCAACAGTCAGTATTATCTTTCAGACAAACTACTGTTGAGGCAAAGCAACAGTTTATTCATTGTTATAGCTAGCTACCTGAACAAACTGAGGTCTGATACCGCCAGCCGCGCAAGAATGAGATTTAGTGTGTACAATTGGACAACACACTTGCAATTCACAGATTATTGTTAGCTAGCTATAAACACAATTCGACAATTTAACCAACTTGCTCAGCAAGACTCTGTTCGAACTGTTGCTCGGCCATGACAGTACTTGACATGAAAGATAAAACCGACCCAGGGGGAACGCGTTTTCAAATTACACATTTCGGAATGCAACAATTCGTAGATGTTTATCGATGTTAAAAAATAATAGGGTTTATAAAATTACCATTTTTTGTATTTAGTACTGCTTCATGAAGCTATTTAAAATAACAGATATTTAAATATATTCCACATTGCAAATGAATAACTTAATTTACAAAAAATATCCTGGTCAATAGTTTATACCCCCTTGGTTCTTAATATGGTGTGTTGCTTCTACGATGATCAATGAGCACATTTACATGCACACCAATATGCTGATTACGCTCTAAAATCAGCTTATTTAAAAACCTGACAAGGCAAGAAATCCGGGTTTACATGACATTTGAAATAATCACTTAATTCTCTGATTTTTGACGTCAAACTGTATACAGGCATGCGTTCAACACATGCACACATTGGATCAGCCGGTTAATAACGCTGGTTACAGGTGCTTACAAGCCATGTGAAATCAGCGTAATGGGCAAAAATCTACCAGTGTCGATCGGTTTATTCTTCCACAGTTTATGTCCTTACACCTATGAAGGAACGCTGTTTATTGCATTTACATGAACACATGCGTTGTCGGCTTATTAAGCATAATTGGTGTAAGAACATGCATACATGTCTTTTGCGATAGTTGTGCAGAGTCGCTGCTTTGTCCTGAGCAGTAAAGTTGCCTGCTGTTCTTAAAAACAGCAGGTAATGCAATGCAAATCTTGCAGATAATGCATGTTCATCATCTCCACATTTTGGTTCTTTCTATGGTTCCCAACATTGACTGTATGATACTGACATCCAGATTTTGCCACTTGACATGTGAGGGACCCATACACAACTATTACAAAAGGTGCAAACATTCATTAATGCTTAAGAACGCAACACACTAAATTAACAACCAAAGGGATGTAATCTTTTGAACAGCATGATTTGGGTAAATTTATATTATTTTCTCTTGTGGGATATATGTACAGCTGTGGCCAACATAAATTTTGTGTTTTGCAAAGTTTGCTGCTTCAGTATTTGTAGATTATTTTTTCATATGTTTCTATGGTATACTGGAAAACAAGTTTTAAAGGATTTTATTGGCAAAAACATTCAATATATGCAAGGAGTCAATATTTACTGTGTTGACCCGTGTCCTTCATAACCTCTGCAATTCACTCTGGCATGCTGGATATCAGCTTCTGGGCCAAATCCTAAATTATGGCGATCCATTCTTGCCTTATTAGTTCTCGGAGTTGATCACAATTTGTGGGCTTCTGCTTGTACACTCGCCATTTGAGGATTGACCACAGGTTCTCTATGGGATTAAGATCCAGGGATTTGCCTGGCCACGGATCCAAAATTTCAATGTAATGATTTCCAATCCACTTCATTATCACTCTTGACTTGTGACATGATGCTCCATCATGCTGGAAAATGCATGGATCATCACCAAAATGCTCCTGGATCGTTGGGAAAAGTTGCTCTTGCTGGATGTTTTGACATTCTTTATTCATGGCAGTATTTTTGGGCAGAATTGTGAGAAAGTGGTGACATGATTCCGTAGCTGACATCTCAGGAGGAGACGGTCCTGGCACTTGCTGGACACTCTGGGACGTCCAGAAGCCTTCTTCACTGCAGTTGAACCTCCCTCCAGTAAATGGTTCTTTCAGGTGCAATATTCTTTGCAGCAATTTCCATGCATGTGAGGCCATTTTTAAGCAAAGCAATGATGGCTGCACATCTTTCTTTAGAGGTAACCATTGCGAACAAGAACACAATGATTGGGAGCACTTCTTCTCTCCTTTTATATCAATCAGTCTGATCTTATAATCTAATCAGAATAATAGACTGATTTCACCTAGACTGACTAATACTCATTCACACTTTCCCAGGTGCTGCTGATATGATTACAGAAATGATGTTAGCTGGTAATTTTGTGCCAGGGCCAAAAAACGGTGACATTTGGGTTTTTGTGATAAAGTAAAAAATTTTGGCCAATTAAGCTTTTTGCAATTATTTAAAAAGCATCTGATCACTCTGCACATTAATCTAGAAACAATGTGAATCAACACCACAACAACTGAAGCAGAAAACTTTGTGAAACACAACATTTGTGTCACTGCCAATACTTTTGGCCACAGCTGTATAAATCTATTATGTAGCTTCTGAAGAGCAGTGATAAAATAAGGATACATATATGTGACTCTTACAGTAATAGTGTAGAGTGTGGGGCTCATGTTGTCCAGGTCTCTGTCCAGAGGGTAGAATTGTTGATAGAGCGGGCAGCTGCGCTCCCACAGAACCGGAGGCTTCAGCACATAACCACAGTGTCCATTAGCTTCAAACAGAGCTGTGTTCAACTGCATGGGCAGGTCTAGGAGGAAAATTAAACACATGCACAATAAGTTTCTACAAATACTGAGATGCATTTATATGAGGTAAATGTCTTGTTAGAATAATGTTCACCATCGCAGCTTTAATAATCACTGCTGGTCAATCTAAAAAAATACTAATTATAATTTCTTTCTATGGACAATGCTGTAATATCTAGCAGGCTGACTGATGCCCGACTAATGACAATTATATATTTCCTTTATTTACAGCAAATAAGACGCACAAAATTGCTAAAATTAAATTAACAACTTTAACAATATTTAGTCAAAAATCATAAAAATGTTTGCAAATAAAATGTGCATTATCAAGTTTTTAAAAAAAGAATAATACAAAATGTTTAAAACAACAGTTGCCATTTTCCTGGAATATTACAAAATAAATTGGAACTGTGGGTTTTCATTGAATTATTTCAAAATAAATTGACACATTTAAAGTCGTACAATTTTTTCCCTCATAAGAAAAAAGAATTAATACATTTTGCACAAAGACTAAGACTTTTTAAAAAATATGTTTTGATGATGAACACTCAAAGATGAAGAATTCGGCCATATCAGTGACCTACAAAAAAAAGTCTTATTTTACATGGAGTGGGTCGCCTCACAGAGCCGCCATGTTGAAATCACATGACCAGTCGAATACTATTTGTTTCATCTCAGTAACCCCTCTATTCTTGGACTGTTGTTTTTGTATGATGCTGCATACATGCCACAGTACAAGTCCAATGTGTCTTATACAGCCATATCAGCTAAGCACATTATAAACAAACAAATACTGAGTAAACCTTTCATTTTGTATTTAAAGATTTAATGATTTATTTTTGAGGAATCTGGGTCTTTATATTGACAATGCTGTCAGCAGATTATGGTACCAACTTCTGTTAATGGGCCAAACAATTATTAGCTATAAAAATGGCTAAATAATACCAGATTAATCAGTCTTTCTTTACTATTTACACTGATTGCACTCCGTTCTAGTTTAATCGTAGGATGTTTCAGTTGAGCAAGATGTCAAACTCTTTACCGTCAGTCTGGTAGTTGAGGGCGACCAGCTGAATACCGTGCAGCCAGAAGATGAGGGGGTTGGGGTTAGCGGAGTCGATTCGTGTGGCGGCCGGGTACGTCCGGAGCAGCTGACAGCTAGTGTGCTGGATGAGTTTCTGGGAGTAGCGGCGACACAGACGCTTTGCTGCATTCTCGTTGACGGAGGAGATGTGGTAGCATTTGGGCGTACGGATGATGGCACTCAGAGAGGTGCTTGAGCTCAGCACCGGAGACGTTTGGTCCTCCCAGCTCGTACGAACACCATCCACACTGGCTGCAGAGAAACCAAGAACATTCCACATCAGGATTCTTTATTTAAAATATATGTCTCTTAGAGACACAACTCTTATTGTTGAATGATATTATAATAGCAACAATAAACATTTTAGTTACATTTTTCACCTATATTTTTAAGAAATAAGAACTTGACGACCACTCAGAGAAAGCATGTGAACAATACGTTCTGCTTCATTAAAACTGAAGTATGTAATTCCTACGACGCTCGTGCCACCAAACGGAATTACAAATATAAACTTTGTTTTAAAAATAGCTTTCTCAATATGCTCCTTGGCAGCCATTTTAGAATCACGTGACCAGCTGAATACTTAATACCGCTTAATCTCAGTGACCGTCTTGTTATTGGACACTTTCACACTTGGACTAAATGAATCATGGCTGATTGTAAATAGTGAACTTCTACAATGGCATCTGTAACTGGAAACTATTGATTTTGAATGATGCTGCATCCACACCATTAGATGTCACTGTAAGTCCAAGATGACACAAACAAAAAGTTACTGAGTGTTGTAACTGAATATGTAACATTAAACAACATGAAAAAACTGTCCTAAAAACCAGAGCTTCTGAAATAATAGCATATAATATATTATAATATTAGTATATAGATTATAGTGAAGTATTGGCTACTTTTTTGAAGTTACTCTGTTGTAAATCGCTCACGTTTAGACAGTTTAACTGCATTAAGTGAAGCACAGTCTGTGCAGATGTAAATTGTAAAATGTTTATGTTGTGGATATAGTGATTTTTCTCACATTTACAGTATAGGATGTGTTTGAGTGAGCTAATGATCCCTTTAATAAAGTTCATTGTACAGCTGTTCAACTCTTGCAGCTCACGCAGGGAAATCTCCAACATATTGTGGATTATTTGAATAAATTCTTTCTAGATTTTTCTTTCTTAAAAAATACACATATAAATAAAACAGCTAGTCCACTGTAAATATCACGCAGAATTTGTTTTATTACATAGATTTACATTAACAGTAAGTTTTTTGATCAAAACTGTGAGATTCTCTCCATAATGTGTCTTTTGCGCCTCATCTTCATTACCCTTTTCGTCATAAATTTAGTTGATGAGATTACCTAAACTCTTTAGTACTTCAATGGCCTTACGATGAAATAAAGGAGGAAGTTCAGCACTTATTGTTCAAAGCACCAAAGTCCACTGAAGGTGAAGACCACAATATCACAGTTTTCAATCTTTATACTATGAATCACCAAGTCCCTGTTGATTCCTGCCCCTACTATCTCGAAAAACTGGCGAGGACTTCAAAACGTCTTTGATGGAAACAGTTTAATAGTGAAATGAAGCACTTTGAGACAGTTTAATAAATATCTTATGTGAGTCACATCTGCTGTCTGGCAAAGAGACAAAAGCATCATCAGATTATGTTTCGAGATGGAGAAACTTTACAAGCCTGCAACTAACAAAGTGTTCTTATCAGCACTAACGCCAGGATCACACATCCTCCGTGAGCGGAGCGTGAGCAGCACGGTCAGGTTGGACATTCACATTGGCCGAGTCTCTTCTGCGAGATTCAGCTGCAGCTCTGCGCAGAAAATAAAGTTATCTCTGGGTTTCTATACCAAATATTTTCTTTAATGAGGCCATAATGTAATTTTTTGAGAGGAGGTAATTTATTACTATGACAAATTTGGTCTTCATTAAATCATTTGTACATGAGTACGAGGACAACATTTAAAACACAATGATAAATACATTTCAGATAGACCCCAGACCACACAGTATTGGGTCCTTAATCGACTGCATTTAGTCAGAGATTAAAAACCGTGTCCTGTGTGGAGAGTTTGCATCAAGCCTGACAGCCCATGAATTATTAAATAAGTAATAACACTCAAGTTACGGCATTTTTTTGGGGGGATAAAATGTGCTATACGACATGAAGGCATACTGTAAACTAAAACATTAACTTACCATCTGCACAAATCTGCTGAAGCTACTGTATCCTACACCTTTTCCTTTGCTAATAAATCCTTCTATAATAAATGCTGAGGGTTGTACAGCATTTTGTAATTCTCAACCTCCACAATCAGTCGGGTCTCGTCCATTATGTGGCCATGGAAATATGAATGAGGTAAATTCTTGTTTCAATGAAAACGGCAGTCATGTAATGTGCATTTGTCTATGTTTATCATCGAACTTGGTCGTGATCAGTTAATGTAGTAACGCCCATAAATTCCTATAGCCTACATAAACAGGCAAAAGCAATGCAGTTTATTTATTCATTCTTTTTAGTTCATTTGTGTTTGTTTGTATGCAGATTGTAGTGCATTGTAAGTTCGGCTTAAATCATTTTAATTTGCTTTTGATTATTTTCTATAACCTCCTGATTATTCTTTATTTTCTACACCCAGAGCCTGCTGAGTCCAGCGTGAGCCACAAATAAAATAGGTTCAATTTCGAAACTATCCGCTCACTGCCGCATCTGGGACGCATAGCCAGGTGACTCCCGCTTGCAGTGTAAACAGTGTCATCTCTTAATATGGGTGGCGAAACGAAAATGCGCCGCTCACGGTGGATGTGTGAACCCAGCGTAAGAGGTCATTCCATCAATGTTGTTAATAATAAATCAGACTGATAACAGGAGAAGTGCACTTCTTCTAGGAGAGTTGGAAGATCAAATCCATTTAGGCTTTTAGTTCATGGAGATAAAGCACACACTACAAGGCTGAAGCTAGGCACTCTTTCATCTTTTAAGTCTGTGACTTGCCTGTAACAAAAAGCCCCAGATTGTTGCCAGCGCAGTTCAAAGAGCTTCAGTCTTGTAGTGTGCACTTGGCTTTAGGCGGAGACACTTGCCCTTGCCCAAAGTGCATGCTTCTTTTCTCAGTCAGTCAGTGGAAATATTCTGTAGAAAAGGACATTTGTGTGCTTCTGTGTAAATAACGGAAAATTTAAGAGCTCTTTTCCCATGGGTCCTCTATATGGGTGTTCTAATTCCTGTGTGCCCTGCGCACAGTTCCGTGCAAAGCCGAGGCAGCCGTACCTTTCCCTGGAGCTCGGACCAACGTCACAGGCTCTCCGGGGCTTCCGCGAGCAGGAGTGCTGCCAAAGATGGATTTCCGGCTTTTTCGGTCCTTTCCCCGTCCAGAGTCTGATGGGGAGAGTGTGGAGAGACCTAGTTCCCACGCACACAAATACAAACAAACACATATGTAAGGTCACTGCTGTAGGGTATACTCTTCTCCAGCACTCACTAGCTTGATTTTGTTTGTTTTTACAAGCGTCTCCTATGGGACTATTACAGTTTCCAGAAGAGCCAAAGCACCTGATTCTAATTTACGAGTCGTTTTTCACCAATATAACAAATTTTATATGTGCCCCTGAGCACCAATATGCAAGAGATGGACTGTTACTTATTATTAGTGGTTGACTGTTATGGATATTTAAATTCCCAATGCTGACAATAACGATAGCTATGGCAGTGTTGCTTAACCCTGTTCCTGGAGGCACACCAACATTACACAGTTAAGAAATTCTGCTAAGAAATAGCTAATTTTTCATTTCAACTATTCACTATGCTAGAAAAAAATAAAATAAAAAACATTAAATTATAAAAGTGCAAAAAGAAAAAAAAAAAAGTTCAAATTACAGGGTTCCCACGTATCCTGGTAAACCTGGAATTTTGCAGTTTTCCAGTCATGGAAAATGTGAAGAATACCTAAATGTCCTGGAAAATAATTATTTGTGCTGGAAACTTTTTTAGTATAATAAAACGGTTTAAATATGTGACAAGGTTTTTGTTACATGTACAATTATTGATTTAGTAAAAAACTAAAAAAATTCCCTTCCAACACTGAGACAGAGGTGTTAGCGTGATGATGTGGCCTTAACACCTCAGTATATAAATACATTTCAATAATTCAACGATTGGAATCTGCTTATACCACATCTAGAGCCCTATGATTTCTGCGATGTGGAAAACACAAGACGGAATCACTGAATCAAGTCATAAAAATTGCATTAGCAATATAAAACTGAATTTGACATTTGAGATGAAAATTCATGTTTGAATGCATAATTAATCTAATTAAAATCTCGATATGTCCAAGTGTGATTATTAAACCAAAAAAGTCTGCGATTTAACTAAATAAATATATAATCTGCATGTGCTGCGTGCTTCAAAATGAATGTGTGAAGTTGGGCACTCATATGCTGAAAACACCCTATAATGAGCATCACGCATGTTCTATGTGTGTAGTAGATGACAACTAGAATGAAATCATAGCTTTTTGGGGTTTAATAATCACACTGGACCGTGTAGCGAACTTCTTATACGGAGGAGAAAAACTATCATCAAAAACACACAGAAACTGCAAAATAAAAGCTTGATTTAAATTAATGCGTGAAATGGGAAAAATAACATGTTTAATGTAATTAAATAATAATAATAAATCATGTATTAAGTCAATCTCACATCTATGACGTTCTGTTGTGCAGCACTTCATTTGACAATTTTGTAAAAAAGTACTTCGCTTGATAGAAATAATGCAATGTTATGTTGAAAATTTTTATCAATTAAAATAATATTTTAATTTGATTAAAGTTTTTACAGATTAATTTGGTTAAACACCATTTTGAAAAAAATAAACCTCCAAAAACCACAATTTGAACGACCTCTCGTGTGTTTTTGCTTAAATATTACAACTGTGTGCATATAAACTGTCCTGAAATGTCCTTGGAAAACTGTGCCTTGACAAGACTTTGAACCCTGAAATTAATCGTAATTAATTGCAGTTATCAATATTTATTGAGAAAGGCCCCCAATTAGATAACGTAGTATATGAACATTTAAATAATTATAATTAAAATAATTCAGATACATAACATCTTATACATAAATTCCTTCAGCATTTCTTTAATACAAAAAGTGGTTTAAAAGTCAAGATATTGTTGTTGTTTTTTTAGCATTGAACATAACCCTATTATTGGCCTAATTCCATCAGAACTATCTTTAACTATTGATCTATGTACAGTACTTAATCGTCACACACACTTTGGTTGCATCGCGTCTCACTAGTTTTTAGCGTCTCAAGTCATAAGTGCCGTGTTTTTAGGACGCTGTTTCAAGTTAAACAGTTAAAAACTTTGAAAAACATGTCTCGAGATCCCTGCATTCTGTTGTACTCGTTCCCACTGTCTTCGATTGCAAGAGCGCATCATTGGTGGAGGGGTTACTGCCTGCACTCGTCGGATTGACGATCCATGTTGTCTGAACTAGAGTTGCGCTGACTGCCCCCTGCTGTTACAGATTGCAATCAAGGTAGTATATCAAGCATGAATTGCTCCGATAGTAGGAATATTCCTTATTACTTACGGAAAATTATGTATATCAGAGAAATTCTTAATTACATCATTTTTTCACACATATAATTAATTGCACTAAATTAAGGTGTTAAACCAACAGCCCTATACAGAATATTTACTCAGTTCACTAAAGATATAAAACATTTTTTATATATTTTGCTATTGTGTGATAAGTTGACAAGGCTGTTGGTAATCTTTAGAACAGACACAAGGGATGCTTCTAGTAATAGGCCAAGTGGGCCTTGCTGATATATTGGTTCATCACTACTCATTACATAGACAAATGTCTTTAGTCGTCAGAAGTCTTCGGAAGTGATTGTGGTAAGATGGTGTTAGAATGAGATATGACATGACAGTAACCTGGGAATTTGACAGCCTGACAGTAGATAACCAGGTCAGAAAGCTCTTGAGCGATCTGTCTGCTCTCCTTCTCATTTTGGGGCAGATAAAACTCCTCCCCTAGTTCCATATCAAACATCTGCAAGGGAATATGAACAAAAACATCACATATTATCAAGTCTGTATTCAAGATACATAGGAGCTTAAAATTCAACTTCTCCTAGTCTCAACCGACCTTTCCTTTGCTTCCTGCTTTCTTAAACCGTTTCGGCATCTCATCGTTGGATTCATACTGAAGTTTCTCTGTGGATGACTTGCTCTCTGGTTTTTCGTCCAGAATATTGTCTGCAGATTAGACAAAAGATGAAGGAATACTTTATGATCCCGGCCATAGCAAATAAGCATTAACATATCAACATAACTTTACAAACATATTAACATATTTAACAAAGGCCACATTTACACTGTCAATCAATTTACATTTTCATATTATTCCATGAAAGTGTGTAAAAAGTAAAACTACTAATGAGATCAAATTTAATTGACATCTGAACCAAATTTAAAGGGATAGTTCACACAAAAATGAAAATTCCTTCATCATTGTCATCCCATATCACCCTCATGCCATCCCAGATGAATGACTTTCTTTCTCAATTTCACGTTGACATCTAAAAGTCACATGTGGTGCCTGTTTAGTTTCACATCTCAAAGTGAAAGTTAAAGTGGAAATTTAGACAAAAAAAGAATCAAGTTTCACTCACACCTATCATATCGCTTCTGAAGATATGTATTTAAACACTGGAGTCATATGGATTACTTTTATGTTTACTTAATGTGATTTTTAGAGCTACAAAAGGTCTGATCACCATTCACTTGCATTGTATGGACCTACAGAACTGAGATATTCTTCTAAAAATCTTAATTTGTGTTCTGCTGAAGAAAGAAAATCATACACATCTGGGATGGCATGAGGGTGATTCAATTATGAGATCATTTAAATTTTGGGGTGAACTATCCTTTTAAGACAATTTCATGGGGTTCTAAATCCGTTACATAGCCGATATCTGGTCATCTGACCTTCACCTAAACATCCGATTTTCTTCTTAATTTGGGATTTTTGTCATTATTACATGTGCAACTCCTCTAAAAGCGACACACTTCCAATTTTAACTTCACGAGGTCTTTAAAAGTAAATAATGCGGTTTGAAAAAAATGGGACCAAAGAAACATATATGCATTAAACCTTGCAGTGTAAATGCATCCTAAGAGAGTAATTCAGTTCATCCTAAATTTAAATTAGCAAGCACATTTAAAGCAGTCATGTTTGAGTTGATTTACCGCCTTTGAGGATAACTGTCTAAGTAAGAAAGCAGGTTGAGCGAATGCCTTGCATTCCCCTTACTGGTCAACTCATAGTTGAATCTCTGGGGAAAACCGAATGGGAAAGAACAAAGTCTCTTTGAACAGAGAGCAGCGTAGGGCCTGAGAAACCAGATGGCTTTGTTTTTCCCCCCACCGATGAGCCAGTGCCGCGAGCAAGGTCAAGGCATTTTTAAAACACCAAGAATGTGGAAGCAAAAAGGCACAGTTGGGCAAGATTGGATTGTTTTGCCATATAAAATATCACTCATCTGCATACTCAAAATTTTTATTTATTCATTAGAGCAGACGGCACACACCTTATGGGTTGAAACATCCACTGACATCCACACAAGCACCATTATTACGGCTTTGATTTCCTCCAAGCGCAAGCACCAAAAAAATAAAAAATCCACACTGGTAGCGCAATGGGGCCTGAGCAATGATGCAAGATCACACACACACACACACACACACATACACACACAATGTGGGTTTACCTTCCTGGCCATAAGAGGCTATGGAAGCATTGAGGACATCGGCTAAAAAAGGGGAAGGGAAGAAAAATAAGAGAGCGGGGTGGGGTAGAGAAGAGTCAGCTTTCTACAGAGTGAAGGTGCCATTGTGAGACACATCGTATGATTCGAACAGTAAAACATATTGAGAGGGTTAGTGAACAGAACAGAAAATTCCATTAAATGCTCTACTGAATACTGTTGGAGCCTTAAAGTACATTTTCAATTCAGTTACGTCAAGTATGCTTACCATCAGACAGTGACTCATAATCGTAGTCGTACTCATCTTCCTCCTCTTCTTCATCATCATTGTTTCCAAGTGAAGCACCACTGACTGAGCCATTGTGGGCCTGGGCATGCATGTGTGCCAGCTGATGTGCCTAGAAGAATATAGAAATGTGTTGACTCAGGAATCACAATCAAGGGATGCAAAGCATCACTGACCATAAGTTGATCTGGTACAATATTTCATTTACCGCCTCTTATACAAGTTTATTACACCCCTTTTATCTATTTCTATTCAGATTTTGGTAAAAAAGAAAAAAAGCCACCTTAAGTTAAAGTGCTGCAGTCACAACTTGTTTGTTTGCAAGTTGCAATAACTGCTATAATGAGCAATTTGGTGGAAAATCATGTCTTACCACAGTATAACCTCTAGTCGAGACTGCGGTGCTATTATTTGAATTTGCTACTACTTTGGCATGCTGCTATTTTATTGTGGTGTCATTGATTTCTGATTTCCCTGCAGTAAATATAACAAACTAAACTGTGGTTGATCACTTTGTACAGAGCCTTCCTGTGTAAGTGGACAGTTGGTGATAATAAGAAAGACTAATCCAATGCCAAGCTTGATGTACCACCCTGATGTTTTTGCAAATCTATGGCAGTAGGGGGAAGTCAGTCTGTTGGTACAGGCAACACACTTCATCAAACCAACAAGAGCAGGCAGCACAGCCTTTCACAGATTACATGTTTTTCAAAGATTCAAACTAGGTTTTACTTTACATAGTGTGCTAAAAACACAGCGCTAATGACTAGAGACGCTGTTAACTAGTAAAATGCGTTACAACCAAAAAGAGACAATCCAAAAGCATCTGTCTGACACATGAGTACTTAGGCAAAAAATTCACAACATCTCAGATTTAAATAGGCCAATAATAGGGTTATGTTCAATGATATGGAAATATCATTGGCGGCTTTAGAATACAATGTATTGTTAGCTACAATATTATTGAACATAAGCCAAACATTGGCATACAGTTCACAGCAATCCATTCCACAAGTGAATTTGTCAATAAGTTGGAGATTTATTATGAGGGCTTGTTTAAGGACCTGTCAATGTACACCTGCATCAGACAGATGCTTGTGTTGCGTCTCTGGTGCGTTACGTCATAAACATAAAATGTTTAGGTAACTGTCAAGTTAAATATAGTTTAATACTTAAAACACATCTTGAGATCATTTAGTTCGCATTTGCGCTCCAAGTGTTTTGAACGCAAGAACGTAACGCATGTTTGTGTTGTGGGTTGTTTTTTTCACTGTATAAACTCTTTGCCACACAGCTGAAGGTTCACTTACTACCCTCTGGAGTAAACAGGTGGTACTACAAGCTTGCATTTCTCAGGAATCTTCCATTTCATGGTCTGGGGCATGTGATTAATTGCGTAATTTTTTTAACGTGTTATTTGTAATAAAATGAATCGCACTGAATTAACGCATTAAATCGACAGCCCGAATATATATAGAATTATGAACATTTTAAGACTTATATCGTTTACAATATTTTATCAATTAACAGCCCTACTTTTTAATATCTTTGTGTCCCATGACTTTAAGCATTAGAGCCACAACCCTAACCCTAACATTTGTTCTCAAAATATTTTTTTGAGAACCATGATGTTACATAAAATAATATCTAACAATTAACCTAGCTTGTAAACTAGCTAGTTTTAAACACATCAAAAGTCTACAGTATATTACCCCCTAAAAAGTGTTGTTATTTTTAGCCTGTATGAACTCAGAAGTCTTCACCATTGACTGTTTCCAACAATTAAAATCATTCAATAGGTTCCATAATTTTGACATTATATATTATTGAATTGATTGTATTAAAAAAAATTACCTAATTTAAATGACCAAAACATTAAACCTCCCACATTTTCCATCCAACACTGTAACTGCATAAGTTTCCTTTTAATTTCATTAAATCTTTTAAAAAATGAAATCTTTAAAAATATTTGATCTTTAATATATGAGAAATATGTTTAACAATAACTATAATCTAATATTTGGTATTATAATTCATATTATTTACTTTATTGTTAAAAAATAACAAAATCACATAAATCAGGACATAAAACTATTTTAGACTTGCACAAATTGCAA
The DNA here is from genome assembly GCA_032164185.1 of Moxostoma hubbsi. NCBI lineage: Eukaryota > Metazoa > Chordata > Actinopteri > Cypriniformes > Catostomidae > Moxostoma > Moxostoma hubbsi. The sequence continues at coordinate 24,259,353 of JAVLUX010000039.1, read as the reverse complement.
AGCTCAAAGAAAATAAAGAAAAGAGAAAAAAAATTATGACCTCCCAAGCTTGACGATCAACAATATTTTCTGAAGGTTAAGCAACATCACAGACCATTTGATTAAAAAGGTTCTACTGATTATTTACAATTTCCACTATTTTGTACTCATGGCAATAACTGTTCTATTTTGCTAAAGTTTTTTCCCCTCATGTACCTTTTGTTTGAGTATGTCCACTGGAGCCTGGTGAGCTTTCAGCTTCTTATTTTTAAGGAGGATCTTCCTTCTGAGCTGCAGGGGAGAAGGGAGAAGAGGCTCATCCGCAAAATCACTCTCAAACAGGAACTTGGTCACCAGCTTCTCTCCAAACACCGTCTAACGAGCAAAATAAACAAGTTTTACTTTCCACAGGGAATGGACTCGTCATCCGAGCAGGTTGAGAACATTAAACGGAATCATGAGTTATAAATCGCTGTCTCCAGAGTGATACAGATCTGTGGTTCCCAACTGGTTTTTGTTTCAGGACCCAGATTTTACACTGGCCATAAAGTTGAGACCTTACAACAAGGGTACACAGAGCAAGTTAAAAAAGCTATTAAAAAAGATACATAATTTCCTAGCCATATAACTACTGACACCATGTAAGCTACAGGACCTTTGCTGGGAAGGAAATATAGAAACTGGACCTCTTGGAACTTTAATTGAGTACCCCTGCCTACACAATACCAGAAGTATTATTGTACATATGTTTAAACCTTTTTCAAATCAAAAATGCATTAATATTACCATCTTTGAGGATGTCATGCAACCTGTCCAAAATATCATAGTGTGTGATTGGATACATGGTTCTGACATCAACAATTCACTTTGTGAAATGCTCATAGAAATGTATTATTTAAATGGTTCATATCATACCTTTTCCCTGTGAGGTCCATTTAGAATGTTATTAATGTTTGATTTCGGCACCAAAAATATATATATATTATTTTCCAACATTATTTTCAACGTTTTTTTTGCCTGCTGTCCACCACCCAATCAGAACAGACCTGTGCCACATTTTTGGGTCATAACCCACCAGTTGAGAAGATCTGGTGTAGAGGTAAAAACAGTACCTTAAAAATCTCAGCCATTTTGCGTTGCTGTGGTAAAGAGCAGTGGTTTTCAATGGACAGAATCACAGGCATCTCTGAGTTCACAAACGCTGTGCGGTTGATGGCCTCCACAACATCCTACAGGCCAGAAGAGAATTTCAGTAAATCAAGAAAACTGATAAAATAAACAAGAAATCCTGCTATTCAAGCTTAAAGAACCAGTTTTCCCAATTTTAATTATTCACCTCAATGCCATTCCAAACCTGTATGCTGTTATGTTTTCTGTGGAATACAAAAGGAGAAATTTGGAATAATTTCTGACTCCTGGTAATCAATCAAATGTAGAGTTTGTCAAGCTCCAAAAAAGCTCTTAAATCAAGTACTACACCTATGTCTACGGTTTGACATGATGCATGATCACGAGACACCAATGATGTTTGATATTTGAGAGTGAATAATGACTTAAATTTCAGTTTGTTCCAAACACAAAGCTAGCGTGAGACTTCAGATGACTTGGAATATAGTTCATGAGAGGTATTGACTAATTTTATGGTATTTTATATTTTAAAATGTCATAGTTTTTTGTAAATTAAAAATTCTCCTTTAGTGTTCCACAGAGAAATGAAGCCATTCAGGTCTGGAATGACATGAGAGTAAATAATGTATAGAGTAAAGAATTTTACTCTAAGAAAAAAGTAAAGAATTTTCATTTTTGGGTGAACTATCCCTTTCAATCAATTGTTGATTTCTCAGCGGACCTTGAAGGGTATCTTAGTTGTGAGAGTGTGTCCGTGGTAAATAACGGGCATGCCATCGTCTCCGTCCCAGCAGTCCAACTCAACACTTCTGCAGCCCTGCAACAAAACCTGCGAGAGAGACCATAAATCAAAATATGAACTTAAGAATCAGTTGATATCATAAATGTACCATGCTTTCAGCTAAGTTCGCCTGTACATGACCGCTATGGTATGGCATGTGAAACAGCGATCATTAAGTATATTTATGGAGTACATTGTGAGTCCTTTTCCAAAGCAATTTGGACTTGGATCATGTTCAGGATAAACAGAGAAGGCGATTTAAGGATGTACCTGGCTGTAGAGCTCCACTGATGACTCTCCCTTCAGCTGATGGCCTGTGAGATATGTGTTATGAGAGGACTCGATGTAATAGTACGACAGCGGATGTTGGAGATCATCCAGGTTCACTTGAGTCTCCTCGTTTTGAGATGCAAAGTTGTCCTTGTCCATTAGAAACCTTTAAGAGACAGAGCTTTCACTTTTTTGTCATTCAGTTTTTATTTTGTTTAAAAGGGGTTACAATGCACAAATCTCCCAACTCCAAATCAAGAGCAGAAAGCATACAGTGACTTCAAAAAGCATTTGGACACTTAAGTGGCACTTGAAAACGTCTTAATGTCTTTGAATTATATAGTAAAAATATCAAAGCAAACCCAGGAAAGTATACAGGTATGGATACATTCTGGTTGTCAAATGTTAGTGGAGCATGTCTGTAGTTATGAACTACACCTATGGTTACTCTGCAGGGATATCTGTGCGAAATTGAGGGGCACTGACTTTATACATCCACTAAAAATAGAATCTGTTCATTAAAAGCCATGTAAAAATGGCTCTAAAAAGTTACGTTTTGAGAAAAGCTCAAAAATCATTTGTTAGCAGATCGCTTGGTTTGACATTTTATTTTATATTTAATGCAATGGAATTAATACATTTGTAAGTGTCCAAATGTGCCCAGATTATTTTTGGGACCACGGTATAACCCCAATCTTTCCATACCCCCGGACTGATCTCAAACCAGCCAACAATGGAAATTTAAAATAAAACAGCCAGAACAAAACCCATTTACTAATGTCAAATACACCATAATAGAGGCAGTTGAATATAATCAAATAAGAGGTTTATTTAAAATAAAATAAACAAAGATATAGATTACCATAAAATGAAAGTACGTTGTTACAATTTTTTAAACGTTTAAGACATCTTTCATTGGTGATGCAGCAGAGATTAAATCAATATTGCAGATTATCCAAAGTGCTGATAAGCGAATTGTCCAAAGTTGTGATTGAAAAATTGCTGGTCCACATAATTTTTTCAAGTATGTTTTAATAAAACCATACCTGGCAAATCCTTCAAAGGACATCCAACCCATCTGGCGCATGTTTGAGGAGGGCTCAAATTTCTAGAGAAATGAAATATAATTATATTGGCATGCATATCATAAGATGACTCATAGTGATTAATGAGCTGGTGAGATACTAATATTGAACTGTCAATCAAGAACTCTTATTCATAAAAGAGGGACAATCAATTGTCCATGTTGCTAATGATCATTGTCAGCAGCTTGACAGATAAAAGCAATTTTCTTCTGACAAATATATTTCTTAAAAAAGAAGGAAAGGTTGTCAAGAATGTTGAATGTTGGCTTAACAACGTTCGATACAGCTTAAAAAGTTGATAATTTTAAAGGACAGACAGACAGACTGACAAATGGAAATTCCACTCACCTGTATGATGCTGAGGATCTCATCATAGGTCAGATGTTCTCCTTGACAGTTGACCAGGAAGTCATTGAGCTGGGAGATGGCCAGTCCCAGCACACCCAGTGAAGAGTTCTCCACTCCAGTGCCATTGGTCACAATGCTAGCAGCAGCGATGGCGTCTGAAATCTGCTTCTGGTTGTCAGACATTTGCTGACGTGTGTGGATGAAAAGGCCCAGGTCAGAGCCATTGCGAGTCAGTAGATCTGTGGAGAGATCAGCTTCTTGAACATTTTGCCACTTAGGATGGGTGGTATGACCAAAACAACAGACTCAAAATGGAAATTAATTATAAATATGGTTAAATGAACTACATTTGAACTCGTTGTAAAACAGTTGAAATGCGCACATCTGTGACAGAACAGCAGTTGAGATCTATTTATATGCTCCAACATGCAATGCTGCCTGACAACCTACAGTTAACACTGGTCATGAGCAGATTGTAACAATGTGTCAGTGGTATATTGCTCTTATTTTATTCAATGACACAGTTTGTAAGTGAGCTTTATTTCAGCTTGGTGCTTTCAGCTCAGATTTTTTAAATCGTGGATATACCATGGCATAATAAGTATTGCAGAATCTCTACCCGCTGACACATTTCTAACATCACACTGTACATCCTGCCATACCTCCAAGCCCTAGGAACAACTGCTTACAATAACAACAAAAAGATAAAAATGTTCCCTCTATTTAAAAATCAATGCACACCTAGATCCGGTTGCAGTGCTGTAAGTTTGTCATCGATCCTAAGTGTTGTGTACAGAGGGACAGAGTCAGGACCCGAGCGACTGCACGGCACTGCATAGGTGTCAAACAACTCCTTTAGATCCTTTCGACTCCGAATGCTAAATACACAGAAGACAAGTGGGACACTTTCAATAATCATCCAAATTCAAATATCAGATAAAGATGTGAATTTTGTTTGAAGGAGAGGTGTGTTCTACCTAAAAGACTTAAAAAGCTCTACAAATTCGACAAAGCTCATGATGCTGTCAGAGACCATGAGATCTTGGAAGCCCCTGAACAAGCCTTTTCCCCGACCGTGCCAGCTCCGACTGCTCCAGGCCCTGAGACCACCAAACAGTCAGATACAGAGCAAACACTGCTTTTACCACTTGATGCATTAAAGTAGATATATTAAGAGAATATTGTTGAGTTATTTCTGTGCCACTAGCATTACCAAATAGAACAGCAAAAATAATAAATGTTTTCCAACAGGTTTCCTGAACACTTCAAGTTGACCTCAAGCATATTTTAGGTTTATAAACCTGTAACAAACATCTTTAAAAGAACAGGATCAAAAAATGCTAAATTAATCAAATAGATTGTGTCTGGGTATGCACAGAACTGTATTTCTTAGGGAGTAGCCTTACCCTGGCTGACATTTGGCACTGCCAGAGAGAACAGGGGAGGAATGGGGGTGTGTTGGGGTGGAGGTGTTTGTGTTAAAGAAGCCAGAGGAAGATGATGAGGAGGAGGAAGAGGAGGACAATAAGGTTCCAGGAGACTGGCCTTTGCTGTTGGATAAGGAAAAAGGTCCAGGAAGGCCAAAGGGACTGCAGTCCTCTACAGAAACATTCAAAATTGCCACATAAATGAATGCCACATACATTATACACTGAATGTATCCATAATCTCTTAAGACATTTGTAACACAAAACCTAAGTCAAGAGTGGTAGATTACAATAACAATAGATGAATAGATGAAGAAGTGTTGAACATCCTGAACATACTTCGAATTTGGAGCGCAACAATGGGGTTCCAGAATTTATAAGGCATTAATTTTCTCTATAGAGACATTTATTTTTAGGCATAATGTATAACCCTTTCAAAATAGACTTACCAAGAGCTTCGAGATTCTTGAGCAATAGTATTCTGTAGTAACCACAAGTCAGTATGATTTCAACTTTATTTAAAAAATAAAAATAAATGTTTAATAGCTGAATCCCTGATGAAGAACTACACTACCCCAATCCTTAATATAGATATTTTGGAAATTAAAATTGCGGTAAAAGAGCGCAGAAGTGACCTCCCACTCCCATGAAGAATTCTGAACCGGCATAATCGTTGGATTACATAAACATTAAGTACACAGTGTCATCTTTTTTCATATATATTTTACTACATATCAAAGGTTGTTTTGTAATCACGCAGCTTGTTGGTTTGGTTCATGGCTTAGAACTCTTTATTGAAGAACTTGTTTAAATCCTTATGGAGAAAACAAATGTGAAAAATACTTGCAGAACCAAGTCCACAACTAAAGTAAGAGTCACTGTTGCTCTCAATGAAGTCTAAAATGAAGGGCCAATTAGATCTCAATACAATGTCCAATAATTCTCACCAGCCTCTTCGTGCTCAACACTTTCTAATGGATCGGACTCTCTCCTCCCTATAGTCTCCTTACAGCTTCTGGTTTTACGTGAGATCATCTCATCATCCGTTCCTTCTCCACTGTCCCCCTGTGAACAGACAAAAGAGTCAGTGACAGTCCAAACCAGAACGGCTTGAGCTGGCTCATGGTCTTCATCTTCTTACCCTGACTAAGGCTTTCTTCTTTTTTTTGGCATTGGAGTTGATACCCATTGAGCTGTTTTTCTGGGCTGAGTTCTTCTCTGCACTCTTGCTTGCAGATCCAGGGCCGCCAGCACCCATATTCCAGCGTCTCCCGCCAAACAGTTCGATAGCCTGGGCCAGTGTTGGGCCTTCAAATTTTGCATCTTCCTAGAAAAGGGAGAGTTTTACAGCAATATAAGTGAAACGGATAATAAAATTGGACAACAACGAAAACAGTAAAGGAGTTCATACTAAAGGGGAAACACAGTAGTGTTTTCGTGTTGTGGAAACATCAATACAGGATAAGTCAACTTTTAACATAAAAAAAATTATTTCAAGGTTACACTGAGGGGAACACAACATGTATACTAGACTATTCCTGCTTAACAACCAACCTAAGGTAGTTTGCTGGTCAGTCAGACTGACCATTTGAAAAATGCCTAAATCCTCTAAAACTATTAAACAGGACAGCAAGGCCAGATGAAACCATCTTGGTGGCTAACTAAAGCAAGCAAACATTTCTACACTTATGGACCATTCACACCATTTTTGCATCCAGCTGTGCTTTTTCCATAGTTTTTCTATGTAAACATTTGATAGATGGACGTCTTTGACCATTGAGCCATATATTGCAGTTTTTTTTTTCAGCTTCTGGCATCTAAAATTGTTTTTTAAGATTCTGTGAACCAGGTTAGAAGAAACAATATTTTAAAATGGGTCACGGGACACCTGCATTCTGATCCATTCATTGCGCTACAGCTATTTTATTTTTAAGCAAGAACACGTTTGGTCTAATTGACCCCTTACACTTCTGCTCTAGTGACGTACTATTCTTGTACTTAATAGCAATTTTGTATGGTAGTGCTAATTGTATTATGTTCTCTTGGAGTAGAGGCATCTGATTGTATTATTGTCATTTGTCACTTTGGATTAAAACATCTGCTAGATGAATATAGGGCTACAACTAACGATTATTTTGATAATTGACTATTCGGTTGATTATTGCAACGATTAATCATTAGATCTTAACCGACTATTCAGCTTTTGCCTAGACTTAAAAGGTTGTATCAGACGTGCTTACTAACAATAAAGAGGACAAAATCATCTTTTAAATATATCTCTATATGACATTCATTGAATTTCAAGGAAAAAAACTTTTTTTAATAAGTTTAATTCAGTAAAGAAATTCACTGCAAAAAACCTATTGTAATCAAGGGTTTTTGTCTTGTTTTCCATATATTCTCTAAAATCAAGTCTAAATATTGTATATGTTGCTTCACAGGTAAATGTATCTTATTTTAAGTAGGTGGTTTTTAGATATTTTGAAATATTTCCAATAACAATTTTTTTTCTGCAGTTTTAGATATTAAGTAAAAAAGACTGATCAAAAATTTGTTGCAATGTATAATGGGCTTAGTCTACACTCGCTCACCTTTTTTTTCACTTCGATCCATCTTTAACTCACAAAAACAAATTCTAAATTCTTAATAGAGCTGCGTATTGCCGATTTACTTCACAATAAGATACACACGTGACACACAGGCTACAGTATATTATGATTCAATACGTCACAATCCATTAGTCTAGCTACAGCAAACACGCAGCTGACTGCACAGAGAAATTAAATTTTTGTAGTTTGTTTATGATGCACTTCCTTATTATTTTTACTTTAATAAAGGATGCATTAAAGATATAATTCCAGGTTGTTTGCTTTTTAGATGCTCTGACATGCAGATTTTGCTTGCAGAATGCCAGATCCAGCTCTGCTATATTTCAAGATGACAGTGGTTCTGTATTTCCTTTTTCTGTAAAAAACGTCGGCTAATCGTTTCAGCCCTAGATGAATAAATGTAAAAGTACCTGGTACAGGCTAACATACTGCCTCCGCAGCCACTGCAGCCTCTGGTCAGGAAACTTTCTGATCTTCCTTATGGAGTTGATCAGCTCCTGAATCCCCTCATGCAGCATACGGGCCGTGTGCTTTGGGGCCACAAAGTGTATCAGTCTATTGTCTGTAGTGTGAAGTCCATAAAGCAGTGTGACACCATTTTCACTAAGGTTCATGTTACAGAGTTTGTGCTGTAGACACACATAGTTAATATCCACTCCAGGGTGACCCATAAACACAGCCTTCACCACATTAAGGTCCAGGAGCCCATCAGATAGTCCACAGTGCACAGGGTGGCCTAATGGTAAGTGGTCTGGGGATGGTGGGTGTCCAATGAAGCCTCTAGCTCTTCCACCCAGGATGCAGGTGCTGTGGGGCTTGGACCAGGTAAGGAAACAGTTGTCGGGTTGTAGTCGGAGGAGGCAGCGGGCAGTGATATGGGTTTCGTGGTCGTAGTGGATTATGGTTGCTCCCTGAAGCAGGAACTGGTGGATATCTGGCTGCAATGAGAGCACGTACCAGGGGATGAGCTCTGTACCATGACTAAAGGGTCCATGCACCTCTTCTGTGGTCTGGAGGTCAATGTCTTTTGCTAGCTCAAATGGGTCCACTTCTGAATCTGAAAGGTCCCCTACTAAAAACCTACAGAAGTGACATGAAGCACACAGTGCCAAGAGGTTTCAAGAGTGATTCAACAAACAGAACTGTTCAGTGTCTTGGATGTCACAATACCATATTAGTTTCACAAAACAGGTTGACAGAACGTATATTATTAAAGTTCAATATCTACCGATACCACTCATATTTAGGTGCCTTTATGAAATACATTTCACTGATAGGAGTTAAATGGCCTTAAAATATGCACTATGGCAGAGTTAGCATCTTTATCTTGTGGGTTAGTCTTGACATGGGTCTTAGACATGGGGTCTATTACTTGACTGTCTTGGTCTGGATTATGGGCCTCCAGGGATCTAGCCTTGGTCTAAGCATAAGGGAATCTGTTATCGGTCTGTTTTTTGGGAGGCTGTTATTTAACTGTCTTCTGATCTTGATATGGGCCTAAAAGAATCTAGTTTTGGTCTGAGACTTAGGGGTCTGCTGTTTGTCTGGGTCTAGGAATTTGGGGGTCTGTTTGACTGTCTTAATCTGGATGTGGGATTTGAGGGATCTAGTCTTAGTTTGGGTCTTGAGGGGCATGCTATTGTGTCTGGGTCTTTGGGGTCTGTTATTTGACTGTGCCTTGGTCTGGATATGGAAGAGAGAAAGAGATGGCAGTTGTCTGACTTAACATAAGTGATATGATGAGTGAATTTTCATATTTGCCCATACAAAGCATGCTTTGATATATAAGAGGTACAAAGTTTAACACACAAGACAATTTCCAAGAGGCTATGGAGAAATGTAAAGATAAATACAGGGATATATCATATCCAGGCCTTTCAAGATGCAGATGGTCTCTCGACAGATTATAACACTAGGGACAGAGTCTAAAACATTGGCAATGATACTCTCCAGAGAACTTTCCTGACACAGTTTTAACAACCAATATGAGTGTCTTCCTCCACATGACAAACTAGCTTCAGCACTGAGTTCAAACAGAGGTAAAACCCCACTGCTTTCTGTCTTCCAAGGAAGCCTAGGAACCATTATGCTGCTTTGTACATGGCTTAAAATGCATAAAAAAAATTCTGAAATGTGTTCAACTTTTCACTTGAAACATTTCACTTAAAAGTATAGTTCACCTAGAAATGAAAATGAACAAATTAATCAATCTTTCAAAACCCTTATGAATTTCTTTATGGAACACATACACTGTTAATTGTAGCACACTGTCCAAGCTTGTCTTTCCATACAGTCAACGTATATGGAGAGCAAAAATGACTTTCAAGGTCCAAAGAATAATGACTTTTAGTTTGCTCTGTAAAGTAAACCATCCCTTTGAATGGCAGGTTTTGCAATCTCCTTATAACTTTTGAGATGTTTGAAGGTTCAGATGGAACCCTAAGCACTTAGTTATATCACTTTCTTTTTAAAATGATCTCAAGGCTGTCATGAGAGGAGGATGGGTAGTAATCTGTAGACATTAAGTACTTGTCTACTGAGTTTTTCATGGTTTGGAAAGAACTTTCAAACAACCTAGCCATGACCTTCAAACATAATGGCTTTTAGGAGTGGAAGATAAGAGCTGAAGAGACCCATTGAAGTCCCAAATACAGAACAAGGAAACTATATTTCTTAAAATTTTTCATTAGATAATCAATGTCAAAAATGTCAGAAACAGTTGAGGGGAAAAGCAAGAGTTCCATAGAGATCTCTGCTTTGGTTTGCAGAACATTTGTACAAGTGCAGAATGAGTTTAATTCCAAATAAAATGTAAACACATTAGTGAATTACCTACAGCAATGCACTGTACTCTGTTCCAGACCATTGGGCCAAAAGATTAAAACATTGATGAGCACAGGTAAGCGGTAATGAAATAACCCAAACCTCTACACACAGAGCCTTTTTATGGTATAACATACTGTGAATGATTCAGCAGATGGGTGTTAGAATAAATATAATGTATATCATACATTTCAAACAGACATCATATTCTTGCAAACAGGGTACAAAATTAACACCTGCCAAGTGCCAAGAGCGGTACAAATTGGCAAGTAAATAAAATGTACTTTACTAGTCATTTGAGCAGTAACTTCTTCAGGAAATTCAGCATAACGCATTATTCAAATCACAAAAACTAAAGTCTGACCCTTGTTGTTTCTTAAACTGTTACTTTTATGTACACTGGTGGCCAAAAGTTTGTAAAAGAAATTGGTACTTTAATTCACCAATATGAATTAAAAATGACTACTTTAGTGCAACAATGACAGCTTTGGAGATCCTTGACATTCTAGCTGCCTGTTTGTCCAGATATGAATGTGACATTTCACCCCACGCCTCTTGTAACGTGCCATAGTTGTGGCTGTTTTGTCGGGCATTTCTCACATACCTTACAGACTAGGTGATCTTTGGTGTTTCTTTGACCACTCTAACCTTTTCTTTTTGTTTTTCTGTTTCAAAAGTGTTTTTTTTTTCTTTGCAATTCTTCCCATAAGGCCTGAACCCCTGAGTCTTCTCTTTACTGTTGTACATGTGGTGTTGAGCGGGTAGAATTCAATGAAGCTGTCAGCTGAGGACATGTGAGGCGTCTATTTCTCAAAATAGAAACTCTGATGTACTTATCCTCTTGTTTAGTTGCACATCTGGCCTCCCACATCTCTTTCTGTCCTTGTTAGAGCAGGTTGTTCTTTGTCTTTGCAGACTGTAGTGTACACATTAGTATGACATTTTCAGTTTTTTTGGGCAATTTCAAGCACTGTATAGCCTTCATTCCTCAAAACAATGATTGACTGACAAGTTTCTAGAGGAAGCTGTTTCTTTTTTTGCCATTTTTTACCTAATATTGACCTTAAGACATGCCAGTCTATTGCATACTGTGGCAAATAAAAAACAAACACAAAGACAATGTTAAACTTCATTTATCGAACCAAACAGCTTTCGACTGTGTTTGATATAATGGCAAGTGATTTTTTAGTACCAAATTAGCAATTTAGCATGATTACTGAAGGATAATGTGTTGGAGTGATGACTGCTGGAAATGGAGCCTCTCTAGGTTTGATCAGTTCAATGCCACTTTTTGGTGAATTAAAGTACCAATTTCCTTCCAAAACAGCAAAATCCAAATTTATTTGTAAATGATTCCAAACTTTTGGCCACCAGTGTACATAACATAAGCGTTGCAGTCGTATACCGGTTTCACGGTATACCACGGTATGAAATTTGACAGTTATCATACCATGTGCATTTGCTTATATATGGGATTGAGAAAAAAATACAACCGGACGGAGAACCTCACCTGCATGTGCACATCTCCTTTCCTCCTCGACTGCATGTCAGACTCGCCAACAAGCCGCCCCCCCCCAAACACACACACACACACAGCGGAGAAAATGTCAGAGAGAAGCGAGGCAAGGAGGTCTGACATAAGTGTGTGTGTGAGTTAAAACAGTGTTTCTCAACTGGTGGGTCGCAGGTCTATTTGGACTGGGGACACAGCAAGAAAAGAAGAATGCCATGGTTCTCCCATTGAATAAATTTCAGTGGCCACCCAGTGATAGCCTATTTAGGACTGCTGAGGCAGATTTAATGACATTCTCACAATCAGCTAAAGGCTTCTCATCTGCAATTCGTACAAGTATAACGGAACCAACTCGCGCTAATGATCTGCTCTCTGATGCGCCCGTGCAACAACTGGGCTTCCCGGGCTTGCTGACATCAACCACAAAATAATGCCACTTGATGCATGTCCTTGTACTTGAAAACCATGAACAAAACTATGCAAAATAAAAGGAAATGCAACCTAGGATACATTAAATACAGGTTACGTTTTTACTATGGTGGGTTGCCACTTGATTTCCAATGTAAAATCTGTCCTGAAGCAAAACCAGTTGAGAACCACCGAGTTGAAGGTACAGACAGCAGCTGTCTGGCTACCCTGTCGCACACCTAAAGTATATGTTATCATAGGATATTACATTAAAAGCTCACACAGCTGATGTTATTTTTCATTTAATAGTTAATTTAACACACTATGCTAACATGTAAACTAACATGCTTTAGTTATATATCATGTTATAATTACATGCTTTTTTTTATCATGTTTATAATTCGGTTTATTATTATCATTCTGTTAGCTTTCTTATTTATTAGATTTAATTTATTTTCAAAAGGGAGACTTTTTTTTAACACATACTTCAATTAAAAAAAAAAATGGTTTCAAGTTTCAATTATAATAAATCACTTTTTTAACCAACCTGTTTTCACTCCTTTAAGGGTCACTGTAACTGATATTAATAACTGCAATAACGTATACCGTGATATTTTCTGAGACCGTTATTGTAATGTGAAAATCTCATACCATTGCAGCCCTACATGACATGAATTATTAAAATCAAAGACATATAAATACTCTACTTAAGGTGCACCAAGAAAAGATAAGTGACTCATGAGTCACGACTCATGCATTGACATAAGGGGCGTTTGCACTGACAGTACTTTAAAGTCACAAAACGATCTTAAGATATAAATTGTTAATAAGAGCTGCTGATTTCCAGTGACATAAGTGGAATTGATTGTTGGTGATGAGACAATGTTTATGCAAATGAGCAGGTACTTTATGCAAATGAGCAGTGACCTGATGCAACGTCTACCAACAAGTGTGCAGACATAGATCTGCCGTTTGATATGGTTGGGATACATAGTAGCAGATATTCAGTGACCTCCTGTTAAGTAATCTCAGTCATTATTTTTCCTTTTGTGTTTCACAAAAGAAATAGACTCATAGGCATTTGGAACAACACAAGGGTAAATGATGACAAAGTTTTCATTTCGTGGGGAACTATTTCATTAAGCCACCAAAACTCCAACAAAGTCTTCATGTTTTTGTGACAGAGTCGGTTTTCACATTTCGCACGACATGAGCTGTTAACCACAAAAAATAAGAAATATTTATAGCAGTCAATTTTCTCGTTACTGGAAAGTGTAGCACATTGTTAATTTTGGACTCTGTTTGCAAATGTATGGTGAATTTGTCCTGGGTCTTTGGGAATGTCACTCACTGTTCTCTGCTCTTGTCTTTGAAGGAGTTCTTGAGGCAAATGTTGATTTCTCGCATCTTCTCCTCAGGCTCTTCTGCCTCTAGGCTTCGATTGCAGCTGCGAATCGTCTGCAGAATGTTACTGACGGTCGCCTCCTTATCTGCGCTGTGGAGTCCGTCGCTCCCCGCCCTCTGCAAGAAATGCTGCTGGCCGTTGTAATCTGTGATGAACTGTAGAAGGCAAAGATCAGTTAATTGAATTTATATTAAGCAGACGTTTTTATCCAAAGCTACTAACAAACATTCAAGGTTTACATTTTACTGTATCACTTGTGTGTGTTCCCTGGGGTTCAGACCCATGACCTTGTTGCTAGCGCTCTAACGGTCTTTTAAGTGAAGTGAAAAGCCTATTTAGCATTACTCACACAAGTTGTGTCAAACCAGCTGATCACATTAGTACTTTCCAAACCAGGAAACTGTTTTCGGTTTGTGTGCAATATTCATCAGACGGTTAGTGAATGCAATTTGGGCAGTACGGGCACGTGCCGTCTGAGTTCTGAAATCTACTCCACCACAGAGATTCCACACAAAAGAAAAGAACCACAATTATGGACATTACGGTTAGAATAATGGGTTTTAGAAAGTTATTCTTGACTCAAATATGATTTGATGGTCAATAGAGTGACAAAACGTCTTTTTCCCGGTTTAATCAATCTAATGTCTTTTTTGTAAATCCAGGAAGCATTTTAGCAGGCATATTAAATGTTTGATGAAAAGGTAATTATGGCTCCGGCCAGCTAATATGGTCTCAGGATTATTATTATAACTGTAAAAGGCGATTCCAATTGACTGTGGTGGTAACATTTCCTGTATAAGTCATCCTCACTCTTTGGAAATACTTAATCCTCACCTCAACAGAGTCTTCTTGAGAATCAAAAGATGGACGTAGTCCAATAATGCTGGCCGCACCATCTAGAGCCTCACTGAGTTCCTTAAGGAACACACCACAGAAGGGCACCACTTTACATCCTGGTATGTTGAGGGCACGGTTGACTACTTTCTTGTACTCAGTTGATGACTCGTGTTGGGCCATGGCATCCTTCAATCCGCGCATGGTCTCAATATCCGCCTGGTCCATAAACTGCCACATCTTCAGCACTTTACGAGACCTGGGGAACAATATGTCGTAAGCAGGGCCGTAGCTACAAATTCTGGACCTTCAACCTTCGTTTCTGGGATTGATGCTTAAAACAAAAAAAATTTGCCAATGGAGTAACAAAATCGAACAACTGAAAAAACAAGTGCATTTTTTTAACCCATTGGCAAAATGCATATTCAGTTTAAGTATAAACCTCACATAAATTTGAAAAAAAAAAATCTTTTGGCACTTTGAGCTTTTCAAGTAAATGTATCTTGCTTTAAGGATGTTTAGATATTTTTACTGGAAAACAAGACAAATTTACTAAGATATTTTTTTTCTAAGCACCACAAATCTAACTATTGATTTGGAGATGGTGGATGGAAACAATGTTTTAAATTTTTAAAACTACTTGCATCACGTGGAGCAAGATTAGTGACATAAAACACATATACTGGATTCTACATCAAATCCACTGCAACTGATATGGGGCCCCCCTGGACCTAGAATCATTCCATCCTTCACCCCATTAGTGAAGGCCCTGTTGGTAAGATTGCTCCTTTTTCATGTTACAAATGTGCCGTCAATACAAATCAACGACTCTAAGCTCCTTAGGAATGTTCCTCACGTTAAGCATCCTGCAATTCAAATAGTGAGGAACATTAATTCTTAAGAGGTTTGTTCTTTTTCTAGACAAGCACTTAAAGGCGTCATGCCGTACCTGAGACCTGCCAAGAACTCCATGACCGCATTGTAGTTGCCCATGTTCCAGCAGCATTTTGCCACATGGACGAGGTATGAGAAGACTTCCCTCTTCTCCTCCATGGACCCAGCAGTCAGAATGAGCCAAGTTACCCACGAGCTCACCTAAACACAAAATAATGCTTTATTAAGGAGAACTACTGACAAAAGAACAACAAAAACTTTAATCTGATCTCATCTAAACTTTTTCTTTGTGTTGGATGAAGGTCACACTAAAACTGTCATGGAAACATTAACATACGCTTACTTTTATTAATGCTTTTAAAATGCCTTTTTTTGTATAGAATTGATTGTTTTCTTGTTCTTGGCGCAGACCCAGACTCAGATAGAATTATTTAATATATGTTTAAATTCTTACACGAATAAATGTCCCTCAGTTAAGGGACAATTAATTAAGATTTTGTTAATGAATCTTCTCATTGGCAAATCTTGATGCAAACCCACTGGATCCTTTAAAGTTTAATCAGATAGAGAGAACAGTTGATTGGAATTCAAATACAGACACCCCTTCATAAATCAGAAAAGAGCTCACAGGGGCAAAATCCCAACATATTTTAAAACTGAAATAAATGCTTTTCCTTTAAATAAAGTTCAAGAACAAGCTTGGAAAAGAGGACTATTAAATTCCTTATTTAGGTTTCCAGCCAACAAATAAACAATGTAAGAAGAGATTGTCTAATAGTTGAAGAGGGCAATATTCAATGACAGAGAAAGTAAACAAGTCTATATAAATTTCATTAAAATCAAGTCTGGTTTCATTTGCCATTTTGTTCCTCTTTAATGCCAAGAGCCAAAGAGCAAATGAAGCAGTTCCAGTATCATAAATGCCACTTGCACAGGAAACCATCACTATTACTATTACTCATTCTCAGGGTTAGAGATCTGAACAAATCCTAAATATTTAAGTTGGCACAAACTCATCCATCAACATTTATGGGCATGAATCATACCTCAAATTATGGCTTTTTAGGAGTTGTGTGCTGTTACGTTTTTAAGTGACCAAAATAAAGATTTTAACCTGAGGGTTGATCAAACAAGGGGGGGAAATCCACTTTGGGTTCAGGCCAATAAGAGACCACATAGTAACCACTCTGAATTACAAGCATTTTCCGATGTGCTAAAGAAAACACTCTGAACACCACATAGCAACAGCCTACCAACCACCCAGAACACCTTAGCGAACATAGCAATGTCCTGTCAATGGCACTGCTACCACTCAGAACACCCTAGAAACAAGCTAAATAAAACTCTAAACACCTCAGCATTTGCATAGCAAAACCTTTGCAACCACCCAAAACACCCAAGCAATGTGCCTGAAATTTTTGCTCTGACAAGCAGTCAGTCACAAGTATATCAGTTTAATTGAGAATATCAATATTTATCAGAATTTAACAGCACTGAAATAATAACTTTTCCTTTGATTAAGCTTTCCGTTGAACATACAGGTCAAGTAAGCAGCTACAGTAAATGCGCAATCAATCCAAACTAAAGCACCCATTTTACATTTAAAGGTCCACTCAGTAATTTGTTTTGATGTCAAAGTGACTTGAATTGTCTTACAGTGACACCTAGTGGCCTGGAAGCTGCATCATTCATTCAAACAGTAGTTTTCAGTTACAGATGACATTGTAGAAATTCACCATGCACATTAAGACAGGGTTAATTTAATCCATGAATGAAAGTGTACAATAAAAGGGCAGTTACTGAGATTAAGCAAGTAATATTCATCTGGTCATGTGATGTTAACATGGTTGCTCTCATGAGGGCATATATATATATATATATATATATATATATATATATATATATATATATATATATATATATATATATATATATATATATATATATACACATATATATATATATATATACATATACACATACACACACACACATACAGTATATAGAGAGCGAAAGAGAGAGAGAACCACCCTGATGAATCTAGTTGACATCACACATTTTTACATATAATCCACAAGACAAAATAATAACAATTTACACAAACAATCCTGTTCAAAAGTTTACACCCACTTGGTTCTTAATGATCCGTTGCTTACATGATGATCAATGACAGCTGAGAGATCACGAGTCATGGCTCATTCCAGCTCGCAACAACACACACAAAAATTAGTTTGGACTGAAAACAATAATGTCCATAAAAGGCATGTGCGTATTTTGAGATGAAGAAAAACACAAACAAAAACTAACAAAATAGAAGATAAACAAACTTATTCATGTGAAGCAGCAGCACTTAGTAAACAAACTTCCAGTATCCAGGACGATGGGTGTCAATATAGAGTCCGAAACCACACGTACTACTGGGACCGATGGGATGAGTAAGAGCCAGCTAAAATCTTCCTTAAACCCTTTTCGGATGGCAAATATTTCACATGGGGATGTGAGGTAATTCCAGCATTTACAGGGGGTAGTCGGTTACTTAATTGCCATCTGAATCCAAAATGTCTGTGTTTTACTTTAAAATTCCTGGACGAATGAACTACTGTTTTTTGACAAACACCAAGGTTGTGTGGTAAATAATTATTGTCCAAATCCACATTTCTGTGTTTATTAATCCTTTCTGACCACTGCTGCGGTAATGTGCAGTTGTGAACAATGGAGGATTGTGTAACAGAAATGTTTGAAATAATTCACATTATTAAAATTACGTCTCCGCTCCACCGCAGTGAGTGGGAACTCTTTAAGTTGTTGTTGTTTTTGGTGTTTATAGCCATATCAGCATCAATAAATACAGCAAAAAGATAAAATACATTAAAACATAAAAGAAAAAATATATAAATAAAAAAATATACAATATTATGTTACTGTATTTGTGTTAAAGAAACGTCGCCTAATTACATTAAAAGCAGAACAGTCCTTAAGTATATGTTTCACAATAATAATACAATGACGACATTTTGGTGGTTCCTCACCCTTCAATAAAAACCCATGTGTCAGTCTAGTATGACATATGCAACATGGAGGAGGAAAAGAAAAACGAGAGACAGATCACAAAACTTTTGAAATGGGCCAATTTCATGGCAGTAACATGTAATACAATTGTATTATAACATTTTAATCTAAAAGCGTATACTACATACAATTATACATAGGACTTGCATGACTACTAATTTCATTGGGTCGACTTATAGTCTCTGAAAAGTGGCCGGGTCAATATCAACCTTATTTAAAAGGTTGAATTTCCACCGCCACTTTTTAAACACTGAGAGATAATTCCAAATTATGTCCGTCACTTTGATAGATAAAAAATAAGAAGACCATTTTAACAATCTTTACGGTCTGTGATATGCTTCTCTCCTTCCCTCCGTGTGCTTAAGAGAGTGAGAGACAGAGAGCATGTAACTGAGGTGATGCGAGTGACAAACGAAGCACGCGTTTTATACAGATTTATTTGGCTTGTGTTGTCAGACAGTCTTCTCCCTACAGTTTCTTGATTAGTTTAATTGCTCTTCACAAGAATCTTGGCTTGCGCCATATATGAAAATGTACACTGTTCATGTCCGCAACACTTCGCAGCGCTGTTCTCTTATACGTAATTTGAAAATGTCATTTTCACTTTAGCTTAATTCCAAAAACATCTTAACACAAATACAAAGGACACAGTTTGAACATTGAGGTATTTTACATATAACAAGTCCAACAACTGGAATCATGTGATCGAAAAATAGTCTCGCTCGTCACCCGTGATTTACTTGTTATCCGAATGCAGCTATGGAGCCATGCAAATGTACTTTTACAGATGTAACCCTGAGAAACAATTGACGTCCGAATAAGGCTTTAGTGCATCTTTAATAAAAATCCTCCAGCTACTGCACATTCTTTGGTTTCCCAGAATCTTCTGCAAATTTGAGTGGCTATATGATGTTGACATCCAGCTTTTGACACTTAGGGAAGTTGAGGAACACAACAATTACAAACAGTGCAAACATTTATTGATGATCAATTGTATATCTCCTGTGTACATTCTGAAAGGGGTGTGTAAACTTCTCTCTCTCATTGAGAAATCCCTGATTAGTTTGAACCAGGATTAATGCACAGGGATGAGGCATATTCCTGTTATGCGATCCATTCAGATTATGTGGTGATAGTGTTACATCACACTATGTGATCTTCAACCAGGAAAGTTTCTTCATCTAATCAGAACGTTGAGTTTGTGAATACACTGTAAAGAAGTTCAACTTAAATGTAATATTGTGGTAGCTAATCATGACTGTAGTAACCAAGGTTCATTTTATGGTTACTATGGTTTCACTACAAAAACCTTGGTAGTGAAATACTCTAAAACCATGGTTAACTTTCATAAGGGACTGTCACCCTAATTAAATCTATAACTATCAGGTGATGTTATTGAATTCTGCATTCAGAATTAAGTAATATAATCTGATTGTTATATATCTAAAATATTTTCTTCTTTGAATAGCTTATTAATAGTTAGCTACTTTTTATGCAAGTAGATTGTAATGTAGCTAACTACTCCTTTAAAAGAGCTGACTGTAGTTTAACTACTTTTAAGTTATCATTAGCTTGTAGCTTGGAAAGCTACCGTTTCAAAGTGGCTTCCGCAACACTGCTTGACAGGGTATGAATATGATCGATTTTAAAGTCTGCTGCATTATGAAGAGTTAGTCGAGTGTGAAGGACACATTTCTGTGTCTTACATAACCAGAACAGACTGTCAGAGCAGTATTAATATAACTGCACACTTTAACCTGTCTTTATTACTGCTTTGATATGAAACATGACATAAACCAGCTATGAAGTTTGAATATTTAAAATTTTTATGCTGTAGATCTTAATGAATTTAGCCAAAAAAAATGGTAAAGTAGTATATTAGTATTTTCCATTTTTTATGAATCTCAAAAAATGTGTTTAAGTGGATATGTACATGCTGTGAACATGAACAAATCCAAGAAAACAGCAATAGAACAGAAACTTGTCATGGAAACTAACCTTGAAACAATGGCTATGTTACCATCTGGTATTAACATTAGTCTCGACTCTCTGGCGATCCGATTGGAAGTAGACAATGATAAATACAGGTGTAAACAAAGTCCTAACCATTTTGCAATCACATTTGGAGATGGACGGCTGACACAAGACAGCTGCCTATGTAGACAGTAGACAGCAAGGCAGCTCACTAGATTTTGGAACACTGTTTTGTTGTAATGAAGGCTCACCTCGTTGAACCTGGTGATGAGGTCTTTCACTGTGTTGTGGTGATCATTCTGGGTGGGCATGATGGGGGCGGACAGCGAGGCTTTGAGGTGCGGGTGGCGTTTGTGGCACTCGGGGCTGCCCAGGTCTCGTGTGAGGAAGCTGAGGTAATCAAGTGGGAAGACACGACGATACAGCTGCTGTTCCTGCTCCGTCAGGATGGTGGCAATCTCCTCTGGGAACTGGATCAGGTGCCGCAGGTCAGCCAGCTCCTTGCTGATGCCAGTCACGGCCGACGGGAGGATGGTTGAGCTTGCCATGGAGCTGCACAGCTGCCGTTCTGAGACATAGAGAGTGAAAGAGAAATACATTGGCAAGGTTCAAACAGTCAGTGTTTAGTCCTGACAACTGTATTTACTACATAAAATAGCAGACAGGAGCAGACTAAATATTGTATGTATAAATGAGTAACCAAAGTCAGTCCTCTACTCTAACTCCAAATAATGGCGGTATATTGACAGTAACAATGGTAAATATCAAGTCTTTTGTATTGCTTCTTTTAGGGCAATTCTTATTCTGAACTGTTCAGGATTTCAGGCAACTCTCTAGTTCCTTGTTTTGTCCAGTTCATTTTTTTGGACTAAAAAAAAAAAAAAAAAAAAAAAAAAAAAGTACAAAAAAAACCTAGCCTTAACTGCTTTCAAATCTGTACTGTATTTAAACCAAACCATATTTAATACTCAAAACCATATTCTACAGCTGTGAGTGAGAGCAGTCATTGTGGTGGGACTCTCTAACAATGGGCGCCATTCTAAAGATACATCAAAGGGATTTTGATGGCATTTATAAATTCAATCAACCATTTAGACTTCAAGGTTCAAATCAATATTCTTTATAGGCACATGACAAGGTTGGTGGTAACTGATTTCAGTGCAGTGCAAAGAAGGATAAACACAGACATACATATTCCAAGCATAATACAATAAATACAGTATTTACACAGTAATTATCAAAGTAAATCGGTTGCAAAAGTCAAGAGCTTGTAGATTTGAATTTGAGAAATTGAGTTTGAATTTGAGTACAATAAATATTTATATTCGTAAGTTGAAATTTACACTCACAGCACCAATGTGAAAACTTGTAAAATAAAAATTTGAAGTTCAACGTTGCAATCTGCACTCACAGACAATAATCAAAAACCTACGTTTTGAATTCAAAGTTGTAGACCAGGGGTCAGAAACCAATTGCATGCATGCCAGCACTGGCACAAGGAGGGGTAATCACTAGAGAGGAATAGACTATTTTATTTATATAAATTCCGCACCAGCATTCCAATCTACATCTTGATGTAATCCTTCAACATAAACATGCAGTGTGTTTTCATGAGCTGACTGGGAGGCTAAAAAGATGAAATGTGACGAGAATGCAGTATACCCAACAGACTAGCTATTCGCACATCACGAGCTGGCAGCGCTTCACTTCCAGATAATCGCGTGGGTAAACGTGCTGCTTTTCGTCAGACAGGCCGCGCAGATGGTAGCCTACATTCGTGTTTTATTTGTTTCAGAACAACACGTGATGTAATGAAAACACCACTATTAATCCTTGAGATTTTAACCCAGCATACAGGCACACCCTCTGTAAACCATGATTACACTCACAAAATAAAAATTTAACCTGGAAATAAAGTTTTAAGATTTTGCAGGTGTGATTCACAGAAACGGGCTAAATAGTTGATTGGCTTGTGATGCGTGAACGGCTTGCACATGCAGCGCGAGTTAAGTGTATTCACACTTTTGATAGTGTAGATTGATAGTGATCAATCCTTAAAATCAAGCAGTAAGAAAGTACACCCTGACACCTTAAGAATAAGATGCATAATTTAGAATTTATTAAAATAAATAATTGCCTAACCGTGATGACTTGCTCTTGTGATTGGTCACAACTCAATTGGCTCCGCCCGACACCAATAGCCTGCTCTCAGTACTCTCAGTATCAGTATTTACAAGTGAGTTTTGCTAAATGTTTATCAAAAAAGTAGCTGCAAAAGTCAAGGCGGGAATATCTGAAGTTGCAGTGTCAGATTTGAGAGGTTGTAACTGCAGATTTGTGGTTGTACTGTGAAAGTAAATGACAAAAGTATTAAAGTACAAAAGTTAATATATAATTTGAGTTTGTGTCTGTCGTATTTATGTGAATGTCATTTTACACATTTGTGACTATTTGTATACAATTTTGAATTCAAAACACAGGTTTTTGATTATTGTCTGTGAGTGCGGATTGCAACATTCAAGTGTAAATTTCAAATCTACAAGCTCTCGAGTTTTGCAACCGATTTACCTTCATAATAATTACAGGGTTATGGAGATAACCGCAAAAGAGGAAACAAATAAAATCCATAAGTAAATAGTGAGACACTGCAGTCTAATCAGTGCAGTCCAATAAAAGTGGAAGACACAATACAGGCCAGACTTGTAAACAGCCACAATAACCCATTTACTGTGACACTAATGGACCATTTCTTTAAAACACTGAACACAGTGATACTTCGTTAAGCATCAGTATATTTACATATTTTCACCGTTTCCTCAAGTCTTGTCTGAGATTACGTTTAGCAAACTGTTGGTATGGCACCTAAAGCCAGGTCAAGCAAAAATAAAATAAGCACTGTGAATCATGCTTGTCTGGACAGTGTCAGCTGTCAAAGTCCATGTTAGCAGGTTCCTTCAGCTCTATGCGCCGCCATGGTGACTGCCGGAACAGGAGGGGAAGAGAGAGAGTCCTGTTTGATTTGTGTATCCTGTCTGAAGCCTTCTGATTGGACAGGAGTGTGTGTTTCTAGAACACTCTTAAGGCTCTGTTCCAACACCTGGTGAGCTGCTTTGCTGTTTACAATCTGCACAGGAATTTCAGGGTGATGGAGACTGAACTCTAAAAATAGCAAAACATCACAATGAATAGAACAGAACGCAGGTGTCTCGAGGCACGTTTTTTAACTGTTTAACTTCTTTTTAACTTTGCTCGGCATCTAAAAACAGCGCACTCTTGCGTGAGATGCTGAAAAAACAGCGAGACGTAGCACAAAGGTCAAAGACGCCCATCTAGCGTATTCCTGCATAGCAAAACAATTGAAAAACACTGCGAATGGATGCAAAAATGCATTCAGATTAAACAGCCCCAAGGGTAGAAGTCAAACTGAAATGGAGCCACATAAGTTGTTTAGAACTCTCTGGTATTATACAAATAATGCTCCAAACTGTGAACGCACAAGAGACTTGAATAACAATGGATTTCAACTGAGTTTGGTGTTAGCATGTTGCTAAGCTAACAACAAAAGCATAAGAAAAAATATATAGCAAATACAAATATTGGGCAAAATGGTCTCTTTTTTTAGGGTCGCTTTAGATTGAGCTATTTTATAAATACTTTTCAGTATTAAATTAAGCACATTTAAAATCGACTTTCGCTTCGTCCAAATTCATAGCAGTATTTGTTTTCTTACTGAGAATATGACTCAGTGCTCATATGTGCATTATGAGATTCCATACTTTGTGGATACTTCATGTGATGGTCCCTTCATGTGAATTTGGCTAATATAAGGTATCTTAGATGGCAGCAAAATCAAGCTGCATACCTTTTCAAACAGCCTTCGTATCTTGTGTTCTTCTATCTATGACGACTTAAAATACTGTCTGGGTATGCAGCTCACTAGATTTTTGAACAGGTCCTGAGTGTGAACACAAATGCAGTGAAATACTTTGTTTGAAAAGTTTTTTTCATATATGTGAATTGACATTCTGCGCAGTAAATATTCTTGAAAAGCTGAACTGACATTTAAAATCACACAGAGAGTTCAAGAGCTGGGTTTTACACAACATTACCACATCAAATTCTCTCGTATCCATTTGCATACAGTGTCATTAACCATCACATGTATCAGCCTTATGTTCTTCCCTCTTCACACATGGCATCTTTTGAAGCAAAATTGAGGGAAATTAATACGCTTCATTAAGCTGTGAATGAGCTGGCCTGATATTTATGCATGGGCCTTTCATAGTACACGTTTTAAAAAGCCGACATGAAGCAGTGCTCGCTGTGTGTACGACAGCAGTGATCCTGCTAGAGCACAACGGTAGGGTTCCGGAAGTAAAAATCCCTTTGATTTCCACCATTGAGAAATAGTTGTTTAGCAAATGCGAAAACATTTCAAGGCAGACCTACAATGTGTTCTGAGAATAAGCATGATATATGCTTCTGTAGAACAAGAGTCACAGGTCAGTGTGATTCCAAGTAATTGTTTCATTGCCAAATTCATGGTGAAGAACAACAGTACCCCTAATTCTAAGAGAGATCCATCTCTCAGTGAAATCGCTTTTATTATGGAAACATAAGACATGGCAAAAGTGTTCAGTAACGACTGCCTACTCCCATTAAGCTTTGCAAATAATGAAATCCACTCTCCCTTCACTTTCAACGACTTTATTTGAATGTTATGCAAAACATTTAAATTTGTATTTACTTAAGTAAATAGATTTAACTTGTACCACCATATTTGATTCAATAACTTAATCTGCAATGTTTTATGGCGTGAATAGTTCATAGCCTCAAAGATGTATAGTACAAAGTCTTGTATGTTTCTCTTCCTCTGATTCAACTTTTTTTGCTTCAAATCAAAAGTATAAAATATTGCGATTCATTATGGAGCAGGTTCATGACTTAGAACTCCTCAATGAGAAACTTTAAGTTAAAATCCATATAGAGAAACTGCTTTAACCAAAAGTGGGAATTCAATTTTGTGCTGTATGGAGATGCAGAGTGACCATGATGCACTTCTTGCTAAAATCAGCACTCATGCACACATGTACATGCTTACATACTGTATGTCCAAACATAAGCACACACACACTCTTCTTGAATATCCAACTGAAAAGCAGATATGTATGGATTAATCCTGAAGTGTTGCTGATACAATGCTACAGTGCTAATGTTTGATTTACAAAACTACCTGCACTCCTTAAACACAAATCTATGAGTCTCTATTCATTTAGTAGTTTAAAGGAATGTTCCAGGTTCAGTACAAGTCAAGCTCAATCGACAGCATTTGTGCATGATTACCACAAACAATTCATTAGACTTGCCCTTACTTTTCTTTAAAAAAGCAAAAATCTTACAATGGAAGTGAATGGAGGCCAATCCGTAAACGATAAAATACCCAAAGTTTCAAAAGTATAGCCACAACACTTAAACAACATGTGTTAACGTGATTTTAGTATGATAAATCACATACTAACCGTTTCTGTCAAGTTACAGCCAATTTTACAACTTAATTGCCATGACGATGTCAACAAACCCTAAAATGACTGTAAAAATGATGATTCAAACTACTTTACAGTGCAAAAATACATTATTTTTAACAGAAGAATTCATGTAAGTGCTTTTATAAAAATATAAGCTTCACATTTTTGCCTTTTAACCCTCCAAATTTGGCCCCATTCCCTTCCACCGTAACCTACATTTTTGCTTTTTTTAAAGAAAAGGAGGGATGAGTCGAAATTAATTTTAGTGGAAATCAACATTCTGCCAGAAATTCTGTCGATTGAGCTTATCTTGTAATAAACCCGGAATATTTCTTTAAGCTTGGTTTATTATTTTAATTTGGGATCCCTTCAATATCAATTTTGTGTAATTGTGTTAGAGAGAGGGTTTGTTCACAACTACGTCATAAACTGTAAATAATTGTGTCATGATTTAACAGTATAAGGAATAGAATATAATAGATTATGACCTGTCCCTTGATTACTGCATTTGATTTGACCTTTTACTAATATCTGACATTAAAACTAGAAATGACTAGAAAACAATAAATTAGTGTTTCTACACCATAGAAGTAAGATGAAGAGCAGGGATATTTTTGTGTTTTCATCTCTCCTACACCTTTATTCTAAAAACAATGGTCTAAATAAACAGTGAATTTGGCCAATCCTTAAAAAGATAAATATGTAATCGTTACAACAGTAGAACAAATTGCAATAATGGTAAACACAAACAAATTATAATTAATGATTAAATTATTAATATAATATAATATAATATTTCTAATTATAATAAGACTTCTCTATTGTTACTGCATATCTGACATAAGCTAGTGGAAATTACTAGAAAGCAACCTGTCACAATACAATTATCACCCCATAGAAGTGAGATGTTTTTCTTGCATTTTCCTGTCTCATACACTTTCTAATACACTAAAACACCTATTCTAATCCACATTCTCTACAGTATATAAACAGTGAATTTGTCCCATCCTTGAAAGGGATCATAATTTACTCACCCATGTCATGCCTTTTTGACTGCAGTTACCAACTCTCAACACAAACAAACCATGCACCCCTAATTGTCAGTAAGACATATTCCCTGCTGAAAACTGCATACCAACATCAAAATTACTAGAAACTTATACGTCACACATTTACCACCCCACAAGCCGGATAGGAGATGCTTTTTCATGTGTTTTATCATCAAATACACTTAGCACTCAATACAAACAAACAGCCATGGCTTGGCTGCCAATGCAGATTTTAAACTCTCTATGCACTCTAAGGAAGAACGGCAAAACATCAGTCCCTGACTACAAGAATAGCACCATCGATTTAAGATTGTAAATAACTCAGTCCACATAAGTGTAAGCACTTTGTGTCGTTTCCTGCATGGTAAAGTTGAAGTGTCACTTACTGAGCAGTCTGTAGTCCATCCTTTGAGAGTGGGAGTGTTTCATGGTGCTGGCCGCAGCCACAGACGGCACGTCAACTCCCTGCTTCACGCCACAAAGACGAGAGGCGCTTAGCCACATTTAAACCACCAATTTGATGCGCTGCATTGCTCACTCATTCACAAGCACACAGATACACACACGTTTTGGCCACTCATACTCCCTTCCCTCTTTCTCTCTCCCACTCTCTCTCACACACACTCTTACTCTCTCCATTGGCTGCTCCTCCCTGGCAGGTCATGTTACTCAGATGAAAGCACACATAGTGTTAAATGCAGGGCAAGAAAATTGAGCACCCAAACACGCTGTGATCACCAGTAAAGAGCTCGCTGGCTGACTTGGGTCACAGTGCAGTGAGAATTTGATTGGCAAACAATGACATTATACTCTAAATTTGGGCATGAGACTTTAGAGACATTCTTGAGTGCGAATGTTTCCATCATTGGTCTTCTTGGTACACCCTGAGAGAAACTAAAGAACAAGAACTAATCCATTGGCTATAAGGTCCATGGCTTGCATTTACAAAGCTATTTCACCTCTTAACTGGCAGACCTACCTGAGGGACGGATAGGACGCAGCTATTATAGGGTTAACCCTGATCTACAAAGGGTTAACCGTGGTTGACCCTTTATAGTTCAGGGTTAACCCTATAATAGCTGTGTCCACTTTGTCCCTCAGGTAGGTCTGCCAGTTAAGAGGTTAAAGGTGAAGTATGTGATTTAGTGTGTGCCATTATTAGCACAATATAAAATTTAGGGATGCACCGATCCAAAACCTGGCTCGCTATCAGCTCCAATATTAACATTTTTTTAAACTGACTGGGTATCGGTCCATGCATTTGTGCATGGAACTTACTTTATTACGCGACCAATCAGAATCTGCTGTTGCTGCTTCAAAACAAATGATGCGTCCAAGCCTCCGTTTGTAATTAAAAAAGTTCACTTCAGAAATAGCATCACGGCTTGTGCTGTTTCTAACAAGTCATTGGCTAAACAAGGATAGACGGATGGATATGTGTGTGAGTGAGAGAGATGGAGCGTGTGCGATCGCCTGTTGCCACACCTTACCTTGCTTACAGCTTTCTGAAGGTCAGTATTCTCAGTGGAAGAATACACTTGGAGTTTCAGGTTTGTTTCGTTTCATATAAATGAGTACTCCTAATCAGCTCCACAAAAAAAATATTCTACACTGATTAAGAAAACCAACAACGGCATCATATCGGGATAGGCCGATACTTAGATTTCAGGCAACAAAATCGGATCGGTAGAGAAAAGTGGTATTAGTGCATCCCTAATGAAAATGCACAAATAGCGACTCTTTTAAAGCAGGTTTCCCAAACACTCATCATTGATCAGACAAAAAGACAGTCCCACCCCTAACTCACACCATTGGTTGAGCAACATCAACTCCATTTTTGATAAGGTTTACACATTTAGGGGGATTCAACCTACAAATGGTTTACTTGTAGTCTCTTTTCATGACGGAATAGTTCACACAAAAATCTAAATTTTGTGATGATCACCCTTGCATCATTCTATGCCCGTATGACATGATTTCTTATGCAAGATGATGTTTTAATAATTACAGCGGCTGTGGATAGTGAACAACACAAGTTCTCGCAATTCACGTTGAACTTAATATAGTGCACAACTCGTATGGACTACATTAATGGTGCATTTTTTTGTACATTTTTGGAGCTTGAAAGAATTGTATGGGAAACATCACTGTTCACATTCTTCAAAATACCTCCTTTTGTGTCCTGCAGAAGAAAGTCACACAGCTTTAGAACAACATGAAGGTGAGCTTATGATGGGTGAACAATTCCTTGAAGTTTCTTATTCTTTTGACTCTGCAATATACAGGATGTTAATAAGTACATTGTAAACAGATGTAAATGTAAGGATATAAAATGCAATATAAAAAGAGGGTTTTCTAATCTGGCGCCATTGAAGATGTGCCATTTCCTCTACACTTGTCTTTTAGTCAAAACACCAAATACGAGTCATCGACGTTTGTGGCTATGCTGTCCCTAATCTCAGTGCTATATAAACAACACAGCTGTGAATGTATGACTCAACCTGGAGAGTGCGCAAATCCCTCACCTCTAGCGATGCAGGTCTCAGGTTTTGCATTTTTCCTGCGTGCACAGAGCTGCCTTTCATTCAGAACGCGTGTTCTCCTGACCTGACCCGTTAGACACCATCCCTGTCCACTTCCATTTATCGCCACTCAAGCTGTGTTGCAGCATTGTTTTTCAGGAACCTAATTCTACTGCAACACTCTTTATTTTATAATTCTCTTGAATGTCTTGTTTAAATCAGGGCTATAACAGTTTTACATTTTTTTATTTAGTTTGTGTGTTTTATTTTCAATTTGCCCTTTTAATTTAGTTTTTGTAAGTTTTCACTTTATGGACCTTTCCATTCTTGAAACTTTCGTAAATTGGAGTCATTTGCGCACAAATGGACCTTTCCAAAAAAATTTCCTTCACAAACGTGATGTATACTCTAAATTTGTTCGTTAAATGAGTTTATGTTAGCGAATTCGTCAACATCTGTAAATAGGGTGAATGTGCACTTTATTTACAATTATCATAATCCACGCTCATGAAGACACCTTACAAGCAATATCACAGATTTTCGGATGGTCAGGAGCAAGTTTAAATTGTTTGTAGCAAAGAACATTTAGAAAACTTGAAAACGTTCATGAATACGAGAATACGTCAGAACAGACTTATGAACATTTTATACCAAAAATGAGTTCACTCCTGTTTTTTGATACACCCTATGACTGTTGGTTTTACATCTGTTGTTTTAGTACATCTAGTTTTTATTGTAGTTTTAATATTGTATACTCCAAAGTCATATCGAATAAAAAATGTTAACAACTTTAACTCTCTCGGGGCTGTCTTGTGTTATCGCTATCTAGTGGCCTTCTCATGTTTAGTAAAATGTAAAGGAACGGCACTGTGGATGGCACTGTCTCCTCACAGCGAGAAGGTCACTGGTTCGAGTCCAGGCTCAACTCGGGCCTTTCTGTGTGGGGTTGTCATGTTATCCCCTCTAAATTGGCCATTGGTGTGAGTGAGTGTGAGAATGTGTTTGTGTGTGTGTGTGTATTGCCCTTTGATGTACTAGCCACCTTCTGCCCGAGACAGCTGGGATAGTCTCCGGCACTACCTACAACCCTGCACAGGATAAGCAGCTACAGAAGATGGATGGATGGATTTTTTTTAATTTTGGTTAGTTTCAGAGCCATACAAATGTATTTTGGTTTCATTTCAGTTGTGTTAGTCTTTATTTGACTGTAGTTGATGCAAATGTTTTCATTTAGTATTCGTTCAGATTTTGATAACAACAACAACACTGGTTATAATTAGCCTCCACATACAAGCGAGTGTTGAACGGAGAACAACACTGCTGATCATACTACAGACACCTGTTTGTTCCTACACAAAGGACACTCTGGAGTGAACCTGATCTCCTTTGGAGGGTGTTAATAGAAACCTTTGCTGCAACAAAGATTCCCTTTGACACTCTCTAGACTTCAAAAAGAGCCAACGCTAATGACTACTGGACCAGAATGAAACATCTTAAATACTGAACGAATACTACAAGCATTAAAGGGTTAGTTCACCCAAAAATTTAAATTCTATCATCATTTACTCACACTCAAGCATCCCAGGTGTGTATGCCTGACTTTCTTCTGCTGAACATAAATGAAGATTTTTAGAAGAATATCTCAGCTCTGAAGGCCTTCACAATGCAAGTGAAAGAGCACCAAAATTTTGAAGCTCCAAAATGCACATAAAAGCAGCATAAAAGGATGCCATAAGGTTAAATCTATATCTTCAGAAGTGATATGAAGTGTGGGTGAGAAACAGATCAATATTTGAGTCCTTTTTTCCCTATAAATTCTCCTCCCTTTCCAGTAGGTGGAGATATGCATGAAGAATGTGAATTGCCAAAAAGAAAAGAAGAAAGTGAAAGCGCAGCCTGATAGTAAAAAAGGACTTAAATGTTGATCTGTTTCTCACCCACACAATGGTTGCTTACTGGTCCAAATCAAAAGAGCCCAGCCCTAAGTCTGAGATTTTGGTACCTACATATTCCATGTAAGTCTATCGATTTGTTTTGCTTGTTTCATTCACTTAGAAAAGCAATAGCACATCTCTCCTCAACAAGCTGCAAGATTTGTATTAACCATGTCCATAGTACCAACATTACGGGACAGGTTACTGCCAAACTTGAATACTTCGGGTGAAGTGCTAAGTGAATAGTACCATAAATCATGTGGCTTGTTGTGCTATTACTTTTCAGAGTGATTGGACAGTTTTCAACTGTCTAGTATAAAACAGGCGAAAGTATCCTGTAGGTTTCCACTGGAGGAACCACACCAAGGGTCAGAATATCTCACAGTATATTTACAAGCTTTAGAGATACAAGATTTAAAACATCATGTGAATGCTTTAGTCCAACTGTTGTCATGCCCGTATGATTACTGCGATGTCCAGTGTTGGATAACTTTACTTTTAAAAGTAACTCGTTAGAATATTGCATTACTCCTTAAAAAAAGTAACTGAATTAATTAAAAAGTACAATTTTATGGAAAGTAAAGGAGTTACTTTTGCATTATTTTTGTGTTACTTTTTTCTCACAGCCACTTTCTCTTCTGCTATGCTATGCATTATGTATAAATAAGCCATGCTTTGCATACAAGAGACATTACAGGTCATGATAGCTACTGTATAAAACACATGTCAAAACAACATAGTAAACAAACAGATATTTAAAAAGTAGGTCTTTGCATCATATTTATAATAAAGAATCAATAACATGAATATGCATGAATTGTTTTTCCATCAACATGGCAGCCAATATGAATAATGAAGTATAATCACTGTCTTACCTAAAGCAGCAAAGCCCAACACTTGAACCTGCATGATATATGTCATCATGTGCTGTGCCCATCGACAAGGTCAGAGTCAACTTAAGATGTTTTTCAGAAGTCAGGATAAAATTCAGTGGGGAATGCCAGCGTATCATGTTCAAAGGAAGAAGTCTGATGAATAAATAAATATTTTTCACTTAAGTCTTCTCAATGCACACTTGTTTTGAGTTGATCTATGGTGAGTACAGACGCCACAACTTCAAAGGCGCATGTTGATACAACTTGAATGGAATCGTTTTTAATGCTACCAAAATGTCAAATGCTTTGATTCATGAATCAAACTACATGTTTATTACAAAACAAAAATGTAGAATATTTTTAGAAACTAAGGCATTTTCTCAAGAGTACACAATTGATGCAGAACGTTGCTCAGAGAGTCTTTTCTCATACCATTCTCACAGTTACAGGGAGCTGTATCACAGAGCAGTTCGGCTGCATAATTCAGTGAATTGAGCGAGTATTTCACCCTGTGTATCGTGTCATGGCCATTGGAAGACTAGTTGTATAAATCATCTGCCTAAATGCGTTTAATGATTTTTTTAATGCAGTGTGTATTAACACATGAATCAATCGTGTTTCACTGCTAAAACACAATGCGCATGTATGTTAGCGAGATAATTGACAGACGATGTCTGTATCCAAAGGACCTTTCTACATCTATTGACTGTTGGATGCTAGAGCTTCTTGGTTCGGCATTCCAGTTTCTCTCATTCATTTAAACAGAAGTGACTCGTCACTGCTAAATAGTCTCTGGCCTCACACTCTATAGAACTACAATACCCATAATGCACTACGTCTCCTCCCCGAAGTTTGCACACTTTTACTCCTGATTTCTCACAAAACAGGGACAGTATAGGTGTAGAAAAATATCAATGTGTTACTTTATTTAAAATCGTCCAACATGTGTACGGCAATTAGCCATAACTGGCTTCGCCGTAGTGAGCATGTTAAAGGTGCTGTAACTGATTTTTTTTTAATGGAATGGCATGCAGAAAACCTTCCTACTACACAAAGATATGTCTGAAATGATTGTCCTGAGAAGTTTTGTCAAAAGTACCGGTACTTCGGTGCCAAACAGTGACTCTATCCGGTACCAGTGTGTAATACGACTGACACATCCTTACATCCTTATTATGCTCACAAGCTTATTTGAGCATGTGCTCTGTGTGATGAGGAGGAGGGCAGGACTGGGCCGTGAGGACACACAGCTGGCCCTAAATTGGGCTAATCAGTCGGGAGGGGGATAAAGACTACCCGGAGTCACCAGTTCGAGAGAGAGACGCATGCTGCCACGTTGCATGTGTATCTGTGTTTGTTCGTTTTAAGTTAAGTTTCTGATTAAACTTTACATTGACTGTTCAGCCGGTTCCTTGCCCATCCTTGAACAGCTACAGTGGTGCCGAAACCCGGGAGGGAGGAGGGATGTGCTGTTGCGGAGTTCATCTGCTAGGGGAGCAGCCCTGGCCATCTGTCTGGGGACAGAGCGAGTTGGCATCCACCAAAGTGTGGAAGAGCAGTTGAGGACCAGCAGCAGTGTGTCCGGGAGCCGGCGAGCAATTTTTTGTCGCCCCGCCTTGCTCTTTCCCTCACCCCTGTCCCTACCCTCATCTCTCCCAGGGCTCCAGAAAGCAGAGGGAGGGGAGCGTGTCATGCCGGGGGTTTCCCTGGCCTGAGTCAGGGGATGGAAGGGCGTTTCTGAATCGGGCTAATCAGCCAGGAGGGGAATAAAGACTAGCCGGAGGCACCAGTTTGAGAGAGATACATGTGGCCACGTTGTATGTGTGTCTGTGATTGTTTTAAGTTTCTGATTAAATTTTATGTCGACTGTTAAGCCGGTTCACGCCTCCTCCTTGCCTGTCCTTGAACTGTTACACTCTGTTACTGCCTTTTCACTGAAATTGAAAATTCATCACATTAAAATTGTGACATGTCCTAGTGTGATTTATTAAACGTCGATAGACTGCAATCTTACTCTGGACGATCTGTGTATTTAAATGTATGTATAAATCTGACCGCTCATCCACTAGAAACTCCACAGACATTGAGAATCATTCACATAGTATCAGATGACAGAGCAGAGCACTAATCTACTGTCATATATTTCTATAATTAAAATCACAACATTTCGCATTAATCTCAACTCAACTTTATTTAAATAGCATTAAAAACAACAGAGTTGACCAAAGTGCTTCACAGTAAAAACATTTAAAACATAACATTTCAAAATGACCACATACACAAACACTCCAAAACTGACTCCAGATTCAAAGGCCAGAATAAAGAAATGAGATTTCGGTGTGACATAAAAGTCTTCAATGATCACACTGGGCCGTCTAGTGAACAGTTTATCTGGCAAAGTGAAGCTTCCGGCAAAAAAAACTCATGTCATAATTCTATAGTAAAATGTAATATTCACAGTAATAATAATAACAGTAATTAAACAATATATCACAAGCAAAAATGCTGTTAAAGCTACACTCTGTAACTTTTTTGTTAAAAAATAACAAAATGCTATTAATGAGAGAGTGCAACAGAAATTAATTTTACAAACTATGTCTTTACCAAAACACACTTTGACAAACCTATAATAATGATATTATATTATAAATATTTTAGAGCTGTCGGGACGGATTTTGCTGGAAATTGCATACATATGTCAATCACAGTGCGTGTTGATGTCATATCCATACACAGTGAAGATAAGTTCGGCTACTGTTTGGGAGTAGCTGAGGGTGAAAGCTTGTCACAATGAACGAGAAAAATTGACCATGGATCATTCCAAAATGGCAAACATCCATCCACATGTGTGCTTTTTCTTTATAACGGCAATCATTTATATAAATAAATCCTTTAGTCTTAGGCTTGCTAAGAACATGTGAGTCTTGAAATTATGTTCACCACTGGTTGGTAACAATGACAATCTATAAATGAGTTACTACCGTGATCTATTTGGCAGAATATCCTGCAGTTATTAAAAAAAAAATACAACCTTTGACCTTATCAGACTAGCAATCATTATGTCTAATGTTAACAAATGTTGCCTAACTTTTGTAACATAACTTATTTCAAAGCATCAATGTTTCCAATAAGTCAAAACAACAGCAGAAGATATGGCACTTATCTGGTCATATGACATTTTCAGATATCCGTCTTTTCCTTTCTTTTGTTATTTATTTGTCCACTCGCTCTGATAAGATGTCCTGTATTTATGTGTACATCGGTGCCTTGAACCACATTCATTCACGCAGAGGAGCAGAGCCAAACCACAACCAAAACAATGTTCTTCAGCAAGAGGGTCAACAGCTACATAGTGATACCTGCTCTTCTGCTCTTGGTGTCAATGGTATCTGAGAAGGGCAGGGTTTTGGAAAGAGGGGGCCTGTGTAATTCAACGGCTCAGTCTCGTGGAAGTTATTTTACCATGATGATTCAGATAGATCGCTGACTATTGCTTTGATCTGTGATGTCTTTCAAGCTTACTAGATTTATATCCAACGTTTAGGAAGGGCTCATTTTGACAAACTTTGTGATTTGAATTGTAACATGATAAATGTTTATCATTATCACTATATTTTAAATAGCAGCTTTTTGAAGTTTATTAATCATACAAGATCATATCATGATTTCTATCTTAATTCAATCAATCACGCAGCCTTAATGGATACCATACCAATGTCGCAGGGGTCAAAGTCTGCAGGACTTAAAGAGTTTTGGATGTTTTTTTACTTTTTGTCACATTAGAAACACAAAGTTAATTTCCCGATGTACACTGGACAAAAAAAGTTATTATTATTATTAGTTACTATTAAAGAAAAAAGAAAATATTAAAGACTAGAAAATAATTTGTTATTATTTTCTAATGTCTGGACTCTATCTGCAGGGGTTTATGATTATACATAATAAGGGTGTGATGAACTGCTAATGAATACTTTCTATGAGAAGTTAAATGTTATGTATAGACTGAAAATGTCAGGTCCGTAGCACTGAAATTGGACTAATTGAACAGAGATGACGACCAAAAATATTTGTTAATGTATTATGTAATGTTTACTTGGACAGACAGATGAAGACTTTCGCTAAACTACACAAAAATCCGCTGTAGCTCGATTTTAACTGCATGTGTAAATGTCCTCATAGAGATTTGGGGGCGAGATCTTTTGAATAGCAACCACCAACCAAAACACAAAAAACACTCAGAACACTTTACATACTAACCACATAGCATTGCCCTGGAAGAACACCCAAGCATAGTGAGAGCAAGTGTTGCACAAGCAAGCATCACTCAAATTTTCTTCAGAAATATTTAAAAATTAAGTTTCCTCCTTTAATTCGATTCAGGCCACATAAGCTCGTTCAGCACTCATCCATTTACAAATATGTAACCTTCAAGTCTGTTGTGAGAGATGTCTGCTAAGACAGAATAACTGTAAAACGATCCTCTCTGGCTCTATTGCACAGGCTCTCTGGACACAGTGTCTGTGTGGGGCAGTGAGTCAGTGACCCTGGAATTCACAGCCTTATATTAAATACACAAGCATTATATTCCTCTCTCGCAAGAGCTCTAGGAAAATCAAGACACTGGGCCAAAATTCAGTCTGGCCCTTCTCAATGGACATTCTCACCATTTTTGGGCTTTTAGGACAAAGTGCGAGATATAGATGTTCTGCAAATTAAGTGACACCAAAAACAATTTAATCGGTACTCTGAGCTTTATTAGCTGTTTGGGCAGCAAAGTTGGTTCCAATCTGTAGTTTCAGAATGTTTTTAGAGTTTTTGTTTTTGCAAAATGAGCCAGAGGCAATGGTGCACATGGTTAATTTTTACCTCATACAGATGTCTCATGTTTATTTTAGGAGATGGGAGCGTCACACACCTGAAGTCCATTTCACATGCTACTCTTTTGGCCTGTTTTTTTTTTTTGTTTGTTTATGTTTTTTTCATTCAAATGTAAACAGCTTGTACAGATTGAACTTGAACATGAAAATAAGGTATTCAAATCCTGCTTAGCCCTTTAAGGTTAGAAATTTGAACAAACGCCTAACCCAAAGTATGAGAAATAGTAATAATCGAAGTCTTTTTCTTTCACTCTGACATTTTGCAAATCAAACAGGTGCAAAGGTGTTTGACGTGTGCTGTGCTTGAATTTGTTGGCAAGCCAGATTGAAGGATGCGAGGACATAGGAAGACTCCTCTGCTTTGCTCACACACCACAACACTCAATGGTGGATTGAAGAGTTTTTTCATTAGTGCATAACCTACTTCAGCGGCACCTCTAAGAGGCCTCCTCATAAATCATCATTCAGTACACATCTTCTGCTGTGTTCTCTTCATGATAATAGATAAAAGCTTTTAAACCACACAGTGATAAAGCAAAATAATTATTATGCACAAAAGAAAATTATCTGCATTATCTTAACATAAGAATCCAACTATACTCATGTGGAATGACATTATAGTCTTGTGATGAATTTCTCCTAATTGAGTTGTTGGAGATTATTTTTCAATCGTGCAAAGACTAGTTTCCTAAAACCACTGCTTCAAAGTGTCATATCATTTTTTTGTGCCAATTCAGTGTTGTAATTTGTAATTTTTATTTACTGTTTTTATTTTTTTGCAAATTCACTTAACAGTTGCACAAGGTCTTTCAGCGTAAAACATTTTTGTTTTATTCACCAACGACCCGCTATCTAGCTTAAGCAGGTGAAATCAGGGTCCAATATGGTTTTTAACTACCCCATCCTTCCAAAACAGCCTTTTTGCAAAACCTTGCAAATTATGGAACCTATCCTGCTATTAAGGGTGACATTTATGAATACTTAATTTGCCATTGTTGACGTGTAAATGTGGGCGGTCATGCATGCAATTCTGACATCAGAAACCAGCAGACCGACAGTGTTGTTGCAGCTTAGTTTCAATAAGAGAAGTTTTGAGTTATAGAAGTTATATTATGTTTTCACAGAACAATTAACTCTTATCTTAAAGGATAATTGTATTCCCTGAAGGAACTAGACGCTCGATTGGACAAACTTTCAATGGTTTGTGCCATCAAATTTCTTTTTTATATATTCAAGAGTAATTCTTAAAGCATATTGTAAACGGTATCGCAGCATCCGGACCCGCACCAGCTGACTACATGACAGCTTCTTCCCACAAGCAATAAGACTTCTGAACACATGATCTCTCACAATCAACAATCAGCACTGCACTTTATTAATCCTCATTCTGTCAAATATATTCTCGCTCCCAATTCAGTTAGTGTATATATATATTTATACCCTTATCTAGTGTATGTGTATTCTACTCTACAAAGTATTCTACATTGTGTGTATTGTGTACATTTGATATGTAAATTGTTGTGTAAGTATGTGTACATATGTTATGTAAATTGTGTTGTGTAAATATGTTGTTTATTGTAATTGGTTTATGTCTCGTCACTGTCATTACTACAATGTTGCTCGGAACTGCACACAAGACTTTCACCTACTGTTGCACTCGTGTACACAGTAGTGTGACAATAAAGTGATTTGATTGATTTGAAACAAGATGTCCTTGAGTATAACTTTACATTCATCATTGTTTGAAGAGTTATGTCCATGATACAGTTGAAACTATTGGGTGAATGTAAATAGAGCACAAAGTCTACACACATTTTCTGCTTATGTCCTTTGTGTTTACCCATTGCAGCTGTGCCATTATTTGAATGAACTGACCTTTGGTTGCATACTAATAGATTATTGTAGTATAATTTATTTCAGATTTATGCACCATTAAATTTGTCATGACATGCTTTTTTATTATTTTAATGTGTTTCTTGAGGTTCACTTATTATAAAAAGTAATATTTGCAAAATGAGATCATTTTCCACCCTCATTCTGAGAAACGCTCGATTTTGATGCTGCTTCTCATATAGACTTGTCAGTAAATGCACTGTATGATTGGCTGTCTGCTTTTGACTGACCATGTCAGTGCTTCCCAAAAGCATTGTAAGCCTAAGTAGATCATAGAAACACGATCAACTTAAGCTTACAATGTTTTTTGTAAATGCAGCCCTGCTCGCTCCTTGCCATCTCACTGCTCCACACTACTGGGCGTGACTACGGGAGTGATCAGGTAAAGTAGGCTTTGGTTCTTGTGGAGGTGGTCAAATGCAAATGTCTATCACAGTGTGGCATTACAACATGCAGGAAGTAGAGAATTAGTCATTTTGGCAGCTTGGTTCCAACATGCTCTTTTTGCAGTGAGGAGGAAATTTTGAGTTCTGAAACTTGCAGAATGTTTTTATAGTTCAACGACCTCTTTTATCAACTACGTTTTCTTTTTTTTTATCCCATTTTCTCCTTAATTTGGAATGACCTACTCCCACTACTTAAGTAGGTCCTCGTGGTGGCACGGTTAATCACCTCAATCAGGTGGCGGAGGACAAGTTTCAGTTGCCTCCACTTCCGCTTGTCAATCTTATCACGTGGCTCGTCGTGCATGACACCGCAGAGATTCACAGCATGTGGAGGCTCATGCTACTCTCCGCGATCCATGCACAACTTACCACATGCCCCATTGAGAGTGAGAACCACTAATTGTGACCATGAGGAGGTTACCCCAAGTGACTCTACCCATCCTAGCAACCGGACCAATTTGGTTGCTTAGGAGACCTGGCTGGAGTCAGCACACTCAGCACACCCTGGATTCAAACTTGCGACTCCAGGGGTGGTAGTCAGAATAAATACTCGCTGAGCTACCCAGGCTTCCGACCTCTTGATTATTAAAAGATCAAGGAAAATGTGATTCCTCATGTCATGACCCTTTTAAACATTACAAGTCCAAACTGTGGCAGTCCGCTGTACCCCTTTCTGTTTAACTTTCTTTTTTTTTTCCTTCTAAATTTCTAATAGTCTATAGTCTGCATCACACCCATGAACCATGATTTGCTTCTTGGTATTGCCAGTCAATTGCAGGATGTATTAGTGGGAAGGACAATCTTATTCTGAAAAGCATTTGATTAAACAAAAATGTGGATATTGGAGTGCAAGATGAGTCATCAATATGTTTTATTAGTTTTCCTGTAAATAATTTGTAACATTTTAAATGTGTACATTTAATCAAAATGTATTTTATCAGCTTTTACCAGTATACTATAGCATACAAATGACCACAAAGCAAACAGACATGGACTAAAAGCTACAGTACAAAACTCCAATGATGGTGTCTTTAACTGCAAAATAATAACAATTATTGGGTTTCTATACTGTACCTTTCAGCATAGCTCGACCTGTGGAGCCAATAGCGAAGCTGGGGAGAGAACTTCGGGCCCCGACAGTAGCTGTTGCCTCCAGCAGGGCCCCGCTGAGGTGACCCGCAATGCTGGTTCTGGGAGAACAGGCCCTGAATCTAATCTGATGCGGGGAGGCCGGTGGCCATGACACCGCTTGGGCTAGCAGCTTCCTGGATGGGTGCAGGAGACAGGCCTCAGTACTCACGGCAGGAATAACATGGTCAATCTGTAGAAAAGATAAGACATAGGGACATATAAACTAACTTGACAATACATGTTGTGAAACATGCGAAACATGTAGTGG
Source organism: Moxostoma hubbsi (assembly GCA_032164185.1). Classification (NCBI taxonomy): domain Eukaryota; kingdom Metazoa; phylum Chordata; class Actinopteri; order Cypriniformes; family Catostomidae; genus Moxostoma; species Moxostoma hubbsi. The sequence continues at coordinate 24,218,286 of JAVLUX010000039.1, read as the reverse complement.
CCCCGTAAAGTTTATGAAAACTTTTGATCACTTAAGTCACAAAGTCATTGCAATAGATACAAAATATCAAACCTAGTAGAATCTGCAAACATATTATACTAGAGATTTTTTGCAGAACTTTTAACCAACTGGTGTGATTTTTTTGTGGATGTATGACATCAGTTCCCCACAAGTTCACCCAGGTGCACTAGTAGAGTAATCACAGGGGTTTTTTTTTCACTTTAACTGTGGAAATTTTACACTAATGTTTGAAAACCAGAAAGTGTCCAAACACTTTTTGTGTTCATTTTGAACAATGTATGATTTTTTTTTTTTTTTTTATTAACTTGTTTTGTAGGAAAACAGTGTTTGTGCCACTTTAAAAAAAAAAATAAAAAATACCATTTGGTATGATGTGTTATATAATGCAAAGGCATTCATAATTTTTGTGTGTGTTTTAAGTGTCCAAATACTTTTGGGGGACAAAAAAAAAAAAGTTTTACATCTTTACATCTCCATTTGTGTTTCTTGAAGTAACTAAGTCATAAGGGTGACATGAGAGCGAGTAAATGATAAAAATGTGCATTTTTGAATAAATTAATAATAATAATAATAATAATAATAATAATAATAATAATAATAATAATAATACCCAACAAGGAGGTATGTGTCAAAAAAGATTTGATGCACTTCTGCAGTGGTTCAGTTTGTTTTTGTGACTCTTAGTTGAATAAGCATGTCAAAATCTCTTCCTAACTAGTCTCTGCTGGACGGTATGCATTATAAAATCAGAAATGGAAAAGATCTTCACATAAGGGCTGAAACAATTAGTCGCCATTATCGACAACAAAAAACTTGGCTACAAATTTTTTTATTGTCGAATAGTCATTTGTTCTCATTTAACGTAACATGAGATCACATTAGACTGTTATGATGACGTGCAACAGCAGCACTGCAGTTCGCTCAAGACTGAGGAGAGAAAGATTTACCCAGCTCACAGTCCTGATGCACTCTAAACTTTCCAAACAGCTTCAGGTGATGTAGATCACAAAGTAAGGGAATTATAATGCAAATATACAAAAGTAAATACATAAGCACTTTTGTTGTGGAATAAGTTACATTTTAAATGCAGTTATAATTAATGTGTTATAGCTTTATTTAAGTTCAAATAATACAGACGCAGATCATGTAAATAACTACAAACTCCGAAACTGCCATTTCCCTGTGCGGTCAGTGCCTCTTCTATGAGTTGCATGAATGTCCCGATCTAAGGGGGAGAGACTGAAACTGCATCCGGCTCATGCACATTCTGTTGCTGGGACACGCATCCCTCAACCATGCACACTTAATACAGCTAGATTATAACGTGATGGCTCGCAATTTATTGAATCATAACATATGTGTCACTGTGCATTTCTTATCGTGAAGAAAACTGGCAATACATAGCTTTATTAATAAGAGAGTTTTTTTTTTTTGAGAGTTAAAGATGGATTGAAGTGAACAGAAAGGTGAAAGAGGGTAGTCTTCAACCCATTCTCCACTGCAACAAAATCTTCAATATAAGTACATTTTGTATTTACTGCACTCGCAGATGTATAACCAAGTGAACAAAATACACTTATATACAAAATACACTTATATTTAAGATGCATTCTCTTAAAGCAAGTCTAAATTTCTTATATGTTGCTTCAAGTAAATGTATCTTGTTTTAAGGATTTTTAGACATTTTTAAATGGAAAACCAGACAAAAACACTAGATTACAATAGGTTTTTTTGCAGTGAATTTCTTTACTGAAATAAACTTTATAAAATTTTGTTTTTCCCTTAAATTCAGTGAATGTCATTTAGAGATATTTTTAAAAGATGATTTTGTCCTCTTTATTGTTAGTAACCATGTTTAATACTACCTTTTGAGTTTGGGCACAAGTTGAATAATCGGTTAAGAGCTAATGATCAATCGTTCCAATAATTGCTGAATAATCGTTCCAACAATCGTTAGATTAATCGATTATCAAAATAATTGTTAGTTGCAGCCCTACTTCCCATCCGACTTTTTGTGAAAGCACACTGATTTCGTCCTATCTGTGACGTAGCGCACATTTCTTCTCTCTGCAGAAAGCAGCTATTATTTCATCATTACTGGCCTCAGGCAGCATCTCTGCCAGCTGCTTCCAGGAAAGTCATTAAAGCTGTTATCTGTGCCCTTCCTCAGAAACGATTGACCCTGTTCTCTGCCAACTTTCTCTTCAATGGAGGTGGCTCTGATGAACAATAAGCAACTCACAATGGATAAATGGATTCAGCAGGAGCGCAGCATGACATAGGCCACTGCCTGATGTTCAGAGGTAAACTGAAACAGCCATATCAAGAGAGACATCAATGGGGCTTGAGGGCATTTCACTAAGGTTGTGTTTTGAATGTAAAAATAAAATCTGAAAGAAACACATATTTCTCAAGATGATATAAGTTGATTTTGCTGCCAAACCAAAAGAGCAATTAAGTTTCTGAAAGACTGTGTCATTACACTAGCTACTCACTACCTAGTATGATGGTGTTAATTCAGAGATGTTTTTAAAACATCTCTGATTTAAACTTCAGTGCAAAAATGCCGTCAGAGTTGCTAAGATGTTTAAATCGATACAAAACTGACACAATGTTTAGTTTATGACTTACAAATAACTCAAAAAAATATCGTATGAAGATTTTTATGTATCTTTTTTTTTTCAGAAAAAAAAAAATATTATTATTATTATTATTATTATTATTATTATTATTGATGTTTACTAGCGTCTAATGGTATACTGGTACATATAAATGAAAATTATTTAATATAATTTTGTTCATTTAGAGAATAAAAGTTTTAATAATCAACTTTGCATTGATGGTAGTTTAGTGCATGCAAATTATGGTTCTTTTTATTGAGAAATAATTTTTAAGCCATTTCAGAGCAAATACATAAATATGGAGATATACTCTATACAGAACATAAAAAAAAAAATACATTTTTGTATTCTGAAATACATTGCTATATCATCCTAGTCAGTTTTGGGCAAATATCAATTTCTTGGTAGAATAAGCTAATGTAGCATTTAAAGGGTGAAAGGTGGGAACCATCTCTAATTGGACATAAAGCACACTTCACTTCATGTTGAGAATAAAGGAGCATATTGCCACAGCAACAAGGATAAAAGATTGTTAATGTGTTAAACAAGTCAACTGCTCTTTTCCTCATTTTCTCACTTCTATTAAAAAGATGGCAACTGAAAAATAAAGATGAAGAGTTATGTAATGAACCAACACTCTTTTGAAATGGTCAGGAACAGTGTTTAAGAGAAACCATTTTTATAAAGAAAATAAATCCTAGTTGAGTAAATTTTATACTTTGTATAAAAGCAAAGGCAAACATTTCTGAATTGCAGTCGAACAAAAACATCTGTCGGGAAAAAACTAGAAGCCATCATGCCACATCCTGTGTTGAAAGATGTGTGTACGAAGAAAGGAAGATACCAATATTAGGTAAAATGTAGTATGGCAGAGAGACTTGTGCTGTATGTAATGCTTTGTGCAAAAGTATGATGCTTTTTGCAAAGAAGTTAGAAATTGTACACTGACTATATGAGGCTTAGAAAACACGCACGACATGCAGACTAACGAGCACAGGACTGCAAGAGAGGAACGCTTCAAGAGATTAAACTAACAGCCTGCAAGCAAGCTACACTTGACATACACTTTAGAAAGATACACCAACACTGACAGAGGGGGAGCTTCAAAATTTATTACAGAAGTCTGGTCCATAGTACTCTCAGTATTGCACTGCTAAATAGGTATATTCAGCTTTTTGCTCACAGAAGATCAATAAAAGAGTGAGGCACACCATTGTTGGATTTCTCTATCTTTGATCATTTAGTCTCCAGCCTATTCCTAACTTTTACTATGAATTAAAAATTCAATAAAACGGTATAATCAAGTATTGATTATATTGGTTGAATATCTTTATAAAATATCCTGACACAATTAAAGTTGGACAAAGTTGCTTGAAAGTCACGATAAGACGTAGGCAGTGAGAGTGCAACCCCAAACTAGAATAAAGTCTGTTAATATAAAGTGCTAATAAAGCACTAGAATAAGGTAGACTGTGATAAGGTTTGAAGGGGCAGAAATAAAGTAGGTTTACTACAAGTGCACTGAACAGTAAGCTAACTCACCCCACCCAGGTAAGGCAGTGAGCAAAGGCCCCGAGTACGATAATATACCTGGGTAAAGTGTAAACTACCTGACTACTCCACAAAAGAAAGGGAGTTGAGTGATTGAAGAGGACACAGCTCATAGCTCTATGTGATTAAATGTGGTACATTTGATTGAATTAATCTGCACTAGTTATTTTTTTGAAAATGTCCTATACTCACAAATCTTTGAACAAAGCCTAATTCATGAAAAGTTAAGTTTGAATACATTTTTCTTACTACTACTATATTCAGTACTTATGCAAAACATTCCCGTTGCTTACATGCACTCACATGATGAGAAACAATCTAAAACACTTTAAACCGCACACTTTTACCTCTGAGACATCTAGGTGACGTCAGTGAAAGATGCAAAATTGATTACATAGAAACTGAAAGCGCGGTATGATGTTGCACGAGTTTAATCAAAGTGATTGGCTGTTTCCGAAACATTCAAATGTAGTCCTAAGTAAACAATGTCTCCTTATCTGAGAAGAGATTTTGCAGAACTGGCAGTCTTAAGAAGCCCCTCCCTGAGCTGCAGAGTGTAGTTCTTTATAAATACTCTTTAATGGGAGGGGTTTCCTGCTCCACTCATGATAAAAGCTCAAGTCTGCCTTTGTCAGATGTCAAACTGGACCTTAGAGACTTAAATCGCTCAATCTGCCCGTTCACCAGCCGCCTGACACGGATTATTTTTTGGATACAAAATTTCCTCCACTCATCTCTGAAGTGGCTATTATGCAATCACTTGAGCTTAATCAATTCTCTATAGGCTGAATCTACATGCAGTTAGTTTGGCCAAATGTGAGCTGAATAATCATGTCAGGCCAGGCCCAAAAACAGAAAACCAACATCACCAAAAATACAGGGCTTGATCGAGGAGAAGTTCACCCCAAAAAATATTATAATTCTGTCATCATTTACAGTACTTATCCTCATATAGTTCCAATCCTGTATTACTTTTTCTCTTCGGAAGATCACAAGATGTGAATTTCGGAAATATTAAAAAAAAATTATATTTTAAAAATATTTAGAAATGAACAGAATTTCTGGAATACAATGAAAAAGTGAATAGTGACTAAGGCCTAACGGTCTGCTTACTTTTTCTTTTTGTGTTCCACTGAAGAAAGTCATACAGGTTTGGAACAACTTGAGGGTGAGTAAATTACAGAATTTTCCTTTTTATTGAAAAATCCCTTTAATACATTTTACTGGAAAACTATTCCAACATATTCATACCAAAACTCTTCCAATCTGATGTAAATAGATTTTTTTTTTTATTTGAAACACTTTAAATTTGTTAGTAGTCTTTTTCATGTTAAAGTACAGTTTTTTCTAATTTCCCAGCTTAATATGCAGAGACAACTACAGGTAAACCAAATATTGTACAGTATTTCCCCAAAAAGTGTAGGAATTGTGGACATGTGGCACTATCAGTCCATTCCTCTATTTCAGCAGACTGTCCAGCCCAACACTGCAACGTTGACATAGTCTATGGCATGCATTTGGAGTGAGATTATCTGTTTGTTTGACCAATGGAAGACAAGGGAAGTATTTTTTAAAAACAGGCATTATTTTTGCAATCCCTTCTGGTGCCGAAATTACTGTATTTTCAGAAAATAAAGTCACACCTCAATATACAGTTGAAGTCAGAAGTTTACATACACTTAGGTTGAAGTCATTAAAACCAATTTTTTAATCACTCCATAGATTTAATATTAGCATCTATAGTTTTGGCAAGTTATTTAGGACATCTACTTTGTGCATGACAAGTAATTTTTCCAACAATTTGACAGACTGTTTCACTTTTAATAGACTGTATCACAATTCCAGTGGGTCAGAACTCAGAAGTTTACATACACCGAGTTAACGGTGCTTTTAATTCCATAAAATGATGTCAAGCCTTTAAGGCAATGAGCCATTTATATTCTGATAATGGCTAATTGGAGTCAATTGGAGGTGTACCTGTGGATGTATTTTAAGTACCTTGAAATTCATTGCCTCTTTGTTTGACATCATGGAAAAATCAAAAGAAATCAGCCAAGACCTCATAAAAAAAATTGTGGACCTCCACAAGTCTGGCTCATCCTTGGGAGTAATTTCCAAATGCCTAAAGATACCATGTTTATCTGTACAAACAACATTAAACAAGTATAAACACCATGGGACCATGCAGCCATCATACCACTCTGGAAGGAGACGCATTCTGTCTCCTAGAGATGAATGTAGTTTAGTGCGAAATGTGCAAATAAATCCCATAACAACGGCAAAGAAACTTGTGAAGATGGAAACAGGTAGACAAGTATCTATATCTACAGTACAGCGATTTCTATATCAACATAGCCTGAAAGGCTGCTAAGCAAGAAAGAATCCACTGCTCCAAAATAGTCATAAAAAAGCCAAATGAAACTGCAATTAAAATTTGTGTTGTTCTTGTGTTGTACTTTTTGAAAGATGGTTTCACAACAGCTGAGAAGGGCAACATCTCTTTGGAAACTAACCTACTTCATCCGCAAATTCTCTACTGGTCGAGTACTTCGTTGTCTAGAAAAATACATCATGTGTGTGAATAAGTTTGTTTTGTTCCCTCCTTCATGAGAGATAGATATAGATATATATATATATATATACACACACTCACCTAAAGGATTATTAGGAACACCATACTAATACTGTGTTTGACCCCCTTTCGCCTTCAGAACTGCCTTAATTCTACGTGGCATTGATTCAACAAGGTGCTGAAAGCATTCTTTAGAAATGTTGGCCCATATTGATAGGATAGCATCTTGCAGTTGATGGAGATTTGTGGGATGCACATCCAGGGCACGAAGCTCCCGTTCCACCACATCCCAAAGATGCTCTATTGGGTTGAGATCTGGTGACTGTGGGGGCCATTTTAGTACAGTGAACTCATTGTCATGTTCAAGAAACCAATTTGAAATGATTCGAGCTTTGTGACATGGTGCATTATCCTGCTGGAAGTAGCCATCAGAGGATGGGTACATGGTGGCCATAAAGGGATGGACATGGTCAGAAACAATGCTCAGGTAGGCCGTGGCATTTAAACGATGCCCAATTGGCACTAAGGGGCCTAAAGTGTGCCAAGAAAACATCCCCCACACCATTACACCACCACCACCAGCCTGCACAGTGGTAACAAGGCATGATGGATCCATGTTCTCATTCTGTTTACGCCAAATTCTGACTCTACCATCTGAATGTCTCAACAGCAATCGAGACTCATCAGACCAGGCAACATTTTTCCAGTCTTCAACTGTCCAATTTTGGTGAGCTCTTGCAAATTGTAGCCTCTTTTTCCTATTTGTAGTGGAGATGAGTGGTACCCGGTGGGGTCTTCTGCTGTTGAAGCCCATCCGCCTCAAGGTTGTGCATGTTGTGGCTTCACAAATGCTTTGCTGCATACCTCGGTTGTAACGAGTGGTTATTTCAGTCAAAGTTGCTTTTCTATCAGCTTGAATCAGTCGGCCCATTCTCCTCTGACCTCTAGCATCAACAAGGCATTTTCGCCCACAGGACTGCCGCATACTGGATGTTTTTCCCTTTTCACACCATTCTTTTTAAACCCTAGAAATGGTTGTGCGTGAAAATCCCAGTAACTGAGCAGATTGTGAAATACTCAGACCGGCCCGTCTGGCACCAACAACCATGCCACGCTCAAAATTGCTTAAATCACCTTTCTTTCCCATTCTGACATTCAGTTTGGAGTTCAGGAGATTGTCTTGACCAAGACCACACCCCTAAATGCATTGAAGCAACTGCCATGTGATTGGTTGATTAGATAATTGCATTAATGAGAAATTGAACAGGTGTTCCTAATAATCCTTTAGGTGAGTGTACATACATATATATACATATACATATATATATATATATATATATATATATATATATATATATATATATATGTGTGTGTGTGTCGCAATATCCAATTACATCGGCAACCTGACATTATACATCGGCTGAGGGTTCAGTGAATATTCTTTCTTAGAAAAACTACAATCAAAAACATTTCTAAATTCAAATTGCACTCCAAATGAAACGAAAAAACAATTAAAATAACAAAGTGATCATAAAAATTAGATATATATAAGTAACCACCTTTCCATTTACCATCAGACAAGAATCCATCTAAAAATGCAGGTGGAAAATTACTTACACAAATGAAGATGTAAAAACAATTATAAAATATAAAAATAATAATTATAATGATGATAATAATCACTGCAATATAAATCATCGAGGTGAATGTGTTTTTTTTATGTTTTAATCACATATTTATAGGCTGCAGAGTTGTGGTCACAATTAACTGCTCTGAGGAAATAAAGTGAACTGAACTCAAAGCAGCTCCTGAGCTGAGATGTCTGAGGTCATTTGCAGCACTCATAGATGATACTGTTCTTGCAACAAAAAAAAAGACTGAAACAAAGTGTGTGAACCTTTTTAAAAAGTGACTTACAGTAAAATACAGTATTCACTTCAACAGGGTGATTCTGAAAACTGCCAAAAAAAAAATGTCCATGAGATATTTCACCCAAATTCAACCAAAAAAGTGCATCTTCTTACACAGCAAAAAAATAAAATAAAAAATGGAATGGAACTAAAAAAGGCTTTTAAGGGAATTATATCTTTTCTTCTTTTTGTGTGTGTGGGGGGTGGGGTTATAATCTGGACATTTCCTTCAGAGAGATTTTGAGAGATTTATTACTTGGATAATGACTTCTGGAGCAATACTTGGCTTTAAGTGCATATTTAAAATGAAGACCACTTCACTGTAACATAAGATTTTCTCCAAGGCTTTATTTATGCAAAATCATCATGGCTACTCTTGAACCTGTGACTGAAACTTTGGCATGCTTCAGTGACAAAACTGAAGTAATGCTTTGCTCTAGAAATCCTTTCAAAGTTTGACATGTTTTCCAGTCCTTTCACTGAAATAAACTCTCTCTCATTGGCGTGGCTTCCAGCTGACCAGAGCACTAGCAGGTGCATGAGTCACCTCTACTGCCCAGTGAAAAGGAAGGTGCTGACAGTCTCTGGGCAGAACTTAGCTTTTTTGGTTTTTGTAACATTTCACGACATGCCAACTTTAATCATATCATTATTCAGTTACTGGAACTGAAGATAAAACCGCAATGTTATATGTTCACCCAAATATACAAATTATATCATCCTTTACGCACCCTAATGTTGTTTCAATACTGTAAGACTACTTCTGTGGAACACAAGAGGAGAAATTCTGTAGAATGCTGCTCTTTCCATTTAATGACAGTGAGTAGTGACTGAGGCTGTCATCTCCTTTTATGTTACACAGAAAAAAGTATTTTGTTGTTTGAAACAACATGAGGCCAAGTAAATGATGACCGAATTCTCATTTTAATTATTTGTTTGTTTTTCTCCCCAATTTGACGTGCCCAATTCCCAAAGTCCCGTGATAGTGTAGTGACTCGCCTAAATCCAGGCGGCGGAGGACGAATCTCAGTTGCCTTCACGTCTGAGACGTCAATCCGTGCATCTTATCATGTGGCTTGTTGAGCACGTTACCGAGGAGATCTAGCACGTATGGAGGGTTTACGCTATTCTCCACAGCATCCACGCACAACTCCGCACACCCCCCCACGAGAGAGAGAACCACATTATAGCGACCACGAGGAGGTTAACTCAACGTGACTCTACCCACCCTAGCAACCGGGCCAATTGGTTGGAGGGTTGCTTAAGAAGCCTGACTGGAGTCACTCAGCATGCCCTGGATTTGAACTTGCGACTCCAGGTGTGGTAGTTAGTGTCTTTACTTGCTGAGCTTCCCTGGCCCCCCGAATTCTCATATTTGATTGAACTATACCTTCAATAATAGTTCACTATGAAAATATTCACATTTCTTCATAGCATGAGTCTCCCAAAGCAATGCCTCACTTATGTGTCTTTGCTCTCTCAGTTCTCTGTAAACTGATATAGAAGCATTTGACAGGGATAAGCTGAAATGCTGACCCTCTCTTGATGTTCTGGGCTCTCTATAGCCACTAATCCAGCAGGTGCATTGTGGAGAGCAGCGATTATTTGGTTGGAAGGCCAGCGCAGGGGCTGAAACTCTAGCCGAGAGGGTCAGTGTCTCAGATTGGCACTAATGTACGGCAGACATACAGAAATGGCAGGAATACCTCGAGAATGACTGACATATAGCAGCTGAGTACAGTACTCGGCACGTACAGTCCCTGCTGGCTACACACACATACCAACAACAGCTTTGTGAAATATTGTTGCGTAATGTTTACATTTGAGTAAGTTACGCCATGCAGGCTAAAAAAAACAATGAACAATCAGTTTATACAACAATAAATTTATGAATAATACATGAAAGGAATGATTAATTGCCAACATTAATAATTATGTTGTTGTTATTACCCAAAAATAAAATATTGTTATATACTGATCCTTATAGTATGCTTACTTTTTCAGGGAACATAAATTTTTTTAAGAATCATCATTTAGCTCCATCCCAGTGACCAAATATACTGTAATAAGCTAAAGTAATTTGTAGTCTGTAAAGCTTCAAAAAGGCAAGAAGCACACCATTAAAGCACCATAAATGTAGTCCATATGATTTGTGCGCTATATTCCACGTTTTCTGAAGCCATACAATAGCTTTATGTGAGGAACAGACTAAACTAAGTATTTATTTACTGAAATGTTTTCATTTCAACTCTCAAATTTCACTCTCCATTCCACTTATTCAAACTGGCAAGTCATGTTCTGTTAAGATACATGCAAGACCCAGTACCATTTGGCATCTGCAAACCTGCTAAAATGCATACATTTTGAATCTGAACATAAATGACAATTCTGACTTTCAGTGGAACATTATCAATGAACAACAACTTAAATTTGAGTCTATCCCTAACACAAAGCTAGTATATGGCTTTAGAACAAGAGTAATATAAAAAACAAATCAAATGGACTAGTTTTATGTTGTTTTGTTGTGGTCAATGTGGGCAGTCTTGAGCCAAAAGAGCTCTGTAAAGGTTTTGTTTCACTGATAAAACAAAGGTTAGAAAACATGAGGGTGAGCAAATAATGATAGACTTTTCATTTTTGTATGAACCATCCTTTTAAGCTGAAATCAATTCACTGTTGTCATGACATGCGAGACATAAAAGGGGCACATATACTCAAAGATAAGATGTTTTAGTCTTGCACACCATCTAAAACCTAATTGAACAGCTGACTGAACATTTCATTTGCATGACAGAGCTCAATTTGCACATTAATCATCCTGTCTTTTTGGCTGTTCTGTACCCACTATGTAAAAAGCCCATGAAAGCATTGACGCAGCCCACCTGGCACACATCTAATGCATATATTTACTCTGCAGTCTATCATTTCCCGTAACGCGCTTCAACTGTAACCTTGTGCATTAATCTACCATTAATGAAGCACAAAATGTCAGCGATGCAAGTGACTGGAAGTGGATTTGTATTCTTCACCCAAGCATTCGTCGTCAGAGCTGGCCTTGGGCGTAATGACTCAGCATAGACCCTCTGGAGTTGATACTGGGTGACCTGAGGACACTTCTACCACAGTGCAAGGTCTCTTGTGACCAAAACGCAGCAGCTGTCACAGACAGACAGGCTGAAGAGGTTCAGAGCGAGTTTGTAGGGAAGTGGCACAAGCTGGGTGGTCTAGAGTTACAGTTGAGAGGGACCAAATCTGATTCAGTGTTTGGGAGCGTCCATTTAACTATAGGGATGTGGCTTGCTTTACCACCTAAGAGGGGTGTATTCCCCATAAATCAAATGAGTGGATGACCAATAAAAAAAAATTTCAATTGACAATTATTTATTTGTTAATTAATTTAGTCAACAACAAAAAAATAGAAGGAAAAAAAAAGTTGTTTTGAGAAACAAATATATATATAATAGCTAAATATTATAGAGCACAACAGTCTGGTTGCGGGAGTAAAAGATCAGTTGAAGCCATCAGTCCTTCAGCTTCATTTGTAAGATATTGTTTTTAATAGTGTAATTTCTGTCAAGAACTACACTACCCATAATTCTAAAGAGCGATCTACCAATCAGAGAATCTCATCTAGCGTCAGCCTGGCTAAACTCGGAATATTTGGCAATAAACTCAAAATATATTGTTACTATACTTATAATCAACTACTTTAAATCAAGAGGTTTATACTTCTATTAGATTACATCAATCTAAACGCTTTGCGGTATTGTTTTTCACTCCCTCATGAAAGACGTCAAGTACACATGGTGCGTTCACGTGCTATGGTAAATATGATATTTTCCACTTGTGAACTGGTATTTACCAGTGTGTTGCGTTCAAGTGCTTTTGTTGTCGTAATGTGGTAAAAAGATGGAACTACACACACCCACACACACACACAATTGCAATCTTGACATCGCAGCCTGTTCATTATGCTGCGTTCACACCAAACGCGAATAGAGCGTAATTTATCGCTATTTAGAGTTTTATTTATTTTTATAACGTGTATTCTCCGTGTAAATTCGTGCACCGGACCGCGCCGTTTCGATTCAATACGAATGTACCGTTCCACCCCTAGCTAACAGTAGCAAAAAAGGTTTGGTTTTGTACAATGTTTACCATTCAACACTCGCGCGTTGCTTTCCACCATTTTTGAAAAGGTCAAAGGTTATCTCATCTCGGCAACTCAGGCATCAAAATATTCTACGAGTTGTCCAGTGGAAAATACCACGAGGGGGTGTTCATGTGCATTTTCCACGTCGGCTTTTGGTATTTACCATAATTACCATAGCACGTGAACGCACCAACAGTCTGGTTTTAAAATACTTTTTTCTCTTCAAATCAAAAGTTTGTAATGTTGTGATTTATGTTTAAGTTGTTTGGTTTGCTTCATGGCTTAGGTTCTTTAATGCCTTTTCACAGCAAATGTGAATTTTCGACGTGATTTTTTGCCGTGATTAACATTTTTATGGTAACAATGGATTCCTAATGAGGCCTTCACACCTTGAATGCTTGCGTGCCGGCAAAGCAAAGTTTTTTGTTTTGTTTTTTTAACGGTGAGCATTTCTCATTTTTTACACCCCGACCAATACAACTTGAGCTGTGAATCACGTGTCAGGAGCTTCTGCAGTTCCCAAAACAAGCATAACAGGTGGCGCTATAGCACAGAAAACTATTTTGACCACCGACATTAAATGCTGAAGCAGTAAGGACATGTTTCATTTGCATAAAATGCCTTAAAAACAGAAGCAGTTTTTTCTCTTATGGGTTCTCTTAACATGTAAATGATATTGCTGCATCACTGCTTTGCACCCCCTTTAAAAAGCTGTCTGAACTTACTCATAATGTATTCCATACTGCTGTATTTTCCCCCTTTGCTTCTTTATATTTCTAATACAACATATATTGCTGAATATTTGCCTTTGTATCACCCTTTTAATAAACAACTGTACGGCTCTAAAGTGTTTTTGTTTGCCAAATATTATTATAATTAATGCTGTGACTGTATATCTTTGTATCAAAATGCCTTTGTAAACCAAAAACGGTGTTGTCTCCTCAAAATTGTTATTTCTGTGCAATTGTTAATAGTCGTTAACAGCTGTCATTGGCAAGTATTAGCATCTAATAATGGGTAAGACTGAAGATGGTTCGTTGGGTGAGGTGTTGTTTTTCTTGCATTATATAGACACTTTGCTAGTTTAAATTCCATCACATTCAAATAGTAACATGTTTTGAGCAAATTTAGATACACATGCAATGAGATCCAATCAGTAGTTCAAGCTGACTTTTTTTTTTTTACTTAACATACAGTTGAAGAAGTTTAAATGCTCAGTTTTTAAAAATTCCTGACATGTAATCGAAAACATTCCCTGTCTTAGGTCAGTTAGGATTACTACTATATTTTAAGAATGTGAAATGTCAGAATAATAGTAGAGAGAATTATTTATTTCAGCTTTTATATTTTCATCACATTCCCAGTGGGTCAGAAGTTTACATACACTTTGTTAGTATTTGGAAGCATTGCCTTTAAATTGTTTAACTTGGGACAAATGTTTTGGGTAGCCTTCCACAAGCTTCTTACAATAAGTTGCTGGAAATTTGGCCCAATCCTCCAGACAGAACTGGTGTAACCAAGTCATGTTTGTAGGCCTCCTTGCTCGCACCCGCTTTTTCAGTTCTGCCCACAAATTTTCTATTGGATTGGTGTCAGGGCTTTGAGATGGCCACTGCAATACATTGACTTTGTTGTCCTTAAGCCATTTTGTCACAACTTTGGAGGTATGCTTGGGGTCATTGTCCATTTGGAAGACCCATTTGCAACCGAGCTTTAACTTCCTGGCTGATGACTTGAGATTTTGCTTCAATATATCCACATCATTTTCCTTCCTCATGATGCCATCTATTTTGTGACGTGCACCAGTCCCTCCTGCAGCAAAGCACCCCCACAACATGATGCTTACACCCCCATGCTTCACGGTTGGGATGGTGTTCTTCGGCTTGCAAGCCTCACCCTTTTTCCTCCAAACATAACAATGGTCATTATGGACTAACAGTTACATTTTTGTTTCATTAGACCAGAGGACTTTTCTCTAAAAAGTAAGATATTTCTCCCCATGTGCACTTGCAAACTGTAGTCTGGCTTTTATGGTGGTTTTGGAGCAGTGGCTTCTACCTTGCTGAGCAGCCTTTCCGGTTAAGTGGATATAGGACTAATTTTATTGTTGATATAGATACTTGTCTTATCTGTTTCCTCCAGCATCTTCACAGGGTCCTTTGCTGTTGTTCTGGGATTTATTTGCACTTTTTGCACCAAACAACGTTCATCTCTAGGAGACATAATGCGTCTCCTTCCAGAGTGGTATGATGGCTGTGGTCCCATGGTGTTTATACTTGCATACTATTGTTTGTACAGATGAATGTGGTATCTTCAGGCATCTGGAAATTGCTCCCAAGTTTGAACCAGACTTGTGGAGGCACACAATTTATTTTTCTGAGGCTGATTTCTTTTGATTTTCCCATGATGTCAAACAAAGAGGCACAGAGTTTGAAGGTTGGCCTTAAAATACATCCACAGGCATCCTCAATTCAGTACACCTACTATCTAGCTAACTGGCTAATTGTCTGAAGACTTGACATAATTTTCTGGAATTTCCCAAGCTGCTTAA
Organism: Moxostoma hubbsi; assembly: GCA_032164185.1. NCBI lineage: Eukaryota > Metazoa > Chordata > Actinopteri > Cypriniformes > Catostomidae > Moxostoma > Moxostoma hubbsi. Next base: position 24,202,907 of record JAVLUX010000039.1, on the reverse strand, counting down.
AGGCACAGTTAACATAGTGTATGTAAACTTCTGACCCATTGGAATTGTGATATAGTCCATTAAAATTGAAACAATCTGTCTGTAAAAATTGTTGGAAAAATTACTTGTGTCATACACAAAGTAGATGTCCTAAACGACTTGCCAAAACTATAGATGTTAATATGAAATCTGTGGAGTGGTTAAAAAAATGAGTTTTAATGACGTAAACCTAAATGTATGTAAACTTCTGAATTCAACTGTGGCAGTGGCATATAATCACTCTTATTTCAAATGATAACACATTATAACCGTTAATAGGATTTTTAACACTCAATTCTTTCTAATCACCCCTCAGACTGTGTACACATGATAATACTGCTGGTCAACTTGTCCAGCAGGTGAACTGAAATAGTTTGTGAAGTGTCTCGAATGTTTTCTTTCTCATTGAGCAACTCAACAACAAACTCAACAACTAAGTCAAGTACCTCTTCTTCTTATGGACCGTGAAGGGCAGAGGACAGTCCAACTCAAAGGTGCACTGAGCCACTTACTGTACCGGAGTAAAATTTCTTGCCGATTAGCACCACCTATTGTAAAGGTGCGAATGTGCTTACGGCGGTCATTTGCTTTGTATTCTATGAGACAGGGCCATTCGCTGGTGATTTGCCTCTCATTAACGCGTCTGGTCTAAAAAGACCTTTAAAACTAGAAATTAGATTTATTAAAAGCACAAAAGAAAAATGTTATGTGAAAAATTCTTCTGGAACCAAGATGGCTGAAAAAGTGGGCAGGCAATATTGCGCTCTAAGGTGCATCATTTTATATATAGAAGCCAATATAAAAAACACAAAGGAATCTGCAAACCAAGTGAGAAATAGATAATTCAAAGAAACAATATAGAAAAGTGCATAAGCAGAATTAGCAGTATATTCAATGCTTCAAATAAATATTATCTAGACACATTTGTATTACAGGTTGCAAGACAAAGCTAATTTTATGCAATGGGTTTGAAATATTTATTTTAAGAATTTGTTATATTAAATTTTTTGTTTAAAAAATGGTGTGTGGATACCGTTAGAATTGGTTTTAAAGGTGCACTCAGTAACTTATTGTTTGTTTAATCTTGCACTTACCAGTTATACCAAGTGGTGTGGATGCAGCATCATTCAAAATCAATAGTTTTAACTTACAGATGCCATTGTAGAAATTCACAGTTTACAATCAGCAATGATTAATTTAATCCAAGAGTATAAAGCCAATTTTCAACCATCGGACCGAACAATTCTCGTCACAAAACCCTACCGTTCTGTGCCGATTCAGGCCAGTTGGCACGGTTACGCCTTCTTTTTCCATTGTGGTGCCATGAAATCAGTAGAATGTACATAACAGATCCACATGAGAGGTAAACATTGGAGCGAGTGTGGCGCATTATGGAGGATGATTGCATATTCCAGTTTTTCGGACTGCATTTTCCCTGGTTTTACTCTTAAAACAACCCCCATGAGGGCACCCCTGCCCCATGTAGAACAAAACAGCTTTTATAAGGTTACTGATTTGACTAGAGTCCTTATCTCATGTGAGCGGTCATGATTTTATACTTATGTTTCAAAATTACTATTCATTTCTAGGAGTAAAACTTTTTTTAATTGGGAAAAATTACTGAGTGCACCTTTAAATTAAAAAAACGATTATTTATTTTTTTTATTTTTTTTAACTATTCTGAAAGGGTTAACTTAAGAGTACTACTTCAATCCCACAGTGAAAGCTTAATGTGACACAGTTTAAAAGGTCTTATGAACTCGTGAACTTGCCAATAAATCCCAGTAACTGATTTAAGCTAAAACCTCAGCCACCCCCAGTGGATTTCAATTTATGAAAAGTAGATGCTCCGGTTACGACTCTAACCTCAGTCTCCTGAAAGGACGGAATGAGACTGCATCAGTTGCTGGTGCTATGAAGAATCTATATCATCTTGCCATGCTACGGATTGCACACGTCTCATGCTACTAACCATTTGGGTAGAAAGTGCAGATATGATCTCCCCTTCGTATTGACAAAAAGTCAATAATGACACTATCCAACGAGTAGTTAAGCATTGAATACAAACACATACACAAATGTATAACATGTAACCACTCTTGCAGAGGGTAAAACCATAACGGCCACACCAAGTGCTCCAGATGAGTTAGCATCAGGTTACTGTGCTAACAGCAACCAGTTGTCGAAGGTAGTTCAAAACATGGATGCCGCACAATCTTAGAGGAGTGAGCACCACATCGACACATTTCATAAATGTTCAGGGAGCAAAGGACAAGCTGAAGGGCAGGACTGTGAACTGGTGCGTAGTTTCAGGGGCAAAACTCAAGAAAGGCATGTGCTGAAGGGCTATTTGCACATGTAAGTATGTCTTTTTCAGGATGATCTACACAAATCAGTTCAGAAGGCAGATGCAAGGCAAAATTAGCCTCTGAGTGAACATCTTAAATGGAGACTTCGGGAGTGTTCGATTCAAGCCCCTAAAAATCCAAAATGGGCCACTGCCCCTTCCTGGCAACCAGAAAATTGTGGCTGTAGAAACCTTTCTGAATGTCAAGGAGATATTGTATCTCTGAGTGCACAATCAGCACTTCTTGTACTGCCATGATGGAGGACAGAATGCAGCTGAAGCAAGGTGACCGCCAATAAAACTGCAGGACATAGCCATGTTTGACTGTGTGCAGCACCCAACTGAAAACTCGGATGAGTGTGCCAAACATGCTCATAACAGGCCAGAAGAAACAAGGTCTCACTTGTGTTCACCGTGTAGCTCAGTGTAAAAGCAGGGTTTGGAATTAAGCTCCTTTGTGAATCTGTAATATTATAAGGGACTCTATATATTGGCATCATTGTAATGGGCTTCAGAGATCGTCACTCCTGGGAGGAACTCCCAATAGCAGCAGCCCTTGCAATATATCTGGGGACGTACAAATATCTTTCTCAATTCCCAATGCATTAATCATGCATAACACACATACTGACAAAAACAATTATCTGTTGAGGTTAAAATCATGCCAGCAACTCATTGATAAGGTTTCCACCAGAACAGGCAACAGTGTTGTGAATTTCATTGCCCTACAATGACTTTGGTTGACAATGGTTTATAATATGTGGTGTATTATTACCTATCAGCATTTTGCAGTCTAGGATCCAAAGATTCTTTATCACCTCTCATCAGAACACAAATTTAAAAAAAAAAAAAAAAAAAAAAAAAAAAAACACCATTCACCATTCACTTGCATTGTTTGGACCAACAGAGCTGAAATATTCTTCTAAAAATCTTTGTTTGTGTTCTACAGATGAAAGAAAGTCATACACATCTGGGAAGGCATGAGGGTGAGTATATGAGAGAATTTTTGCGTGAACTAACCCTTTAAACTTAATGCTGTATGGAGTTTTAAATGAACAAATCCTTCCTCCCTACCCTAAACACTAACCTAAGCAAAACCAGCAGTGCCAAAAAAAAGCAAATGTGAGATGAGAGAGCATTAACGTTAAAAAAAACAAAAACTGTTTGCTAGTTTTAAATAAAGAAAACCATTGTCCCTACGGGATATGCAGAACTAATAGTTTAAATGTAAATTTTGGAGTTAGTTGGCTAGTCTAAAAAGTAACAAACCCTCAAAAAAAAAAAAAAAAAGCTTAAGATAAGCTGTGTTTATGCGACACATTTAAAATACTTACTCTATTCCAACAGCCAATTCGACACTGAATTCTGATGAAAGGGGCATTTATCTGCGATGTGCTTGCCTTGCATTATAATCATTGTTCATAAAATATAGAACACATTCGCTGAATCAATTTTAGCGTATACATTTATTGAAAACAATTGAACGAATAGTGCAGGACCAACAGAGCAACACTAATAGCCTGTTCTAAATGGAATTAACCAAGTAAAAGTTACTTAACATATTAAAACAGTCAGGACATTGTTGAAAATAATTAAAAGGTAAGCCAAATCACGAGAGAGATAACATGTGCTGAAAAGTTACATGTATTTCACAACATGTATTAGACTATGATCTAAAATGACACCTGTTCGTAAAGAACGTTATGATGTAAAATTTAAAAATTAGCTAGGATATAAAAAAGGCCTGTGAAAAATGTACAATAAGCCAAATATATTGTTCTAAACATGATGTGCACAGAGAAATATTGTTTAACAAGATAAGCAGTCGGCACATAAATAGCCTAATTTTCAAAGGGTAAAAATAATATTACAAGTAAAATGGCATACCTAGCCTAAAATAGTCACTTGATGAACAAAATTAACATGTCAACAAAATTAACATGTGATCTGGTGAAAGACACACACCAAAAGTAATTTACATAGCTACTTTTCTAATCGTGCAAGAGGACATTTTTCTGCTTGCGCCGCGAGTGAGAGAGGGAAGAAGCACGAGAAATAAGAAGTGAGATGAAATGGAAACTTTGTATACATCTGATCCAGATGTCTTTTTTAATAATTGTACTATTAATTATATTTAAAATGTAACATTAAGAATGTTTGTGTGTGAGAGAGCTTAAGAGAGAGGGAGGGGAGCACAGATATTTCAGATAATATAGAAATTGTTGTACTGATCAAGTGTATCTAGCTTTGATACAGCTCAAGCCTTCGTTGCTAGTTCGAAAACGTCATTTTAGATCTAGCAATGGAGGATGTGCTGCTTTTTGGCATTGGAATAACAAGGTTGTGTCTGTGTCTGTGTGTGTGTCTGTGTCTGTGTGCACGCAAGAAAAGAGAGAAACTGAGAGATCACGTGTGGAATTACCTGTTTAAAGTGGCTCTCGTCAGAAATAACATTGCTTCAAAGTCTCAGCAGCAGCGAGTGTCGCCATTCTTGTACAGCTTTTCCATTGCTAAACAATTATTTTCAATCCCAGTGAGTCAAGGGGGTGCACTCCGAGAGAGTTTGTGTGAGAGCAAAAGAGAGGGCTGAGGCTGATTAGGGCAAAATACATCAAAACATAAAAAGTTTCAAATATTAAAAGTTATTTAGGATAATAGATACTGTTGTATTGATGAAGTCGCGGAGAGAGTGGCTCTATTTGTTGGTCTCAACTCGAGTATCAATGTGTGTTTGTGGGTGAGACGAGATCGAGAGTGAGGGAGCCCAAGGATGCTTCTTAATCGAAATGTAAATAAATTGAGTATATTAAAAACATGTTTGTCATTCTTATCCGATGCACTTACTTTTACTTGAAATATAATTGCACACCTTAGAACGTCTGTCAACCAATCAGAATAAAGCATTCAACAGAACCATGGTATAAGTACAGTTAATCTGCCGTTTCACTCGTGATGTGAGAGTGAATATTATTCGTTGTTGTTGTTGTTGTACCTCTAGTGTTTAACCACAAATCTGCAGCGATACGTAACACAAGGCATGTAACTCATTTAGCAAAAATGTAAAGTAATGTGATTCTATGAGACCAGGTTGTAGAGTTTTGAGAGTGCCACAAAGCCACAGTGTTTACACTCCTCACAAGGTCAATCTCTTACGTACAGTGATAGGTGATAGTTTTATTGTCTCTAAGCACTGGTAAGTTGGCAAAGTAAAGAATGGTACTTCAACCCAAGTAAGACTATTAAATTATGCATATGACTGCTCTGTGTTTTTGGTTGTTGCACAGATTATGTTGTTTAAAATTCAACGACTGAAATAAGTCTTTACAACCAAGGACCCACCTGAATGTATACAGCTTTAGATTTCTTTATCACAACAGGCCTTTCATCCAGGCAGAGAGCCATCCAAATCTTGTCCTGATCTGGGGACTTATATGACCACCCCCACCCCCTAAAAGCTTTTTGCATCAGTGGATGGATGCCTGGCCTTCTTCAAAACTGACTAAATATTTTGCATCCACGCCAGTGTTGTCCTTTTTCCAGACAATGCTGGCTTTGGCCAATCACACATCAATTAAATCTGTTTGGATAATCTGAAACTTTAGCTGATATAGATGTTCTTATCACGAGAAAACCACTGTTATGTAAAAGGTTTTTGCATAAGAACCATGGCATTAATCAAGAACTCTGAAGTGGAAAAATGATATTCTGCTATCCAATATCCTGATAATACCTGACTAAACCAGCATTGGAAACCATGTAAAGAAGTTGAAGCATGAAATAATGTTGTTTCAGAGGAAAATAGCTTATAGCAACATGACTGGACCGATTAGCCGAGTTGGAGAGCTTGTGGCAAAGTTCCAGTTTTAGCGCAGCTCACAATTTCTGGTGCTGTAAACGCAACTGTTTATGGTTCACTCTCATTCATGAGATTCCAGCTGTCAAACTCAATGTTCTTGTAGGAACGCTAGGCATTTGAGAGCTAATTTTGTGAGACACTACATGCAACAAGGGAGGATGTATGTAATCCTATTTTGTCAAAACAGCAGCAGCCACAGTAGTTTTTAATGTTTGATATGAAATATTGGCTTTTGGGTTAATCACCATTTAGCCTAGCTTTGTTGTGAGTACAAATAGTGTAGTTTTCACCTTTATGCCAACACTTGGAGAGCTTGAGCACAAAAATAAGAATAGCAGACAAAATAAATCTCTATGTAGGGAAGATAGTATTTAAAGCAATTCAGCCAAAAATGAAATTTCTGTAATTCTTTACTCACCCTAATGTCCCTTCAAACTCATATAACTTTCTTCAATAGAACACAACAGGAGGAATTTAAAAAATCATTAATTTTTTGTCATATAATGAAAGTTAATATTGAGCATTGGGCTGTCAAGCTCCAAAAACATTCTATTTTAATTATATAGTGATAAGCTGTGTTAAGATTTTTTTTCTTCTTTTGTGCTTCACAGAACAAAGAGTGAACGCCAAATCCGTGGATTTTGAGTGATATGAGGGTGAGAACATGATAACTTAATTTTTGGCCAAACAATTCATTTAAATTGTCACAGACAAGGTCAAAAATAAACTTTTGGCCACACTGGTCAAATAAAAAACTGGCGGGTCACTGCCAATAAAATGTTATTAAATATTAATAGTTATTATAAATGTTTCAGGTACTGTATGTTTTCTTTATGAAAAGGACAAAAGATAATCTGTATATTTGTGACTGTGACGAGGAGGAGGGCGGGGCCGGGACATGACCACGCACGCCCAGCCCCCAATCGGGCTAATCTGCCGAGGAGAGGGATAAATGCATAAAATGTATTTATTTCAATTACATATTACTTTGACTGTTCAGCCAGTTCCCGCCTCCACTTTGCCCATTTTTAACCTTGATACAGCGACAAACAGCGCAGGTCATTGTGTCACAAGCAGCATCACGCTGTATATGAGATGAGCCATCTCTTGATTTTGATCCCTTTTACATTCATTTTTGTGGCTGAATACAAGGACTTTTCCATGTATGCATTGCTACATGGAGTTCTGAAGAACAAAAAATCTACTGTGACTGAGGTATAAGTATTTTACAGCCAATTTATACAACAGTATAATTTCCTGTCCTTGAACTGATTGTACTGGAGTGGCATTCCAAGAGTGCTGATATATAGTCCAATAGCACTGGGACACTTCACTATTTGGATCACTCCACTTCTCTGTGTTCATGGCTTTCCAAACATTGGTGATTGTCATTTATAATTCATTTTGATCTTTTCCCTGATTCATTCAGTGAGGTTTTATGGAGATTGCATACTGATGCCAGTAGCTGGCACCAAATGAGCATCTTTTATGTTCTGAGTGAGTCAAACAAGCATCGACTCAACTGATTCGGTAAAAAAAGCAAAGTCCTCCACCACCTAAACAATGGCAATGAACAAGAACGATACGTTCAAAAATACTGATTTGTTTATGAACAAAATATCACTAGTTTGAACCCAGATTGTGAGAGCAGTTGATTCTTTGGCTTCTTATGGATGCAAGAAAATAGGCCAATTTTGGTCGGAAATTTAAGTTATTTATATTATTTACTTCATTGAACTCTTGTATAAAAGCAATATAACACTCAAAATCATGCTGTTGATCCATATATCAGCACGGATGTAATTACCTGCAACATTGTAAGAGATAATCATAGATGATACACGGAAAAACAGCACTCTTGCGTGTGTGATATTGCCTAATCATAAGTTATTTAAATCGGAGAGGATTAGACTATCCTTCACTCTGGTTACACACATTGCCCCTCATCTGATGTAACAATCAATGAAAAATAAGATAATGTGTTCTTCATCTCTGATTGGGAATGCTGGGAATTAAATCTGAGTGACCATCCATCTCTTCACCACAGTCGCTGCCACACTGAGAAACAATACAATCCATGCAAGCGCTGCATATTGTGTCTGAGGCACACAAGAACCAAAAATGTTTCACTATTGTCACAGAAATTAGAGACTGACTGTGAATAGCCCTGACCAGCACTGCTGTGTAACAATATAGGGGTCAGTTCCCACAATTTAAGAAAACCACACGGGGACCCTAAATCTGCACCGCAAACTGCATACTTAACAATGATTGCTGCCTCTCTCTCTCACACACAGAGCTCAGCATGAAACTAATAAAATCACATGTTTCTTTGGGAACTTGAGTCAGTGTAAAACAAAGCAGGCATAATGACACTGAACTATGTGCTTGGAATAGAGAAATGACAAGTCCATGGAAAAGATAAATAAAATATGAATGACGTAGAAAGTGAAAATCTTGCAGACTTGTTTATGAATTCTCACATTTAAATTCAATGACCCTTCAACAATTCATGCTGCAGCATGCATTCCGATTCGGTCTATAATGAATAATAAATGCTTACTGAGCCCGTTCACATGCACACCAATACAATGACAACTCCCAAAAATAAGCTAGTTTATAAAAAGTATCAGACAAAGCAAGAAACCCACATTTAAATGAGAGCCGAAATAATTTGTTCTCAGCTTTTAATGCCAAACCGTAGAGAGGCATGCGTATAACACTTGCATATATTGGATAAGATGGTAGATCATCTTAAAGTGAAATTGGGGTAACAGGCAAAAATCTACTCATGTTGATCTTTTTTTTTCTAAAGCCGTTTATGACCCAACACGATAAAAGAAAGACGTTTCAATGCATTTACATAACCACACACGTCTACTTGTTAAGTATAATCGGTGTAAGAACGTGCAAGTAAATGTGCTCACTGACTTAAAAAAAAAAAACACAGGGGACACCAGGGTGGGCACAATTCTTAATTTAAGAATTGGCTCTTTCATGGACCATGAGTGGAAATTTGAATTAAAATTGCCACAACCCACAGAATGTTGAAATGGGATAAGAAGAAGTGGAATCTACTAAGTTGCAAATTAAAATAAAAACAACACAGCAAAATGGGCAAGAAAAGACTACATCTTAAGGGGCCCGTTCAAGGTTTCCATCTTTTAAGCTGCTTCTTTTTGATTGGCTCCATTTTCAAGACTTTTGGGTAAATTTGAACATTCTGGAAAATTACGTATTCTTTCAAAATGGTCCATAAATGGCCCCACGCGGCTTGTATAAACACGACGTTACACAACAAGGAGTGATTGTGTAAATTTTTTAATGCTTAATTTATTATTTAATTAACAGCCCTCAACTAATGTGTTAAATCAACAGCTCAACTTGAAAGTTGATTTATTAAATATTGTGAAATATTAATAAATTAAATACAAATTTCTATAGGAGGCATTTGAAACATTGATTAATAATATCATCTAATGTTTCTGGAAATAGCCCATATGTTGTGTGCATGATATTTTTATGTCTAATCCACTCTGAAAAATTAAATGCATTATTAAAAACTAAACTTAAAGCAAAGCAGCTGCATGGTTTTCTTTTTTAAATTGCAATCCATTTGAATTCTATTCATATATTCTATTCTATACAATTCTGCATCCTGTTTGCTACAAATCAGGAACTGAATAGGAATTTAAAAGGCATTCTCAATTCAATTCTGAATGCCACACAACCCTGGTAGACACTCAGCAAAATTTCAAACAAAAACTGTCGAGAATTTCATCTATAGAAGAACACAAAAAAAGGTTTGCGTTTACTCACTGAGCTCCAAACCGCGAATCTCCTTCCTGACAATCCTACTCAGAATCTTTGATTGAGCCCTGGACCCCTAAAAACTAGGTCCACAGCAGCTTTTCTTACGCAAGAATCACATATGAGATTTAGGCCAGCCGTGGCCGCAGGGCTGCAGTAAGCCAGTAGGCAGGTACAGCGGTTCAGGCCGTTTAGGAGCACTCTGACCCTCATGTCTTAGAAGGACTGTTCTGGCACACAGCAGAGAGGTGGAGCCTTACCGCTTAATAATCTCCCGTTGAATTTCACATAGGGCCGTCTCAACAAACCCTAGGACACTCTTCACAATTGCTTATCACAATTCAATGCGTGCGCTTGCTGCATTAAAATATTAACCCTTAATTTTTTGGTAAAATGTACCAAAAGTGTTCAAATTGTCCTAAAATTAATGTCACAATACAAAAAATATAAATGGTACGGATGCACCGATTGGTGGGCCACCTATTGTTGATTACAGATTTATTAATAAGATCAGCCAATCTAGATCATGCCTACATATTGTGTGCACTCTCAGTTTCAATCCCTCCAACCCCTGTGTTCTGTGTCTATCAAACATGTGCAAACTCAATCTCTCATCAGGGACTCATCCCAGCGCCTTTTTGTGAGAACCCCAAATTAAATCAGTTATATACAGTATGTTTGTTGCAATACCACCAATAAGAGAATTAACAGTTTAACCTTCAATAACAGAACTGTGTCTTGCTGAAGATGTTTAATAGTGCCTTGCGTTCCAACAAAATGCCAAAGGATTTAAACAAATGTTAGATACTAATTAATTCTCACAGGAAAAGTTTTGGAACTTGTAGTGGCTATATCTCTCTTATTTTTAAAAGTATCTCTGCTGTGAGTGATGCTCTCATTGTCTCTGGTTGCCAGTATGTCACAATGAATCTGATAGTGAAAACAAAACTATTCATAGCTGTTTTCTATTAAATGTTAGAACTTCACAATTAATGTAAACTGAATGTAGTCTTACAGTGTGGGGCATTAAGATATAATAATACAAAAGTGTGTCAAAGGGCACTTTTAAATGAAATAGTTGTGATCATATCAGTAGAAGTGTTAAAATTGCGTGATCGGTATTGGCCTAAAATTCCTTGATCGGTGCACCACTACCTAAGACCTAAATGTATGCTTCATTTTCTTAAAGAAAATTAACATTGATTATTTTTTCATATCGATTTGGGTTTAAATATGACCAAGACATTTTCTACACTCAAGCTTCGGGAGAATCACCCCTTTACCTTAAAAAGGCACAAAAAAAAAATTGAGATAAAAAAAAATTCTTTTTATAAAAAAACAAATACATTAGGCACAACTTTTATTTAACTAAGCATTTAAAAAAAAAAAAAAAAAGGTTTTAAGCATAAACATTTTGATTAAAATGTTATTAAGATCATGAGAATTTCAGTCAAGTGTGTCCAAACCTTTGACTGGTAGTGTGGTAGGTAATGTTGCTTTTATTTCAGGTCAATTTGATCCCAGCAAAAACACACAGTAGAAAACAGCAATGAAATCCACAAACAGCCAGCAGGAGTGTACTGCCACATTGTGCACACAAGTCTGAAACCCCAAACACAATAATGTAATTTTGGACCCACATTATATATGGTGGCCTTAACTACTATGTACTTAACCATTTGATACAATATACTAATTACGTACATACATAAAATGTACATTGTTGCATTGTAATTACATTTAAAGTACCTGCATTTAATTACATTTGTAGTTACATGGTTAACTTTACCCCTAACCCCAACTCTTAATCCTAACCCTAACCTTACTCTTAAACCTACCCATACCTCAACCTCAGAAGCACCAAATGTTTGAATTTTGCTGAACAACATGGAGTTACACAGTAAATACATAGTCTTGCATGTATTTAATGTTAGTACAAAGTCATTATGGCCACCCTATATAAAGTGTGATCATAATTTTGTTTTGTGGAGGATCTTTGATGCACGTTTAACTTGTTTATAATGTATTCTCTGTGATATTAAAAGGCCCTCGAGTCTCTCAGACTCCAAACAGAAGGGTTATGTACAGGGCATATCTGAATTTCCTGCAAAGCTGTACAGCTACAAGCGCAAAGAGTAAAGCTGGAAGTTATTAGCAGTGAAGGAGAAATTAGTGTTTTCTGCTGGACGCTATTATCTCATCCTGTTTCTCATGAGGTCACGCTGAAACTTTAACTCTAAAAGCCTTTTCTGAAGCCTCACCTCACAAAGATCATCTTACTAACATGAAGAGCAATACTGATGACATTTACAGAGCCATGTATGTATATGGAAACTTCTTAATCTAATCTAGACATATAAAGCAGTTGTCTTAAAATCTGATTACAAACCAATCGCAAATCATGATAAAAGAAAAACTATAAAATCATGTTGTCATCCAAAATCCCATACTGACCATAAAGGTGACAAAGGAAACAAACTGAAAATATGCATTAGAATGTATTATATTCTACTTAATCTAAATAAAACATTTAATACAATCTCTTATAATGAAAAATAAATAAATATAAAATCAATCAGAAGTGCTCCATAAAATGTCTTAATAAAATCAGACAACAAACCAAGAAAAGCCCTTGCCACAAATGTAGAACAACTTACTTTATGCAGAAATTCCCATTTAGGCCAGAAAATTCATCATCAACCATATTCCCGAAAAACTGTGTAGTGTCTTTACATTCTTCTTAATGGAATACAGATGCCAATGAAAGAGAGAGGCAGAGCGAGACGGACAGAGAGCGAGTAGCAGTTTAAGAAAGACCAAGGGGATCACATCTCGAGTCGGGTCGACTCCCCTTATTTGGATATGAGGCAAATGGCCCGTGGTAAAGGAGGTATTGAACCAGATACAATCTTACACAAGAGAGACCTCTTTAAACAGACTGTGTGCCAGTGACAAATGACAACTTAACTGACTTCATATTTACATTCCTATTTATTTGCTTGGCAGTCAATTCTTACTGATGAGGTGTCTCTGTCATTCTTAAGGCATCCGGTGTATGTAATCAGCTCGTGGCGGTAAACTTATGAATGTTACCAAGACAGCAGCCAAACGAGGACTCACGAAACATAATGACGCACTTCAGAGCACTTTAACTAAAGGCAATCATATGCAGCCAAGTGTCGCAGTGCCAATACAAAATGATCTAATGTATTCAAAGGGCATGCTTATTAGCAGCTGCCCACATAACCTCAATGTCACTTCATATTTTAGAGGTGAGGGGAAATCGATGTTATAGTATTGCAATATTTTTCCTCATGATGTTGTATCAATATTCATATGCCAAAAATCATTATTATTAAAATTTTTCAACTTCTTCAACAGTCCTTTAGATGGCACAGTTTTTATGCTTTAACGCTGAGACAGAGCGGAACTCCTTTTGAACTCACCCACAGCATGGAAAAGTTGTTGACAGCATGAACGCATTGGAGACTTTTCAAAATCCGCTTTCCTCTTTAAGTTTGGCAACATTTTGGCTTGTCAAACATCCGGCAGGAAAACGTCCACATTCTCAGAAGTGATCATTCTATTGGTCATTAGTGCATTTTCTACTGCTCCGGTACCGGTATTGTGTGACATGGTCGTTATAGTCAAGCTCCAATATGACATTAAAGCAGCATAAAAAGGGCCATTAAAGTAGTCCATATGACTCATGCATTATATTTATCTTGAGATTTATATTACATTTCTCTTGAAATCATATAATAGTTTACAAAAGGTTGCACTGTTGTTGACACACACACACACACACACACACAACTGAGAAGCACATTAAAACTACTGTGAACTAGCCCACAGACAGAAACTCCAAGTTCTTCCTGCAGTGTTATGCAAAAATAAAAGCCATAGGGATTTAGTGCAATATGACCATATTATCATAAAAAATAATAACCACAATGTGTTACATCCTATTACAAATAATGCGAACACAAAAGAGCTCCACTAAAGAATCCACAGACTTATATAAGGGTCAGTATTGTTCTTCACAAATATTATTTGTCAAATTATTTGAGGCACTTTTATATTTATTTAAAAATGCATTTGGTGATTTGACAACAGTTTTATGAAGTACTATGAAATAGAATGAAAAACAGTGAGTCAAATATGATAACTATTGTAATATAATCACAGTTTTGAGTCACAATACACCAAAAATAAAGAATTGCGATTATATTGTATAGAGACCTAGATATCGATATAATATCGTATCACCAGTTACATCGTATCATTAGTTGATATTCACACCCCTACTTCATATGTTCTTTTTACTAGTGCTAGGGATGTCAAAGGTACCAGTACTAAAATAAAAATAAATAAATAAATAAATAAATATATATACTAGTCTTTCTACTGTATCTAAAGTACAGATTAAAAAAAAAATACCAGTACTAGTCAATCTATAGTATCTGTAGTATTGTCTAGAAACTATTTCAGTCTTTTTATTGTAAAATCCCTTTTACAGGACACTGCATTTTAAAGATAATTTTTTAAAAATTCAAATAACAAATAACTTTACAGATCTTTAAAGGGTTTAAACAAAAAAACATGCTTGTTCAATGAACCATAAACAATTAATGAACATGCACCTGTGGAACGGCATTAAGACACTAACACCTTACAGATGGTAGGTAATTAAGGTCGTGGTTATAAAAACTTAGGACACTAAAGAGACCTTTCTACATACTCCAAAATAAAGATGCCCAGGTTCCCTGCTCATTTGCGTGAATGTGCCTTAGGCATGCTGCATGGAGGCATGAGGACAGCAGATGTAGCCAGGGCAATAAATTGCAATGTCCGTAATGTGAGACGCCAAAGACAGCGATACAGGGAGACGAGAAGGACAGCCGATCATCCTCGCAATGGTAGACCACATGTAACAACACCTGCACAGGATCAGTACATCCGAATATCATACCTGTTGTATGGGACCTGTTGGATCAGAGGGTAAGGGGTAGGGCCATTCCCCCCCAGAACTGTCCGGGAACTTGCAAGTTCCTTTGTGGAAAAGTGGGGTAACATCTCACAGCAAGAACTGGCAAATCTGGTGCAGTCAATGAGGAGGAGATGCACTGCAGTACTTAATGCAGCTGGTGGCCACACCAGATACTGACTGTTACTTTTGTATATTTACACATGTTAAGTTTGCGAAAATAAAAGCAGTTGAAAAAGAGAGGACGTTTCTTTTTTGGTGAATTTATATGCAAGTTTAAGCATAGTTGTAGCAGGAAGATCTCGGGCATCTCATCCAACCACAATACAGCCTCCGCTTTACAAGCATACAAGCTGCTCACATTGATTGCATAATTCTGTGTTTTCAGTCACACGTATATGAGTAAAAAACACAACCATGTCACACACTATACTTCACCATGATGTTCAAGCTCCTAAGCACTGGTCTCCATCAAAATATGCTAAATTCCAATATATTCTTATTTTCGGGGAACAATTGTCAATGGATATAGCTGGTGGTTGATGGGGAACTAGGCTTCTGCTATCAATGTCTCAAACTTTTCATCATATGCCTTATACTGCATCAATAATGCTTTTCAAGAGGCATTATTTTATTTTACAGAGTACTCGGTTCTCACAGATCATGTTAACTGATTGTGTGCTGTGCAACCTGGCAGCCGCGCCCACAAGTTGCAAGCTTAGGTTCACAAATGTTGAACTGTTCACTCAGCGCTTGCATGCTTTAGTATTACCCTCATCAGGGAATCAAGAACCAATATTCATGCATGTCATCAGGCATAGTCCTCAGCATACAGGGTCTGATTATATCCATTAAGTTAAGATCATGCTCTTGTGTTTTGTTGGTCGCTCCTATCACGACGCATTTCCTTGACTTCATATGTTTATACATCCGCATTCTCCTTAAAGGGCAAGTATCACCTGTTGCTGTGTCCTCTGACACCTAGTGTTAGGCATTTCACATTACATTTCTGCATTTCATAAACAACACAATGCAGATTGAGCTCTAATATAAGAAATTATCTAATCAAATCAAGGCACTAATTCCTATATCCAGCTATGTTACGTTTCATTTTATGAGAGTCATTCTAGCATCATAACACTGTAGAAATCTGAATTACTATGGTTACAAATCTATTCATCAAGACTATAACTGATACCATCGACGTATGAATGTCATTACGTAAACATTCAGCCCACATATTAAAATCACGTTATGTCCTATTGAGATTATTTAACAACAAAAGTTGCAATTTAATGAGATAAATAGATAGTTTGCGTGTAATTTAAATGTGAGCGCTTGTGAATGTGTGGAGACAGTGTTGTGCTGACACTGGTTGTTCATGCCTTTTAAGGCTCCTCCAAAGCTCAAACAGGGAAAACACCATCATAAGCATCGCATGATCTCTTTGTAGCAGATGGCAGTAAACAGAGTACAAATTCACGTTGTAGCGTGAGACACAAACACAGCAAATACTTATTTAATTAAATAGCAGCCTTTTGTTGTTTAATTATCAATTTGCGTCACCTAGCGACCGGCTTTTCCAAAGTGGGAATCTGCCATCACAACGTCAGAGCTCCTTGGTCAAAATAACACAGAAATACAGCAAAGCAGCAGTCAAGTAATGAACTTAGCAGCTCTAGTACTGCATCTTGCAAATGCAAAAAGTTGAAATATGCTGCACAGTCATTTTAATGATTACAAAGGGCAGAACACAGAATGGCAGAGGGCCTCTATTTTGTTTATGTAAATTAATTTGCACTTTAATATAAAATGAATGTACAAAACAACAGTGCAAAACAGCAGTAATAGAACTAAACCAACCTCAAACTGTAAACGACAGAAGTAGCCTCAAGTGAAGAACAATGTTTTGCAGGGCTAAACCTACTTTAATGTAAATGCTATACACGAAGCAATTTGGACTGTTTTCTATTTAAGTAAAAGTGGCAGGTTTCTCTTCAAGAACAAAAGTTGCTCAGCTTTCTGGCACGAGAGACGGTTCCTTTTCTCATCAAGAACATGGGATGCTGCACTGAATAGTCTCTCACTCTCTTTGCTGGTGCTTGGGGCAGATAAATACCTGCGTGCAGTCCGCGCAAGCAATGGAAAGCGATCTTTGTTCATGTACCAGTAGTAAAGAGGACTGACGAGTTTGCGTGATATGAGCATGAAGCAATCGCCTGTGTTACGCAACTGCTTTCGGGTCCTTGGATAACATATAACGTGCGAGTAAGGGCAGCCATTGGACTTACTGGTGCCCCCCTAGGGAATGGTGCATTGGTGCCCTACGCAGACAGCGTAGTATGCGTATAGGGAGCGGTGGAACTGCTTTGAAGTATTTCCACACCGCTGACATCGGCCTTTGCTTGGTAGCACCGTGATAATGGCTAGATCGATCGAGAGTTAAACCTGAGCAATGAGGGGCGGCATATATTTTTGGCTCATATTTTCTGCCTTTTTTCTCTTTCAGCCAAAACAAAACATTTCATTTTTGGACGAAAATTTTATTTATTTAAACACCATTTTGATGATTAAATTGAAATAAACTGTTGATAAAGAGTTTAGAAAAAAAACATGTATCGGACTCCGTATTTGTATTACATAGTATTACATAGAGTCAGAGTATGGTATCGTACTTATTCTTTAAAAAAATGGTATCGGGACATCCCTAATAATTATTTTACTAGTGATAAGACCATGAAGCTTTCTAAACAAAGAGGTGTTCTAAACAATGGGCTTTATCACAAATGTCTGAAATTGCAGGCTTCATTACTCAAGTTTCTGCATTCAGTTAATTTATTGCATCTGCTGTTCAAAACATAAGCTCCCCCAATAATGCTCTCTATGTTAGTTCATCAACATACAGTACGTGTTCACTATACATGCTTGTGGCCGGGACAGTAACATTTAAGGTATCTGCATGACTTTACTGGGAAAAAACGGTGCTGGCACCGCAAATGTGCAGGCACAGTGTATGTGCAGTCCAGGCGCTGCAACTGCAGCTTGCCTTTATTGCCGTGTGACTAAGTGCTCCACAACACAGACACTGTGGTGTGTTTTCTGATATTGCTTCATCCATGCATCCTTAATCTCAAATTATCAAATTCAAGCAAGTCTATCCTCCTGCAAGGATACCCATATAATCATATCCGCCCTCCTCTCTAGGGCCATCCACAATCCCAAGCATGTTTTTCCCTTGCATAGGTATTGCACAAGCCTAGCTTGCCCTCATATTATTACTGTTATTCTTTAGCAAGGACATTGCACAAATAACGTTCGCCCTTATCATAGGGCTCAAATTGTTCATTGCTCATTGTTCATCCTCTGGCAAAGATAATGCACATACAAGACTGCCCTCATTGGAGGGCTCATTTCAAACATCAATCATCTTCAGCAAAGTGTATTGTATCATAGGGCTCAAACGCAACATTCATCATCTGGCAAAGATATTGCACAATTAGCGTTCATACGCAAGCACTGTTATCCTCCACCAATGATATCACATGAACCATGCCCCCATTATTGTTATCGGTAAATGCAAGCACAGCTTATCCTATTGTAATGGTACTGCACAAACCATGCCAGGAATATTGCGCAATTCAAGCACAATTTACAAATTCAAGGATAATTCCCCTAAGCAGCCAACCCTTCTGCCATGTATGGCTTAATATTAGCATGTTGTGCAGCCATATACGGCTAACGTTTGCATCATTAATTCATATTTCTTCTTCTTTCAGATTTGTCCCTCACCATCTGAAGACCTGGTTGTTGTCCTGAGTCTATTATTTGGTTTTACATTTTCTTTTGGGGGCATAGGTTAATTTAGGTTCTATTCCTTTTGAGGAAAGCTCAGCTCCCCTGCCGTCATCGCTTCTCAGGTTCTGACAGTTCAAGCAAACATTGGTATGCTAAGCTGTAGGATGGGGCTTCCAGCAAATTATATAAGTATATTTTCAGTCCAATTAATTCCTTAATCTCAATTCTTTCTAATGGAAATGTGAGTGTAAGCGTAATTCTTGCAGGAAAATCTCGGAATTCATTCTATCAAGCATCTCATCCAATCACAATATAGCCTCTGCTTTACAGGCCTGCCAGCTGATTCTCATTGTTGACATACTTCTGTGTTTTCACCCCCCCAAACTCCATCTTCACCAGTTTAGGTTGTGGTGTCCCCTGCAGTCATCGCCTCCAGCAGGATCTGAGGGTTCAAGCAAGCATCGACACAATGAACCATGACCAAGTATCTTCTTGTTCCTATTAATTCTTTAATCTCAAAACTAGTCTTTCTACAGTATCTGTAGTACCGACTCAAAAAAACGATATTAGTCTTTCTACGGTATCTGTAGCATTGACTCAAAAAAATATACTATTAGTTTTCCAGTATCTGTAGTACAGACTAAAGCTAAGCTAGTCTTTCTACAGTATCTGTGGTACAGACTTAAACAAGACTATTCTTCCTACAGTATTTGAAGTACTGACTCAACAGCCAAATAACAAGCATCTATGTGAACTTCTGCAGTTAATCCAGCATGGACTTCAAAGACATTGGTCATTAATCTTACTGTTCAAACAAAATCGATGTTTAAACACTTTAACTATACATAAGTAATATTTACATTATATTCATGATGTTAGCCAGAGGGGAACTGGCCCCCACAGTGAGTCAGGTTTCTCCCAAGGTTATTTTTCTCCATTAATCAACATCTTATGGAGTTTTGTGTTCATTGCCACAGTCGCTTTCAGCTTGCTCACTGGGGTTATTAATACAATTATTATTTAAGTACTTATTTTTAAACATAATTAACAATCGTATTTTATCTAATTACACAATGATGATTCATCGACATTATAGACTTTATAGTTTTATAGTCTGTTAATGCCTGATCTTCTGTAAAGCTGCTTTGAAATGATGTGTGTTGTGAAAGGTGCTATACAAATAAAATTGACTTGACTAAAAAAAGTAACAACACTAGTCTCTACAGAATCTGTAGTACTGACTTAAGCCTCATTCACATATGCATCATCTTCCAGTGCAAAGTGACTACATCTCATTCATTTTCAATGAGAGAAGAGCCACTTCCGGCGACAAGAGAGACAGCAACTAGGGTAGGATATTGATACAGATATACCAATTCAATTCGATTCTGATTCACAAGCTCTCAATTAAATTTGATTCCCATTTCGAATCAATTCAATATAGATTCATATGGGTTTATTTCAGTTATAATGTACCTTTTGCTTGCATATAAAATAAATAATCTTCCAACTAATGCTGTTAATTATACAGTGGACTTTTTAACTAGTTTCATTAGGAAAATATACATTTTACTAATTATATTTACATTTCCATTATTTTGGTCACATCTTGGCTTTTTAAAATTAGCAAATACACTCACCTAAAGGATTATTAGGAACACCTGTTCAATTTCTCATTAATGCAATTATCTAATCAACCAATCACATGGCAGTTGCTTCAATGCATTTAGGGGTGTGGTCCTGGTCAAGACAATCTCCTGAACTCCAAACTGAATGTCAGAATGGGAAAGAAAGGTGATTTAAGCAATTTTGAGCGTGGCATGGTTGTTGGTGCCAGACGGGCCGGTCTGAGTATTTCACAATCTGCTCAGTTACTGGGATTTTCACGCACAACCATTTCTAGGGTTTACAAAGAATGGTGTGAAAAGGGAAAAACATCCAGTATGCGGCAGTCCTGTGGGCGAAAATGCCTTGTTGATGCTAGAGGTCAGAGGAGAATGGGCTGACTGATTCAAGCTGATAGAAGAGCAACTTTGACTGAAATAACCACTCGTTACAACCGAGGTATGCAGCAAAGCATTTGTAAAGCCACAACACGCACAACCTTGAGGCGGATGGGCTACAACAGCAGAAGACCCCACCGGGTACCACTCATCTCCACTACAAATAGGAAAGAGGCTACAATTTGCAAGAGCTCACCAAAATTGGACAGTTGAAGACTGGAAAAATGTTGCCTGGTCTGATGAGTCTCGATTGCTGTTGAGACATTCAGATGGTAGAGTCAGAATTTGGCGTAAACAGAATGAGAACATGGATCCATTATGCCTTGTTACCACTGTGCAGGCTGGTGGTGGTGGTGTAATGGTGTGGGGGATGTTTTCTTGGCACACTTTAGGCCCCTTAGTGCCAATTGGGCATCGTTTAAATGCCACGGCCTACCTGAGCATTGTTTCTGACCATGTCCATCCCTTTATGGCCACCATGTACCCATCCTCTGATGGCTACTTCCAGCAGGATAATGCACCATGTCACAAAGCTCGAATCATTTCAAATTGGTTTCTTGAACATGACAATGAGTTCACTGTACTAAAATGGCCCCCACAGTCACCAGATCTCAACCCAATAGAGCATCTTTGGGATGTGGTGGAACGGGAGCTTCGTGCCCTGGATGTACATCCCACAAATCTCTATCAACTGCAAGATGCTATCCTATCAATATGGGCCAACATTTCTAAAGAATGCTTTCAGCAACTTGTTGAATCAATGCCACGTAGAATTAAGGCAGTTCTGAAGGCGAAAGGGGGTCAAACACAGTATTAGTATGGTGTTCCTAATAATCCTTTAGGTGAGTGTATATGTATTCAATCAATAAATAAGATATTATGTTTCATATATTATTTTTGTTACATATTTATTGATAATTGCATAATTTTTACTACTTACAAATATTTTACATGAACACGTGTCAAAACCAGTATAGCCTCTTTAACAAAAATAAAATGCATTTCTGTAAACAGATATTTTAAATGAGCACATGTTAATGAGAGACGACTCAAATGGCTTTACCTCATCTGTGAGATGCATGATTAAATGTTGTTGTTATTTGTAGAGTTGGCGTCAGATGTTTACATACACTTAGGTTGAAGACATTAAAACTAATTTAACCACTCCACAGATTTCATATTAGCAAACTATAGTTTTGGAAAGTCATTTAGGACTTACTATAGGACTTATAGGATATCTACTTTGTGCATGACACAAATAATTTTTCCAACAATTGTTAAGACAGATTGTTTCACTTTTAATTGACTATATCACAATACCAGTGGGTCAGATGTTTACATACACTATGTTAACTGTGCCTTTAAGCATCTTGGAAAATTCAATAAAATGATGTCAAGCTTTTAGATAATTAGCTTCTGATAGGAGGTTTACCTGTGGATGTATTTTAAGGCCTACCTTCAAACTCTGTCTCTTTGCTTGACATCATGGGGAAATCAAAAGAAATCAGCCAAGACCTCAGAAAAAAAAATGTGGACCACCACAAGTCTGGTTCATCCTTGGGAGCATTTCCAAACACCTGAAGGTACCACGTTCATCTGTACAAACAATAGTATGCAAGAATAAACACCATATGACCACTTAGCCATCATACTGAAAGGAAGGGAAGGAAGGAGATGCATTCTGTCTCAGAGATGAACGTAGTTTGGTGCAAAAAGTGCAAATCAATCCCAGAACAACAGCAAAGGACCTTGTGAAGATGCTGGAGGATACAGGTAGACAAGTATCAATATCCAAATTAAAACAAGTCCTTTATTGACATAATCTGAAAGGCTGCTCAGCAAAGACGACGACACTGCTTTAAAACCACCATAATTTCTATTTGGAGAAATGTCCTCTGGCCTGATGAAACAAAAATGTAACTGTTAGTCCATAATGACCATTGTTATGTTTGGAGGAAAAAGGGTGAGGCTTGCAAGCCAAAGAACACCATCCCAACCGTGAAGCATGGCAGCATCATGTTGTGGAGGTGCTTTGCTGCAGGAGGGACTGGTGCACGTCACAAAATAGATGGCAAAATGAGGAAGGAATTTGTATCAAAGCAACAACAAGACATCAGCCAGGAAGTTAAAGCTCAGTCTTCCAAATAAACAATGATCCTAAGCATACCTCCAAAGTTGTGGCAAAATAGCTTAAGGACAACAAAGTCAAGGTTTTGGAGTGACCATCACAAAGCCCTGACCTCAATCCGATTGAAAATTTGTGGGCAGAAATGAAAAAGTGTGTCCGAGCAAGGAGGCCTACAAACCTGACTCAGTTACATCAGTTCTGTCTGGAGGAATGGGCCGAAATTACAGCAACTTATTGTGAGAAGCTTGTGGAAGGCTACAAAATATTTGACCCAAGTTAAATAATTTAAAGGCAATGCTACCAAATACTAACAAAGTGTATGTAAACTTCTGATCCACTGGGAATGTGATGAAAATATAAAAGCTGAAATAAATAATCCTCTCTACTATTATTCTGACATTTCACATTCTTAAAATAAAGTAGCGATCCTAACTGACCTAAGACAGGGAATGTTTTCTACGATTAAATGTCAGGAATTGTGTTTTAATGTATTTGGTTAAGGTGTATATAAACTTCTGACTTCAACTGTATTGTAATTTTTTTATCAACAACTGACTGTAAAGAACAGAAAGGATTTTAAGACAATATTCAATGACAAATGGGTTGTGTGGATCTCTTCTTGGACACACATTACACGGAACAACTTTTGCACTCAACACGCTGTGAAAGGATCTCGCTGCAGAACACTTCATGACTAAACTACACAATTACTGGTGAGTGAAATGTAAATATTTACCAGACAGTTGCCAAATATATTCACTTTAGTTGCATAGTGTGAAATTTGGTTGTTTAAATTATGTTTAACGCATGTTTAAACTGTGAAAATGTAAACTAATAGTGACATCCAAATTATAATTTGAAAGATCTGGGTTTCAAGATTTGATCATTTAAAGAGATTTTGACGATCGCAAAGTTACAACAATAAGATTTTATTAAATGTGTCAAGAGTGAAAATCAAAACACAGAAAATGAAACCAGAAGTTCTGACCTTTATTGTCTTCCAGCCAAACAGATGAGCACAATCCTCCACACTTCAGTATGCTTTTCATTGCAAGAGTCCAATAAATAAAATCCACTAGTCCAAAAATGTACAAATATGAAGAAATATTGATCAATATATCTTTGTTCAGGTTTTACATATTCAACATGTTATCATTCATGTCCAATCACTGGAAATTATTGCACTCTGTGTAGTGTTTCAATAGCAAAACACCCAAACACGATATTTGGGAGCGTCTTACGAACAAAATGAGCCCCCCCTCAAAATTTTATGCGCAGCTGTGTTTGGGTAGTCATTCAAAAATAGCCAAATAGGGCAGTCGACAAGTGTGACGGAAAGATTTGTGTCATCCATGTTTGTCTCTGGAAAAAGCCGGCCAATGTAAAGCTAGATAATTTTTGACTGATGGGTCGTGTAGCTTAAACGACTTAACACATCTTTTCCATGAGCACTTAACCAATCACTAAAAAAATAAATAATAATAATAATAATAATAATAATAATAATAATAATTTCTTGTTGCACTTTAATCTGTTTTGAGTACAATTCTGATGCTAGTGAAACTTTGTAGTATGGCACTTTTCGTACCACTGTCTCCTTAAGATGATTCGCTTATGTTTTCCTCTTTTGTAAGTCGCTTTGGATAAAAGCGTCTGCCAAATGAATAAATGTAAATGTAAATGTAGACAAATTTCTTATTTTTGAACGCATCTCTCCTGTGTGTGATGCCTTCATGGTGTTTACTAGTTGCCAGTATGTCACAATGACCTTTGATATTGACAACAGAACTATTCATAACTGTTTTCAATACAAATTTTTTTTAGCAAATCACAATTAATGAAATTTTACTGTGTGTTGCATTAACATAACTACAGAATATAACTGCAAAAGTGTGGCTAAGGGCACTATCAGCCGATCTTAGTGTTAAAAAAAAAAAAAAAAATCGATAATCATAATGGACTCATGTTTCCCTGTTCGGTGCACCACTAAGCCTGAATCATGAAATTTTTATTATTACTTTCAGGACATATACAAAACAGTTCCTTTCCTTTACTTGTAAAACTTAATCAAAAGCACTGTTATTAAAGTGCAAAATTATCCATCGCGAGGGAGTGAGACCAAAATTCATCCCAGCAGAGGACAATGGTGATGCGAGAATAGAAATATTAATAAAAACAGAACGCCCTTTAGAAACTTCACAATACAGGGACTAGTGACACTGCATGTGTGTATGGGGCTTTAAAAAGTAACAATTAGAGATTTACACAAATAATCAAGTAATATTATACAGTACTCGTTTTGAACCAGCTACTCAAGTAAAAAAAAAAAAAAAACACAACTTAAATTCAGCACTGGATTACACTGTATTTCCTCTGAATCTTTCACCAAATCTCAGTTACAATTGAGTCCACTGGTGAGCGCTGTGGATACATGTTGTTGAGGTGTTGGATGAGAGAAGGCGGCATATCATGGCATCTGTGCTTCTAAAGCAAATCCAAGTTATAAGGCAATACATGTAATATTTTGGTTCTTATTGAATTCTACTCTATTTGTATTTGATCTTGTTGGAGTCATGAGGATCAGGATCTGCATTTATGGGGGAAAAAATGTAAAGTGAACTTGGAAGCTTATAAGACCAGTGTGTGTGTGTGTGTGTGTGTACTTTAAATCTCAACACTGGCAGAGCACATTTTACAAAAAGTAAACTCATTTGTTTTCTCATTTGAATAACAATTTTGTCACCATATGTTTTTCTGAATAACAACATGTGAAATGATAAAAATGTGATAGCCTTTATGTAGACTCAAAGTCTGTCCATGTGCATTACCCTCATGCCATCAGTACTGGTTTCTATTTAAGCTTCGGTTGAGAGCAAATTATTTTTACTGTTATTTATACATCTTTTTTGTTTTCTATTTTTATTAATGCATAGTGTTCTTTTCATTTTTTTCCCAAAAGAACAGAATACTTTGTGAATAAAACAAAATATAAGATTCACGTACGTGTCATGTGTTTTTATTAACGTGCATTATAATTGATGAGTAATCGGGTATTCATTTTTTGTGGGTTACAGTAATGTCCATTCCTTGTAACTATTCCAGTCTTTATACAGTTTCTGCAGTACCGACTCTATTTGTTTATCAAATTAAGGATGCCTGTTCTTTCTACAGTATGTGTAGTACCCACTCCATTTAAAACATGTCACCACAGCCCAGCCAGTTGCAATCAAAATTATAAAAATCAATATCTGTAAAAAAAATATTATAATTATTACAATTTCCTTTTGTAAGAAAATAAAGTACAATAATTTTAATAGTTTTATTTTACATTTGGTACTTTATTATTATTAATATTAATAATAATGTCAGATACCTGAAAAACTGTTTAGCACTGTTTAGTTGTTTACTTCAGTTGCATCTTTGTTTGTTCTACTGCTTGTAATTGGTTTCTTTGTTCTTTCTTTTATTAATATTTTCTAACTATTTACTTAACTGACAAAAATCTTGAAGGCTACATAACATTGTTTTCATTTTTGAATTTTTGTATATTACTTTTCATTAATAATAATAATATAAACTTTTTCAATAAAGAAGTGTATTCAATAGCAATAATTGGGAATCCTTGGTACTGGAGGTATCAACTAATGAAAGTTTGGTATTGTAACAACACAACTCTTAACTTCTCAACTAGGCAGCTCAACTCCACATTCTACAGGCTAAAATGCTTGTTTGTGTAATCAGCTAATTAGGCAGTGCAACAGCTGAACCTGTGCATGTTTCATCCAGGAATTGTTTTGTGATCCACGTCATTAACAAACGCTCCCTTCTGTTGCCGTGACAACCTCAAGCTGAAACCTCAAGTGATTTGCCTGCAAGACAGCAGGTTACAAACACAGTGAGAGCAAAGAATGAAGAGAAGGCAACAACACACTGAAACGGCCCATTCCTGATAAATACAGACCATTCATAGGCAGAGAGATATGCATTTTCATTACAAGACACTTACAGATGTTCATGTACGATTTTAATTGCAGAATTTGTCTACTTGACCTCTGAGATACTGCTCTTAATGAATGTGTGATTACATAACACAGAAACTCATCAGCAAAAGTACCACTCTGAAGTCATTCATGAGGTACAAGAATAAAAATAAATGGCATACTAATGACTACAATTTCCACTGAGCGTTTGCTATTTGGTGTGAAAGTCAAAAGTGTTTATATCACAAGCCTTACAATACAGAACATGAATAGTATGAAGAAAGAGCTGGAATATTCCATCGTTTTCCTCCAAAGAGTTTCAGAATATTGGCAAATATTTAGAAGCAGTAGAACACTGCCTCCAAGTGGCTCAGCACATTCGGTTTGAAATATATTGAAAGAAATAGCCTAACTGAACAGACTGACTATGGTCTATGATCAAGAATGTTTATATACCGAAAAGAAAATATCTTTGGCACCAAGCGTGAAGGTTATTATCTAAACTCCCAATGAAAATCTTAAACGCAGAGCCACAATGTTACACTTTTAGGTGAAGTCAACCTATCAAAGGCATATTAAGCTGGGATAGGAGAAAGAATATTAACATGGAAAAAATTATACACATCAGATTTAACATTCTTCAAAGCTTGATTGACTTTCCTATTATTTAAAAATGTTCAAATAGTAATAATAACGAATGAGTCTGTGTGTCCAGTCTTTTGACTAGTAGTATATGTGAAGAGTACAAAGAACACTTTTTGGAACGCACTGCTTTGCATGTAAACATTAATTTGAGGAAATGTGCAACAAAATGTTGTGTTGATTTTGGGAGAGGTGCGTAACAGTGCTGTGTCATTCTTGGTGACAAGAATGCCGACCAACAGCATTGATGCAACACTCCACCGGATACATCAGGTATGAAAATCTAGCTCGAATGTTGCAACAAATTACAATAAAAAATACCAACCAAATCTGAGCTTTTCTAGAAAAGAAATTCCCGCAGATGCACACAAGGGGGCAAAAATCAGCAAATCCATCAGAAAGATTCAGGAAAAAAAAAAAGACCATAAAGCAAGCATGTGGTTGTAAAGTGTCCACCCCGAAGTTTCTATGATATTCTGAATTCCAGTAATGGCTCAGGTCCCTCCTTCAATGTAAATCTAAAGGAAATTAATTTTATTTGATATTTTTGGCAGATGCTATTTGCAACATGGTGCAAATAATGGTATATGTGTTTTACACCCCAGTGCAAATTGTGCCAGATATTATTTGCACACATATTTCAATACTAACATACAGTGTATGGGCATCACTGCAATGTGTTTACTGTGTTTATTTAGAGTCCCTCAGACACTACATTAACCTCTACCCCTAAACCTACCCCTAACTTTAACTTAGAAAAAATAACCTTGGTTTTACTACAGTATTAATTGTTTCACCATGGTATTTTTTTTTAATTTTCAGTAACCACAAAATTAACCATGGTTACTATTAACACCTTACTACTGTAGTAATACCATGGTTAATTGCATTAAAACTATGGTTTCTGACAAAAAAAAGTGGTTACTACAATATTACTATACAGCGATACAATCATCACAAAAGCGATGCCGAGCCGCAGGAGTAAGAGGAAAGGAATAAGTGTGATCGACAGACCCCTCCACCGGATCAAACCTTTCTCTGCACTCCTCGACATTCACCATTACCAAATCACTGTGATGAAATCAACATATATATTCATTTTTATCTATAAATTTTAAGTAACCGTGGTCGCAGTTCAGTTCTCATACACACATCAATGCAGTGACATCTATTGATTAGTTTGTCGTATATTTCGGTGGTTCCACCAGACTATTATTGGGGTGCAAATAGCTGCCGTGTTGCAGATGCCATTTACACTGGGATGCAAATAGACACTCCCTTTTTTGTCCCCCCCATTTTATTGGCCGCCAGGTGAAAAATCGCAAGTCAGATTGCTTAGAAAAGTATAAACCCACCTCTACACAACAAGCCTCATGATTTTAAATATAATTTATGTCTGTAGGTCACATTTAACATGACGACTTTCACACCAAGATATAGGTTAAGCAATAGAGATGCTTGTCCTAGCAAGCACAACTAATATGATTTAATAAAATAATGCCTAATATTTACAATAAAGAGTAAAAAATGTATGCAATCAATTTTATTATTAATCATTAAAAATCATTAATAATGTTTAGATTTTAAATTTTAGTTTTAGAAGGTACTTCAAATGAATAGTTAAATGGGTTCATCTGGCAAACAAAAAGGTTGGGAAGCTCTACCATCATTGGACAGTAGATGGTATTTGTTAAGGTAACTGCACCACTCAACTATATATAACTCTACAGAAACATAAGAAATATTAAGGGTTTGCTCCACTTGTAAGACGTACTGCAAAGGGAACTGAACTGATACTGCAGGAAGTGTGTGCCTATGGCCTTTCTGTGTGTTTTTGCTTCTAATGACACAGAGTTCACCACTGGGATTGTTGACCCTCCAGAGAATATGACAACAAACACGTTCAACTTGAGTTCGTCCAGTTTCTCAGCCAGTCAAGGGCTAATGAATCCTAAACTTATAGACATGAATGCTAGACATCCTAACTGCCCCCCCCTTTTAACAATAACTTATTCAGTGTTGAGTATATTACATTACAAAGTAATTAATTTAATTAAAATTACTTTCCATTGAAAAAGTAAAGTATGGGAGTACTCTTAATTTTTCAGTAATTTAATTACAGTATAGACTAAAGACAATTCTATATAAAACAATAGTGAATTTAAAATAAAAATGTTATGTCTAATCTCAAAATATATGTTTTCTAATTTAATGCTGCCCCTTTAAATTCTTTGGCCAGTTCATGAATAAATTATTTGATTTTATATGATTTATTTGAAAGAATTAAAAGAGCAGTTTAATGTCTATCTTTGTATTTTTCATCTGGTTGAGTGTGATAAGGGTTTTAGAAAGTAACTAGTAATAAGTAATGCAATTACGTTTCAGACAGTAATTAGTAATCTAATTACACTGTAAAATATGTAATTAGTAGTTAGTAACTAATTACTTTTTTGGAGTAACTTACCCAACACTGGACTTATTGCATAAATGCATAACAGTTACAATCTCAGTCCCAGCCCTTTTACCTCTTAACTTTACATTTTTAATCTATCTTGGGTTTCTATTGACTTGGCCAGTAAGCAACCACCTTTTCACAAGTTACTCCAAAATAGTAATTAATTATTAACTACTAAATGTAATATTTCTGCAATTTTGTATACATCTCATTTGTCATCATTAATTAGCATTATACAACCTGTGAGAAACTGAATCAATTGTGTTTAAACTAGGGATGCACCGATCCGATACCTAAATCGTTTTTAGCCAAACAGGGTATTGGTCCGACGAGCCTGATCCAAATCCGGTACTGTGTGTTAGTCTTGTTTGTTACTGTCACCATTTAAGGTACTGCACCATTTAAATAGATCATATGACTTGTGCATTTTATTCAAAGCCACTTGAAGATATTGACTTTGTGAATCGCAAAAGGCTGTGTTTTAATAAGTAAACAATGTATATATACGCTGTAGTATGCATGCAGAGTGCGTTAGTGCATGACGCGACACTGTTGACACACATACATAGCACAGGCTGATGATGCGCTCGAGCACACAGAGTGATGTGCAATATGTGTGCGCACCACACGAACATCATCTAAGTTGTAGTAACATGCATTTAGAACGGCACAGGAGCCGTAGTCCTTTCTGGAGTGAACTAGTCCTTTCTGGAGTGTCAAAATAAAAGCTAGAGGGTTTAAAGTTAAAGATGCACGACTGAAATATATTACTGTTGTATTATAAAATTCTAAAAGTCAATAATAATAATAATAATAATAATAATACTAACATCCATTCAACATGTTTTTCTAAATAGGCTGTACATTTAAATTTAATAATGTGCATTTAGAGAAATGTGTTACATATAAAAGTGTACCTCCCAATTAGTGTAACACAGGGAAGTATAGATGTTCTAAACTGATTATGAAAAAAACAACACCAGTTTCAGCAGATACTGAGATTTCAAATATCGAATTCGGAAGAGGAAAAAGTGGTATTGGTGCATTACTAGGGTTGGGAACCGAGAACCTGTGCTGGTTCAGAAACAATTACAGTCTTTAAAAAAATACCAGAATCGTACGATCTTCGTGACTTTCGGTTCCATTAACGGTTTTCCTGCATGCAATTTTCTGCTGATGTGGCTGGAACTCATACTGAACTGACTCTACAGCGTAAATCACACAGCTCTACCAGTGTATTTGTTTCCCAATCTAATGACTCTCGAGTCTGCTCTTTTGAATCTTCAGTGTGAAACATATGCGCTTCTGGTACAGTTCGATTCCCAAATATTTATTCAGAAGGAGCCGGTTCTTTTCAATTTACAGAACAAAACATACGGTTTCCGGTATAGTCCGAACCCGAAAGAATGATTCTAATGAGCCAATACTATTGAATCTACAGCATGAAACACAAAGCGCTTCCAACATAGTCCAATATACAAGTAATCTTGATGTGCAAATAATGAATGTCCAACTCAAAATCGGTTGTAGGTTATGTTGTTTTACTATTAACCGCAATAAAAATGTCATGGTTAACCGTAAGAATTTAGACTCTACGGTTAAAAATCATGAATCAAATCATTTGTAAGATTTTGTAAGCCTAAATGTGAAAAACTATTTTGCATATGTGGGTACTAGAGCTGTTGCTATGGTTAAGGACGGTGTCCGCGTGGTGCTTGGCCAGGTGTAGCAGTCTGAACTTGAACTTTAAATTCACGTGAATCTCGGGCTACTACATACAAACTCCAAAACAGAGCAATTCGATCTACCAGGCTCATATCCACCAAAAAAATAAATAAAAGATTTGGCATTTGGGAGCATTTAAATGACTGACTGAAGATGACAGGTCTATAACATGCAGACAGAAGTCTCATACAAAGAAACACATTGTAAAAATAGAATAGGATGCTCCTCTAGTTGTCCAACTACAAACTACTTAATATTTTGAGCTGTGGTGATTTAAAAGTGATGAATTAAAAGATGCAACATTTTGTCATGTTTAAGAATGCTGACAGCATGCGATGCATTGCATGTAGTTACAATCAGCAAATAAACTTTGAAAGGTTGCGTATTAAATCAACCTCCTTATTTAAAGCATTGATTCTGTACAAATTCACCCCATTCAACAATAAATGGGAATTTTATTCATTATCAGACTTTAAATTGTCTGCTGTAAACAATGTTCCCATTCCTATGCATCGTCCACAGGTTTATTTGTAAGGTGTTGTGGACAGTATTTTTATAGAATCTGTTGCCGATCCTTTATGTTGGGGTGTCTGACAGACAACTGATTACATTACTGTTGTAGATGTTGGATGCTGTGAACTTCATGTTGTGCACCTACAATAATCATACACTTACACACTTTTGAAGCACTCTGGTTACACTGAAGCACATCAATGAGCTTGGGATGCACATAAGCTGTGTTATGCCATAGATTGGTATATACCCCCTATTTATTTTTTGAGTAAAATTTGCAAATAATCGTAAATCTGGTTGACCGTTATTTTTTTCTAATATGGTAATCTAACTGTCAAAAACTGACACTGAAGCCTGAAGTACAACATTAGGCTACAAAGCAAAATCTAAAGGGTCTCTGGGACTGTTTATTTAATTATGGCTTGTTTCTCTATTAAATCAAGCAGCGCGGTTACTGAATGGTTGTTCATATGACAATGTATAAATTAAAGATACACATGTTTTATTGTATTAAGTGGAATTGTCTAAAAAAATATTTAAAGAAATATGGCATCACATTTCTTGTTGGTTTAGATTTGTTAATTTATTGTTAGGATCTAATACTGGATTGTAATTATGTCTCTGAAAAGTCTGCAAACACACCTTTTACAAGAACTATATTAAAATAATTTATGATTTGTTATTTCTGTTCTGTAGATATCTGAAATTATAACATTATTTGGTAACAGACAGCAAAGGGTAGTAAATACAATAAGAATTGCATTTCACATTTCCAAATTATCCTTTTAAAAAAGGTACTAAAACAGTATCGGAAACAAATAAGGAACGGTATCATTGAAAGGAATCAGAACCGGAATCGTTACATTCCTTATGATTCCCAGACTTATGCATCCCTAGTTTAAACACATTAATCATAACAAAACACACTTTGCAAATTCTGAAATATCTCTTAACCAACTGATGACTGGAGATGAAATTAAACCTGATGAATCAACACAGTACTAAAATTGTTTATAATACCAAAGTAAACCGAAATTATGGGTGCAACGATCCATCGATCTGGATCGATACATCGATAAAATAACCAATGATGTGATGTCATTGATGCAATGCTTAAACATCAATGTGTATATTTTTTAAGATGCACATTTACTTTTAAATAATCTTTTCATTTAGGACACAGCTGTGCACAGAGACAAGAGAGTGCAGACATCTTCACATCAACACCCTTTTAACCCACTAACAATTATCACAGTAAACTTTAAAAGAATTTTTCAATACAACTGAGGAAGTTGTAGCCAAGAAAAAATAATGGACAGCACTGTGTTGGTTGGGGCGTGGTTAAGCACCGGTTTGTGAATGGAAAGCGAAATCAGGAGATGAGAAAGGTAAGGGTCATCACCTGGCAATGATTGTCTCTAACAGCTGTTTATCATTGCAGTGAGATTGGCTACGGGCTTTAAAAGCAAGCCAGACGCCAGTTCAGAGGGGGAAGAGTAGTTAGACCCGAGTTGGAGAAACACTGAATTGTTTTATGTCCGCTGAAAAGCTTAGTTTCTGAGTGTGACCGATGAAAAGCATAAATATTGAGTTTAAAGGAAATAAAAAGATAATGTTTGAGTTGGAGTAGCTGTCTCTTGCTTCCTCCTTTTATGTGAACATTTGATACACTGGTGCCGAAATCCGGGGTTTAAGGGAGGAAGAATGCTGCCATGGATCTGCAACCCCGCCCCGCTCCAGGTTCCACTAGTCAAGATGGGCCCCCTAGATAATCCGGAGGCCTTCTTGGAGCTCTTTGAGTGGACGGCAGGGGCATGCGGATGGCCGAGCACCCAGTGGGTGGTCCGGTTATTTCCACTGCTGTCTGGGGAAGCCCAAATCGCGGCGCAGCAGTTACCAGCGGAGAACCTCCTAGTGTACACTGACTTGATAAATACCATCCTGCAATGTGTCAGCTGGACACCCGAGAAGCAGCGGCAGCAATTTCGCTCGACAATTGGCAAGCACGGCCGCCTATTCGTCTTTAACCAACAGCTCCAGGATGCCTGCCGGAGGTGGTTGCTGACTGAGCAACGCGATGTCGGAGCTGTCACCGATCTGGTGGTACTGGAGTAGTTCATTGCTCGACTTCGGAGAGCCTTAGTGGATTTGGGTGGCAGCCAAACCTCCATCCATCAATGCCTGGTTCAAGACATTTCTGGGACCAATGCCTGGTGATGGAGGTGAGGACATTGGTTTGGGTCCCCGACATGCCACAGGCCTGCCGATCAAGCTGGGACGTACCGCATACCTGTGAGTATCAAAAGGGGTATATACCTGGCCTTAGTGGATTTGGGGTGCAGCCAAACCTCCATCCATCAATACCTGGTTCAAGACGAGGTTTTGGGTACTAGTCACAATGTGAAGGTAAGGTATGTGCATGGAGATATCCATGATTACCCTGTAGTGACTATGACGATTCAATTTTGGGGTCAAAAGCATAGTGTTGAGGCTGCGTTAGTTTGTGCCTCACCCATCCACTAATTTTGGGCATGAATTGGCTAGCGTTTTCCATGTCATTAAGGGATGTTTGTGCGGATGGGTCCTGTAACAGTGTCTCAGTGTGGGATTTGTGATTTGCAGGCAGGGGAGGCGGAGCTGGGGCCGTCTACGTCAGTCCCACATCAGGATGACATAAGGGAGTAGGAAGTCTCGGCTTTTCCTGCAGGGGATTTCCCTCTGGAACAGATGCAAGATGAGAATCTCAGGCACGCCATCAACCAAGTGAGAGTGATTGATGGTCACCATCTTCAGCCTGACACTGCACTCGCCTATCCAAATTTTTCTATTATAAATGACCGGTTGTATTGAATGACACAGGACACTCAGACAAAGGAAGATACAACCCAGTTATTGATACCGAAGAACTGTCAAGAAATGTTATACCAGACGACTCTTTATAATCCGATGGCAAGTCCCTAAGGGCAGAAAAAGACACTAAAACATCTAATGGCCCGTATCTATTGGCCAGGCATTCGCGGGGATGTTTGAAGATGGCATGCCATGAATGTCAGCTGGTGAATCTGCCAGCCTCCCCAAGATCACCTTTGCACCTGCTTCCTTTGATTGTCCCCTTCGATAGAATTGGCATGATATGCGGGCATCGTTTTGTGGTGGTTTTGGTGGACAGCACAACATAATATCCGGAAGCAGTGCCTTTGCGCAACATCGCAGTAATGTTGTGGAGGCACTCTTCAAAAGTATCTCCCGAGTGGGGATTCCGAAAGAAAACCTCACTGATCAAGGCACTACTTTTATGTCACGTACACTAAGCGAGCTGTATGAATTATTGGCCATTAAATTGATACAGACATGCGTGCACCACCCGCAAATGGACGGCTTGATCAACCGGTTTAATAAAACCCTGAAAAACGTGATTCATAAGTTTGTGCATGAAGATGCTTGGAATTGGGATAGTAGCTTGAACCCATGTTATTCGCAGTATGAGAGGTCCTGCAAGCCTCCACAGGGGCCTCCCCATTTTAATTATTGTATGGGTGTAAGCCTCACTAGGTCTTAGATGTTGTGAGGGAAAATCGGGAGGAGGGACCTTCAAACAGCAAAAATAAAATTCAATATGTTCTTGACCTGAGGGGCAAAACTCCACACATTGGGGCAACTATCACAGGAGAATTTGCTAGTGGCCCAAAATGTAAGACCCAGCTGTATAACAGAGAAGCTTGGCTACGGGAATTTACTCCACATCAAGCAGGAGGAGAACTTAAAAGCCAATCACGTCACCCAGGTTAATTGTGTAGACTACCTCTCACCGCCACAAATCACGGATGTGGCCCGGTTGCAAAGAGATTTCTCGGACGTGTTCTTGCCCCTTCTCGGTTGTACAAACCTCATAAAACACTATATTGAAACAACCCCAGGGGTAGTGGTACCTAGTCATATGCAGCTGCCTATCTCGTTGACATCATTATATACAGTAATGATTGGCAGTGGCATATGCACCATCTGAGGGAGTTTTTGAGGTCGCTGCGATGGGTGGGACTCACGACAAACTCCAAGAAGTGCACAATTGGACGGGTGGAGGTATGGTATTTGTGGTTCCATTTGGGTCACGTGACCCAAGACCAAAAAGGAGGTGAGAAATTTCCTGGGGCTGGCTGGCTATTACAGGAGGTTTGTACCTAATTATTTGGATGTCAC
Organism: Moxostoma hubbsi; assembly: GCA_032164185.1. Classification (NCBI taxonomy): domain Eukaryota; kingdom Metazoa; phylum Chordata; class Actinopteri; order Cypriniformes; family Catostomidae; genus Moxostoma; species Moxostoma hubbsi. The sequence goes on along the minus strand of JAVLUX010000039.1, from coordinate 24,166,451 downwards.
CAGTGCGCTGACCGATCTCATTAAAAAGGTCCAGTGGTCAGAGCCTTGCCAACAGAATGTTATGTAAGTGAAAGCTACACTTTGTGATGGGCCGTTGTTACATGATCCTGATTTTTCTTTCCCTTTTGTTGTGCAGACTGATGCATCAGACAGGTGGTTGGGAGCCGTGTTGTACCAGGTGGTGGAGGAGCGCCCGGTGCTGGACATTAGCCGGAAGCTTTTGGGGAGAGAGGCGAGGTACAGCACCATTGAGGAGGAGTGTCCAGAGTGTCATCAAGTGGGTGGTTCTCATCCTTCAGTACTACCTCTTGGGGTGGGCTTTCACCCTTTGTTCGGACCACACCCAGCTCCAGTGGCTCCATCGCATGAAGGATATTAACGCATATCGCCCGTTGGTATCTGGCTCTTAAGCCTTTTAAGTTTGAGGCAAGTAAGAAAGACCCGGGGCACAGATGGCTGTTGCGGACTTTCTCTCCAGAAATGGGGGGGGGGGGGGGGGGGGGGTTACTGGGTAGGCCAGATTCAGAAAGTTCATGTTCCCTCAAATCGACCCCATTCAGTAAAATTTCTAACAATTGCCATCCTCTATCAGGCATTTTTGCATCAATTTAAGCATGAACACCTCTAGTGCTATGTGCAGCCACAGAGACACAGGTTATGGTCTGTGGCAGCGGGGGCGTGGTCAAGCACCCGTCCGGAGAGGGAAAGCGGTAAGGGAGCTTGCACCTGAGCTAAATTATGTCTAACACCTGTCTCTAATTTCAGTGAGCACGGGGAGAGCGGCATAAAAGAGCCAGAGCACCGCCAGTCAAGTTTGAACCACGCCAGTCCAGTGTTGGCAACCCAAGTGTGTCCCTTACAAATTACCTCTGTTTTAGTTTATTTTTGTGTACTGGCGAAATTAAAGAAACCCCTTACCTGTGTCCAGAAGCCTGTCCTCATGTCCTTCTTTTCCCCGCCCTGTCAAGGGTAGTGTTACACTGGTGCCGAAACCCGGGATAACAAAACCCTCAAAAACATGATTCGTAAGTTCGTACACGAGGATGCTAAAAACTGAGACATAATTTAGCTCAGGTGCAAGCGCCCTTACCGCTTTCCCTCTCCGGACGGGCGCTTGACCACGCCCCCGCTGCCACATGGTCCCATGTGAACAAGGAAGTAACTGAGTTCAAATAAACAATGGTGAGCATGATTCAGAGATTGCATTTTCCCTCTAAAATAAAATGTTTACTTCACTGACAATTAGGTTTAGGGTTTGGGATTGGGCATAGAGTTAATAAAATATTCCTGCTGACTGAATTACATCATTTACAACATAAAATACAATTCACATTTGCTGCCACTTTGTGGACATTTCACTCGGAGCTCACACGTGCCCATGCATTCAACAAGACTTCCAGCTTCAGCCACTGGAAGCAACCAAATGAATTTTGGTAGGCACAGACCAATTTCCTGAGCAAAACTTTCAACCAAAACATTATCAATCTGTAAAAAAAAAATGTATTATTTTGCTTGGTTTTTTTTTTTTTATTCTCATGAATTTTGCTCTCAGCAGTCAATAATTCAACCTCTCCAGGTTGGCATTTGTCTAATTTGTGTAGCCTCTGCAAAATGACAAATTAATTTGTTCCAAAATACAAAGGTTTGATTGGAGGCAGTCTTTGACATTAACAACAAAAAATCCTAACTATTGTAGATATGATCTTATTGTTTATTGCGCTTTGCACTGCATTTTGCTATATTTAGCATTGCTTTTTTTCCCTGCTGTTAGTGGCCCCATCAAAACAAACCTCTGACCAATTTTTTCAGCAACCACCAGTTGAAAACCTCTGACTTAAGACATAATTGTTGAGGTTGAAAGCCTTCTGTAACAGGTAACGGTGGGCAAGGAGGCAGTGGGAACTGGCTGAACAGTCAACAAAGTTTTAATGACAAAAGTGAACTTAAAACAACAAAACAGAAACTAACACAGACACAAATGCAGCGCGGCCACGTGCGTCTCTCGCTATATCTCACCCTCCCGCTGATCAGTTGATTCAGTGCCGGCTGTGCACCCTCATGTCCCGGCCACACCCTCCTTTTTGTCCCACCTTCAATTAAAACCAACTAAACTATTGACTGAGACAGGTATCATTCATTTCAAAATGAAGATCTCCATGACCAGGGCTCCAGACTAACATTTCAGAGCAGTGGTACCAGTGCCACCAAGTTCTACAAATGGCATCCAATTTCGTAGCACCAGTGGATTTTAGAGCCTATAAATTGAAAAAAGAAAAGGATAGAAACAAATAAAAAGTGACATTATTATTGAACCACAGATGCGGTTTATAAATATTGCACTTTTTATTCCCCTCACACAGAAATGCACATTTTACAATGAAGCATTAATTTTAAATTGGGATGCAGAAGTGAATTTACTGACATTAACAACTATAACATATGTAAAAATGTAATTCACATCTAATTTCTGTAGGGCTGTTCAAACATTCTGACAATAGGACTCCACAATGTATATATTTTTTCATCATGCTCTTAATTATTTAATTAAATTTATCCTTCAATTAAAGTTCATTAGAGACGAGCAAAGTTCTTGCACGGTATCCAGAGTTTAACTGTGGTATTAGTAAAATATGGCAATCACAGGTAAAACCACATGCTCATTATCATGGTTATATGTACTTATGGTTTCTAAAAAGCAAACTATGGCATTTGTAATAAAAACAGTATCATAAACACATGTAGGAACTATATCACATCTGCTATAAAAGTTATTTACAATGCATTCATAAAGACCCATTAATTTTTTCACATTTTGTTATGTTGTAGCCTTATTCCATTAAAAAATAAATAAATACATAAATCTACACTCCCTTAGCCCATAATAACAAAGCAAAAAAAATATTTTTGATAACTTTACAAATGTATTAAAAAGAAAAAACTGCTACTACCCCTGAAGTCATGAGTTTGAATCCAGTGTGTGCTGAGTGACTCCAGCCAGGCCTCCTAAGCAACCAAATTGGCCCGGTTGCTAGGGAGGGTAGAGTCACATGGGGCAACCTCATATTGGTCGCAATTAGTGGTTCTCGCTCTCAGTGGGGCGTGTGGTACGTTGTGCGTGGATCACAGAAAGTAGCATAAGCCTCCACATGCAGAGTCTCTGCGGTGTCATGCACAAGGAGCCACGTGACGGACTGGTGGTCTCAGAAGCGGAGGCAACTGAGACTTGTACTTGCCACTCGGATTGAGGTGAGTAACCACATATCATCCCATATCATACAGGTTTTAACAGATAATTCTGTGTTGAATTCAAACGGGTCGTGCGACTCACACTATGTTTACCATTGCACAGCGTGATGAGCGTAGAGCAGGTTCAGAGTTGCACGGTTGAGATTGGTCCCTCTCTGCTCTCGCATGGCACCGTTTAATCGTGTAGCGCCGTTTTGATACACTGAGTATTTGGCTTTCGTGTTACCCATCCGAAGCAGTACATGGCAGCGCTAAATAAATAAGAGTAAGGCAATTTTGTAGTTGCACCAATGCAACCTCTAACAAAATTGATTCAAACCGGCTGTTGTAGTCTGGAGCCCTGATGACTCAGAAAAGTGCACAGAACAAAAATAAACGATCCTTGTCCTTCCACTGCAGGTTTCTAAGAATGAACTATAAAAGAAACTCCCCTAAATTCCTCATTGTGTACCCTGATTTTTCAGAGACACAAGGCATACATTGTGTCCAGTATCATGGCCACCGTGTCCTCCCCCAGACTCGTCTTGTGTTTTGTTTGGCATGTAGATTGGTGCTGTGTACACCAACTACAATGATGGTGAGTTACACAGGTCTTATCAGTACCTACCATTCTCTCTAAGGTCTAACACAGGATATGATGTGGCTCGGGCTGTCGATAACCATGGCACCCTAGGTGGTCTCTGTCTATGAGGGAAACAATGAGGCTGATTTGTTCAGAAAGAATGAGAGGAATGTGTTGAGTCTTCTCATTTTGGTACTCATTCTCATTTCCCCTTTTTGACATTATATGACAGTATTGGGGAGTAACTAACTAAAGTAGTGACAAACTTTTCATCACTATTTCTTGATTGATGTTTTTGAGTTTTTGAACATTATGGTGTTTTCTAGTTTTATTGGTTTAGTGTAACTTTTTGTGTCAAAATGGTGTTTAACATCTGATAGTTACATATTTAAAAAGATATGACACATGTTTATAGCTTCAACGTAGTTAGCTACATTTTATTAGTAGCTTGAAGTGTAGAAAACTAGATTTTTTTTTTTTTCCAAGAGAAGCACATCATTTGACCACTTTAAAGAAATAGTTCATCCAAAAATGCTAATTCTCCTTTCATTTACTTCCCCTTGTGTCATCTCAAACTTGTGAGACTTTCACGGTGCTGATGTAAACGATTCTGCATCGATGCATAAAAACGAAATAGATTTTTTGTTTTATTATTACATATCACATACAGTATATGCCATTCTGTTTTTAAAGTAGTTTTATTAAATATTAATAAAAAAAGTTGCCTATGTTCTCCGAAAGCAAAGCACTTGTGACTGATGTTCGTAGATAGGAGACCAGCAGCCATATTTGGGCACATTTCGCTTTTTACTAAGTAGAAAAATTATCTTGATAAAGAATATGCTGTGTGTAAGACATGTCGAACCAAGATGAAATACTGTGGCAACACAACAAATATGAGGAATTACATCTCCCTTTTTCACCCAGAGCTAAAAATAAAGCAGCTAATCAGCCAACATTACAACAAGCAATAGTATCAAATTTACCTCAGAACTCTGAAAGGGCGAAGGTCACAGTCCATTGCCACATTTATTGCAAAGGATCTCCACCCTTGCTCCGTCGTAGAAAACACCGGCTTTCGCTTCCTCCTCCATACCTTGGAGCCGAGATACAGAATCCCTTCTCAGAGTTTTTCATACCTGTTCTGTACAGTGACACAAAATCTAGTGTTGGAGTCTATGCGTAACACCATCTGAGTGGCCATCACCTGCGATTCCTGAACATCCATCGCCACAGATTCATATGTAACAGTTATTAATAAAAGAATTGGAGGACAAGATGCATCGTGATGCATCGAGAATCGTTTTATAATCTAATTGTTACCTCTGAATTTTAAATTGAAGTGAAGATTAAGTGAAGATTCACACCTCTACTTAATCATATTGGTGTCAGATCAGAAAGAGAATAAGTGTACTGCACATCCCTAAAGATCAGTTCAGAGATTCTTCTAAATGTCTTATTTTATGTTTCATGGAAGAAAGTAATACAGGTTTGGAATGACATGAGGGTGAATAAACTTAACACCAGTGTTTCCCCTGCCATTATATTAGGGGGGCACCCCGCCCCCCCAACGGCACCCTCCGCCCCCCCTTGAAGGTAAAGTTAATTATATTTTCTATATAGCGCCAAATCACAACAGAAGTAATTTAAGGTTACCTTTCCAATAGAACAGGTCTATACCTTGTTCTTTTATTAAACAAACTAAATAGCCCTTAAGTTATTTATCTTATTTACACGACGGCATGTCATTTCTGTCTCTACATGGTCGCACGTCAACGTCTCTGTATCGCGCACGGCGGAGTTCCGCCCCTATGCGCGCGCGCACACACACACACACACACACACACACACACACACACACACACACACACACACACAGACACGTTCGCGCGCACACAGGTGAGCATAGGGGTGTTCGATTTCAGGTATTCTGGTACGGAGGTATGCATAATTACAAACTAGAGTCACTATGATTGTTATCTATTTCTAAAGAGATAAGCTACAAGCTACGTGTAGGATAAATACAAAGTTTCTACGACAGCTCTCTGGCATGGTGTAATGCCGCGGACACACTAGACTTTGAGACTACGGTCGTGATATGACGTCACATTAATTCAACATATAAGAAATAGTAATACACTCAAAATGTAAAAAATATACAATCTACTCGACTTTACTGCAAAAATATAATTTTTATAGGGATTAGACACTCACAAGTGAGTGATTTCGGACACAGTAACAGAGTCGACACCAAGAGTCGATTCCTGTGATGGAGTCGACCCCGAGTCTGGGGCTATTCAGAGTCGAGGAATCGACTCTTTGGAGTCGACTCCCCATCACACACTCCCACCAGCGGACAGAAAGCGCGCGTCGGAAATATGCTGCGTCAATCACCTGAAAAGAAGACAAAAATATGTGTGTTTTTTAAACGCTCCCAGGGTGGTGAAGATGGCAACACTCGCTCTCCTGTAAGTAGCACCCGGAGTAGCGCGACTGCTCCGAGTCCAAGTACAGAAAAGAGCCTAAGTGCTGCACGCCCTTTCCCTGACAAGCAGCAAAAGTCCAGTCACTAGCGATGGGTCGTTCGCGAACGAGTCGGCTCTAAGAGCCGACTCTTGTAGGTGAACGTTGGGAGCCGGCTCGCATATCAGAAGAGCCGGATCTATTAATACAAATATTTTTAAAAATTAAGATATGAACAATCAAAAGATTTAAATTAATATAATTAACTAATTCAAAGAACGTAAAAATAAAATAATATAGGCCTTAATGCTCAATCGCACACACATTTGTTCTGACTGTCTGCTCAGACTAACAGCCTGCTGACTTCTATTGCTCTGACGGTCCCAGTCAGTAGTGTAAACTGTGAAAGGGACTTCTCAACCATGAACAGGGTAATACAAACTTTTCACAATAGGATTTGCTGCTTTTAGCTATATGTTAAGCTATCACATTTAACAGTTAATGCATTTGCAGGTCAAGACATTCCCATAACAAGAGGCTCATGCAGTGACAAAAGCTGCACACTTTGTGGATAAATTACATAAAAATAAATGTTCCAATGTTTAAGTTGAATGTACAGTTCAAATAATTGTTCAGTTAATATATTCACTGCTGCCATTAAAAGAAACAAATGAACACCATGACTCCTTTAAATGTTTGTGTCTGTGTCAACCCAAGCTGTAAACCTAGAGGAAACACTGAACACTGTCTAACATTTGAAAGAAGTCAGAATTTTTTTAATCCATTTTTAGTACCATTAGACAAAACATAAAACGAAATAAAACATCATTAAAACAATTGTATGTATCACATTTGATACATTAGGCTTTAGAGGTAATTCTTCCTCCATTTAGTTTCCCAGATGAATGTTTCCCATTTGGTATTTTTACTCATTTGTTTTTGTTCCAAAGCATTTAAAATGTTTATTTTTCAGCCACATTAATTAAATCTCTTTTTAGTTATTATTGTATACTAAAACTAAAATGAAGATTACTGATTTAACAGCATTTTTGTAAAACCTAAAGCAAGTAAATGAAAAACAAAAAAAAAAATATTGAATAACATCAATAAAAATAAGTGTCATTATACTCTTGCATTACCCCTAAATCTAGATCTAAAACCTTCAAAAGACACACAAGGCAAATGTACGTGAAGTGCAGACTGCACACCCAATCTTAAAATGAAAAAAGGCTTAAAAAAAAATTAAATTAATTATAAGTAATTGAGCATTTAATATATTTTAAAATAAAACAAAATAAGTGATAAAGCTCTATTAAGTGATTACACTGAACATTTGCCAAAAAAAATATTCTGTCAAAACATTTCCCACATAAACAGCTTCTGGCATCAATTTACAATGTTCCAATGATAATACCAGAGTCAAATGACAATTCATATTCAAATCTGGACAATAAAATTACAATGAACATTATATTAAATTACAATGTTTCCATGATGAACTTAAGGCAAACTGAACCATATTTTCCCATATGTTATCACTTTATTGGACAATAAAATATCCGCAGTATTCTGCAAACACTATAGGCTGTGTTATGGAAAGAGTGGCCTAACAGCAGTCATTACATTATGTAAATCACTGTGGCTTACAGAAAACAAAAGGGCATGCTCAATATAACTATAAGCTCTCAGGGATGCATACACACCTTCAGTATTAGACTTCAGTTCTTTAGAGTCTCCTGATGCAATAGTATTGAATCAAAAGAACTGAGGCAGGTTCTTTCTTTTGATCTGCTCTTGCCACTATATCCCTTCCTTATTCCCACAATGAAACAACACTGGGCTGCTAGCCACCACAGTTCAGCCCAAAACCACATGGCTTCATTACTCATTGACATAAGGCATAAAATAAAACCCCAAAACTGTTTGGTCTTTCACCATCAAAATGGTGTCTAATCAAATGATTTCATAAGCTTTAATAAATAGAAAATAAAACAATTACTTATCAACATTGCATTTTTTAAATACATGTATGGTATGGGAATCTTTCTGTGAAGTTGAAATCAAATTTAATACATCTAGTACAGATGGCCATGAAAATGATGGGTCAGTAAGAGTACCATAACCACCAGTCTCAATATGAGCAGTGTATACTTAGCCAAGTAAGGAAAATTTGATGTGATCCATCCCACATTATGCATTCACAAAATGAATTGAGCAGTTTACATAAATTTATGTTCTTATATTGTGTGTATGTGCTGTATTGTGTGTAAACAGTTCTGCTAAATTACAGTTCAGTGTAATGTCAACACCAAATATTCCTCTGAAGACAATAAAGTATACTTTGACTTTGAAATGTGCTCTCTTCTGTCATCAACTACAACAAGCACAGTGCAGCATGATACAGACTATATATTTCTTATTATATAATTATATTAAATCACATCCATTCCCACTTCAATATGACACTAGAGCTTATTCCGATTTTAAATGTATTAATTGTCTATTTCAGTGTAAGAAGAGTACACGCTCAAATATGTTTGTTAATATTTAAAAACAGTCGTGTGTTAGTCAGACAGAGTGGGGATTCAATTGAGTCGGTGCATGGTACTACCCATACTGCAGAACAACTTGTATAGATAAATCTTTTTCATTTTAGTATCAACTTGGTACCAAAGTACTAGTACTTTTGACATTTGACAAATGTCTTCATTAGGGCTGTAATTTAAGGTTTTAATTCAGTTCACTATTTAATTTAATTCAGTTTTGCTATGACACTTTAAATTTACCTCAGGTGCATCCTATTTCTCTGGATCATCTTTGAGATGTTTGTACACTTTGATTGGAGTCCATCTGTGGTAAATTCAACTGATTGGACATGATTTGGAAAGGCAAACACTTGTTTATATAAGATATCACAGCTGAAAATGCATATCAGAGCAAAAACCAAGCCATGAGGTCAAAGGAACTGCCTGCAGAGCTCAGAGACAGGATTGTGTCAAGGCACAGATCTGGGGAAGGTTACAAATCAAATTCGGCTGCATTGAAGTTTACCAAGATTACAGTGGCCTCCATAACTCTTAAATGGATGTTTGGAACAACCTGGACTCTTCCTAGAGCTGACCATCTGGCCAAACTGAGCAATCGGGGACAAGGGCCTTGGCAAGAGAGGTGACCAAGAACCCAATGGTCACTCTGGTTGAGGTCCAGGATCATGTGTGAAGATAGGAGAAACTTGCAAAAGGACAACCATCACAGCAACACTACACCGATCTGGGCTTAATGGCAGAGTGGACAGACGGAAGCCTCTCCTCAGTGCAAGACAAGCAAAAAAAGCACCTAAAGGACTAACAGACTGTGAGAAAGAAGATTCTCTGGTCTGATGGAATGAAGATTGAACTGTTTGGCCTCAATTCCAAGCATCATGTCTGAAGGAAATCAAACACCACTCATCACCTGCGCAATACCATCCCAACCGTGAATCAAGGTGGTGGTAGCATCATGCTTTGGGGTGTTTTTCAGTGGTAGGGACTGTGGGACTGGTCAGGGTTGAAGGAAAGCTGAATGCAGCCAAATACAGAGACATCCTTAACGAAATCTGGTCCAGAGTGCTCAGGACCTCAGATTGGGCCAAAGGTTCTCTGGAGAGACCTGAAATGGCGGTCCATCAACTGTCCCCATCCAACCTGACAGAGCTTGAGATGATCAGCAAAGAAGAATAGCAGAAAATCCCCAAATCCAGGTGTGCAAAACTTGTCGCATCATACCCAAAAAGACTTGAGGCTGTAATTGCTGCCAAAGGTGCTTCAACTGAGTTAAGGGTCTGAATACTTGTTTCAATGTGATTTTTCTGTTTTTTTTTTTTTTTATTCAATTATTATTATTATTATTATTATTATTATTATTATTAATTTATTTATGTATTTTTTAAATCCGTTTTTTGCTTTGTCATTATGTGGTATGGAGTGTAGATTGATGTGGATTTTTTTATTTTTTTTTTATAATTATTTGTGTCCCCAGGCCGTAATAAGGAATTTTCCATTTCATCGGAGCAATTCAAGCAGCTAACCCAAACCCGCCTGTTTTCAGCAGTGGACAGTAAGTGAAACTCTAGCTGTATAGGCAACGTGCAGCTGTAGAGAGAACAAATCACATCAGTGTTGTGACATAAGTGAAGTTTTTATGCCAATTATCTTTCACAAATTTGGCATTTTACTTGACTATTTGTTTAATCCAAAGTAAAATACCGGCAGCCTTTAATCGGTCTGGAAAGCAGCTGTCTGATGTGTTGTAGGGCTTATGCGATTGCTTTACACAGATGAACAAAAATTTCTGAGCAAATGTCTCACTGACTACAAAATCAGTCTGAGAAATATAATTTAGCTACATTTTATAATCCTTTTGCAATTTTAATTAATGCTCTTAAGGCTTCTGGAATGTATAGTTGTTCAGTGGCTGAGAAAAAAAAAAAAACTGTCAGATAACCCCATGAGCAGAGTCGATTCTCCCAAATGCAGGGACCTCAAGATGTGTTTTTCTACGTTTCAAACAACGTTTAACTTGACAGTCAAGTTTACAAAAAATGCTGTGTTTGCTTCAAAGTGAGACGCTCCAAAAGTGTCGGTCTGACGCATGTGTACACGGGTATATCCATAGACAAGACCTTTTTATAAATCTATTTCCGACAGACTGACAAATTTTAATTTTAATGTAAAATGTATAGCTGTGGCCTGTAGGCAAATGACAGGCATATGTTCAATAATAGGGAAATAAAGATTATACTGCCATCTAAATCTTCTCAATGATTTTTGGAACTATTGTTACTTGCAAAAATCTATACCTATTGTTGCAGATATTTATTTCATCATTTCAAAATAAGAGTCCTCAGTTTGTTCAGGGCTTGTTTATATTTAAGTCCCAAGTTATGCATCAAATCGTTATTTTTTTCTGGGGATTTTTGTTGAATAAACTGCATCTGGATTTTATTAATTTAGGACTCTTTGTCTGTGCCTGCCATAGTAAGGAAAGAATAATATATATTTTTTGACATTCTATAATTCAATTTTAAAAACTATGGGTCGATTAATCGGTCATCAGCTTTTCCCACCACCTTAGTGGAAGGTTGAGCATTGATTGAAAGATCAGTCTTGGAATTTGAGAATCTATATTGAGATCATTCAAATGAAGATCACAATGAATTGGAAAAACAATACTTATTTCTTACCCCAAAAGAATAAAAAAAAAAGGTGAAATAGGCAGCGGTTTAGTGCCTCAAAGGGGCAATAACATATTAATATCTTAAACCAGGGCCGCAAGAACAACGGAGCACTCTGAAACAGAGGGTTCCACTGTCCCAGCTAGGAGGAGAAACCCAGCCAGCTCTGGAATGACTCTTAACACAACAAACGGTGCTTTTACTAGAACACTAGTAAAATGTCTGTCTTAGCTCAGACATAATATGCTGCATAATAGACCTGCTGAAAGTTCTGTTGAAACAGACAGCAGCAGACTCCACTAAATCATCTGTCAGAACAACCACAAGCTCAACTGTTTTCATCTGTAGCATGCAGTGAATAGAATCTTTGTGTACATCATAGTAATGGATTTTATTGATCTAAAAGATCTCCTCCTGGTGATAGTTAATCAAATTAAGGGTAAAATTGAGGGCTGACTTTCTTTCATTAGTCAATGAGACTTTTAAATGACCATTGAAGTTGGCCAAATTACCATTTAAAATTGCATTACTCTGATTTACTTTTAAAATTCATTGCAGACGCACAGTTAATATTGTTAGCTCCTTTGAAAGAAATTGCTTGTGTTTTTTCTCATTTGTCTCTTTGGATAAAAGCATCCGCTAAACAAACTATGGATTGGAGCTGAGCAATATGTAAAACTTTTTTTATTGATAATCGCCTTAAAAAATATTGCGATGTTGGATTACATCTTCAACCCCATTACCGAGGGCCACTTTATTGGTTTTGCTTTAAAAATTATATTCTTTGGGGGGGCCTGGGTAACTCAGCGAGTATTGACACAGACTACCACCCCTGGAGTTGAGAGTCCAGGGTGTGCTGAGTGACTCCAGCCAGGTCTCCTAAGTAACCAAATTGGCCCAGTTGCTTGGGAGAGTCACATGGGGTAACCTCCTCATGGTCACGATTAGTGGTTCTTGCAAGTTCTCTGCCACGAGACAGGCTCTCCTTGCACTTCTCTGAACAAACAGTGAATCAGACATGGCACTGGTGGCTTTTCTTTAGTCTGTTCTTAAAAATATAAGTGTTTCTTCAAGCATTTGTCTTTGTGTCTAACAGTATTTCTCGTCATGTGTCAGTCCTAGACGTCTTACAAGTTGCCCGCCTGTTGCTGGTAGATGAGCAAAATAATAAGCGCATGGAATACTTGCATTTGGACGACAAGCTTGTGAACTGGATTCAGCTTTGTCGTATTTGACTTTGGCGGGTGCTACTTTCACACCCGGATCATTGCATGTCAATGAGTGTGGCAAATTGGCATCGGGATATTTGTAAGACATCGTTGATTACATCCTATCACTCAGCCCTAATATGGATATGTATATAAAAAATAATAAATGGAATTAAATGATGCCATGGCATACAGGGCTCAACATTAAGCATTCTCACGTGCTTGTCCTTCAGACAAGTAAACTGGTCACTCACTTGTCAGAGACTTGTCACTTGTCTCCGGAGAGAAAATATAGCCTCCATCTCCATCATTTACATAAGAGCAGAAATTTGATTTAGCCTAGCGAATATAGGCCCACTGTGCACCAAGCTCGGCAACATGTAACCAGGCAATATAGCTAGCAAGCTAGTTGCCACATTTTCAATATGATTAAAGATGTAAGCTACAGTGAATGCTTTATTCTAGAGCTGCACGATTAATCGTTAAAAGATCTCGATTCAGACACCCATGCACTCTCATTTCTAAATGACATAGATTCTCAAATGTATATTAATGTTCCAGTGGCATGCATTTATAATGCCATTAAATTTAAATTCAAAATGCATTTCAAGGCACATTTTTAAATGTTGATAACTTAAAATGGCATCTACAAAACACAGCACTCCTACACGAGACACTGAATAAACTAAAATGCAACGGCCAAAGACGTTTGTCCAGCATAGTTGTTTACAAACTGCAGGGTGCATCCACTATTATACAGGAGAGTTACAGAATCTCTGTTCAGTTAAATATTTTAATGGCCACCGATGCTATGGGACAAATTCTTCAAAATGTTAGATCTGTGCAATATCTAAACGTAAATAGGCTGCATGCTGTCTGTTATAGGCATTCAGGCATTCTTACAGCATCAAATCAGTATTAATGTATATCTATCACACAAAAAAGAGTGTCAGGTATTTAAGTAGTTTCTTTTGTATTAAATTACCTTTTTTAATGTTTTTTATTTTTAAATGTTTAATTGCTACTGTTGTAAAAAAAAACAATATGATATATATATATATATATATATATATATATAAAACAACAGGCAAAAAAAAATAATCAACAATCTTTGGGAAGATTCTCTGATATTTGTCAAGCCTGCCAATAAAGCAGTGTTAGTTTGTAATTACAAGGGAGCGGTTTCAGAGACCACCAAATTTGAATCCTTCAGTTTCAGGGGTCAAAACTAAAAGATGAAGATACGATTAGTATTTTAGTTTTGGATTTACATGGACAGGATAAGTTGATGCACCATGACCTTTATGTGTCATTTGTCAGGAGATTTTAGCTAATGACAGCATGTGACCTGCTAAACTCTGCAGACACATTGACACAAAGCATGCTGAGGTAGAGGGAAAACCACCTGAGTTTTTCCAAAGAAAACTTCAAGCCTTTCAAGGTCAGAAAAAAGTTGTCAAATTTAATTTAAAGGCCAATGAAGCTTCATATCACGTTGCACTGCGTTTTGCCAAGTCGGGCAAAGCACATAATATACATAGGAAAGACATTGATTCTGCAACCAGCCAAAGATATGTGTTCCTTGATCGTAGGAGTGGCAGCAGCTTCTAAGCTTGATTCTATCCGCATCTCTAACATGGCACAGGATGTGAAAGGAGCAAGTGTTAGACAGCATAAGGCACAGCCCATATTTTGCACCCCAGATCGACAAATCCACTGATGTGGTATGTGAAAATCATGGACATTCAAGAAGAGTTTCTTTTCAGAAGTCCTTTGCCCGCCCGCACACACACACACACACACCTCCTCTCTGACTGCTATGACTGAGATAGATCTTTATTGGTATTTCAAATTATGATCTTTTCTTTTTTTCTGCTAGGAACTAGCATAGTTTTTGTTCCAATTTTTTTGTCCACCATTGTAAAAATTATATATATAAAAAGTTTAATATAAAAGTTGTATATTCAACATCATAATTCAATTAATAACTTCTACACTTTCTTGTTAAACAATAAATGATAAAAATGATTAAATAATGTCAAACAATTGTCAATCTGTTCAGATGTGTTACGTCACTAGGGAGGCCCAGTGTCTTTGACTTTGAAAACCCCTGCTTTAGATTATTTTCAACAGCATAATTAGTACATAAACTTTGTAATAAGAGAAACAGTCCTAGGCTATTTCAAAAATATAGCCAGTCATTCTTTTCGTTATTGACATTTTAATCAGGCTAATTGTCTGGACGGGCATGTAAAATTCTCTCTCACTTGCCGCTTCAAAAACCAAAGACTTAAAAGTCAAAGCACACCTTTCTTCAATAAGTCACACGATTTGAGGTATCATTCATGTCCATAGCACAAAAGGTGCAGAATGGGTTTTAAGACTTTGGGTTTTCAAATAAACCCTAAACCCAATGGTAACGTGATGCCTGCCATAGCAAATACCACAAATTACAACTGTGCACCCACTAACAAAGCTAAGAATGCCAGGATTATGTATAGTTATTTGTTTAGTGTTTAATGGTAAAATAAACATTTGATAAAACTGCAAAGAATTTCAGTCTCAGGCTTATTTCAAAACATGAGCTAAAACACACAAATTCTGCACAGGAACTGTGGCACCAACTTTGAGAGAGGCACATTCATAAGGCTTGAACATAACACCTGAATAACAAACAGCTAATAAAGTAAGCCTTCATACCATGCAGAGCTTTAGTGCAAAAAGAAAATGACCTTACCTCTGCAAATCTGACACCTGGGTAGGTGAGAAGCGCCCTGGAAACTTGCAGCTGAATGGCCTGAAGCGCTCTGTTGTATCCCATCTCTGATGTATCACGTAGGTGACATGTTTTTCCACAAATAGTCTCCCAGACTCTCTCAGAGATGTGACCGGAAGGTAAAGTCCTCACTATAGCTCTAGTGCCTGTGCAAACAATCTTCTTGATCTTCTGGTTGTTCTTGAGATACCTTCTGACTAGGACAGTGGAGCGCTCCTTCTTGTAATGCACAAACTCGCTGTCAGAAACCATGCCCTCGCTGTCACTACAGTCCTGGCTTGCAGACAACCTGAAGGGTGTGGACCTCTTAAGGCACCTGTCCAGAGAGCACTTGGGTTTGGTTTTCCTGCTGAGACTTTCCATTCTAGAGAATCCATTTTTAAGGCACAGGGCACACCTAAGATCTATCCTGTCATGCATTGGGATATGAATGCCAGAACTGCAGCCACTTGTGCATTGGGGCCTTTGTGGCGAGGGTACTGGCAGGCTGCTTCTCCTCAAATCCAAACCACAGGGTTGCAGGCTCTCCTTCAAGTTCTGGCCCATAACAAGCTCCATCTGGCACAGAACACCATCCGCACCACTCTTTGTTGGCCGTTCTCCAGTGAGGCAAGTTGAGTCAGAAGAAAACCCCACTGTTTTCTTCTCTGCTTTCCTCTGGAGGAGCATCATTCTCCAGTATCTAGCAGAGAAGCTATTCTCCTGGCAGCCTTCTTCACTTTCCACTGGATCACAAATCTCACACAGCTGGCAAGTGTACAATCTTTCTGTCCCGTGCCTTACAGAGCCGCAGTGGCAGTTTCTGGAACTGTAGTACTCTTCCAAGCAATCCAGACTCTTAGACCTAGTATCCAAAGACTTACATGTTCTGTCATTTTTGCCTGGTGAGTTTTCCTGGTCTGTCTCCAAAGGACTGAATGGGTCATGGAGAGGAGTCTGTTGAGATTCTTTCTCAGGCAAGCCATAGTTCACAGATGTAAGATCATCTCCATCATTTACCAAAGAATCTGTAGTCTCTTTACTGAGACCATTCCCTCCAAGCACAGTGGGAGCCCTTTCAGAGGCCATGATGCTCATGAGGCCAATATGTGCTTGTCTCTCCACACAAAGCCTCATATCACCAGGCACCCAATGACAAATCCTGCTCTCTCAACTTACACAGAGACAATTCAGAAGCAGACAGAGACAAGTTTCTTGCAAACTACTACTATAAATGATGGCCTTGGGAACAGAGGGAATATCACAGAAGATCTGAAGTGGGAGCTTGAGCAGCACTCCTGCAAAAAGTGAAGGCTGTGTCTTCAAGAGTTGCCCCTCCCTACTGTGACCTCTTCCCCAAAGAACTCAGATGCTCAGAACACTGGAGGAGAGGAGAACATGGAAAACATGGAAAATAAATGTCAATAAACAACTACTCTTACAACAACTTACAACTTTTTCATTACGAGTTTGGAACAAACAAATAAATGAGGGTGATTAAATGACGGAATTTTGGGGTGAAATGTTTCCTCAATGGATGAAGAAATCAATCCAAAAGTAAACATAAGCATACTGTAACTAAACACACTGGTTTTATCTGGCCTTTATCTTGGCAAAGCTAGGAGTTTCTAACCCCTTATCAAAGCCAAGCTGCATTGATTCTTTGTGAGAAGACGTTGTTAACACTGCACCTCACAATAGGGTTGGGCAATATTGCCAAAAATATTCACAATATTTTTTTTCATATAGTTTGATATTAATATTTATCAAGATATACATTTCATACCATTAATGTGGGATGAAATGCTTTCCACATGTTTGTTAGACCTCAAGAATGAGTTTAAACATAACTTGTTTGTTAGGGTTATTGCCAGTTTTCTTCACGATAAGAAATGCACAGTGACATATATTATGATTAAATATGTCACGAGCCACTGCGTTATAATCTAACTGCAGCAAGTGTGCGTTTGAAGGATGGGCGTACCCGCGAATGTACATCAGCCGGATGCAGTTTCAATCTCTGCCCCTTAGATTGGGACATTCATGCAACTCATAGAAGAGGTATTGACCGCACAGAGAAATGCCAGTTTTAGAGTTTGTAATTACATGACATGCTTCCATATTATTTGAACTTAAATAAAAGCTATAACATATTAAATATAACTGCATTTAAGATGTAACACCAGGGTGTTTCCTTTAAAGAGCTCTGACTCAACTTATTCCACAACGAGAGTGCTTCTGCCCTTACTTATTTGGTATTTTTGTATAATTCCGTTGTACTTTGCGATCTACATCACCTGAAGCTGTTTGAAAATTGTGAGTGCATCAGGACTGTGAGCTGGGTAAATCTTCCTTTCCTCAGTCTTGAGCGAACTACAGTGCTGCTCTCGCACATCATCATTACAGTTTAATGTGATCTCATGTTACGTTAAATGAGATCAAATGACTATTCGACGATGACAATTTTTGTTGACAATTTGTTATTGTCGACTAGACAGCGATGTATCTGAAGTTGAAATGCGACATTTTCACCAGTTATTCGCAGAAAAAACATCAAAGAGGAACAAAAATTATGAGAAATATATTTATTTGGGCTTTACATACATTGCCAGTGAAAATAATCCTCAAATTACAAGGAATTTCCACAACCATATTCAACGTGCAGGACGAAATTGAGGCCATGATTAGGAAGTTGACTCTCTGGTCTAGGTGCATTAATGAGAAAAACACAGAGGCCTTTTCATCATTACATAAATTTTTATTAGCAAATGAGCCCTTACTCACAGAGTCATGTGTGACATAATAAAACTTCTATCAGGAAGACTCACTGACTTGAGTGAAATTGTAAGATGACATTTATTTGATGAATACAAAACAGAAAAGTAATGTCTCTCTTTGGCGTAGGCCCCGTCTGTCGGTCCAAAGAAGTTGTACTCGGAACCTTCATATCCTGCTGGAGATAGGAGGCAGGGGCGAGGAGCCTACCCCCATGCAGGACGGGACTCAACTGGTGATGGTGGGGTGGTGGAGGTTGCTGTGTTAGCACACTGAATCCACAATGTGATAGATTGTGAACAGACTTATAAAGCAATGGCTTACATGTGATTAGCTAGGAGTTACCCCACTAATGGTGCGATGATGTACTGCTGCTAGTCTTCCCGCTAGAACTACGCTACGCTTACATACCTTTCTGAGCTGTCCGTGCAATTGCGCACATACTTCCCCGAGAGAGACAATGCAAACAACTGGATTTGCTGTCAATTCTCTGCCACCCCCACAGGGCCCCATTTCTGAGCAAGAAAGTCTCATTGAAATCTCTACAAGTGGCTCTTTGAAAATTGACTTCAAACAAAAGTCACTGCCAGATTTCTGGATAGCCTTGCGTGCAGAGTATCCTGTCTTGGCAAATCACACTGTAAAGACATTAATGCAGTTCTTGACAACGTACCTTTGTGAAAGTGGGTTCTCAACACTTACTAGCAATGAAGAACAAATATAAACGCAGACTGTGCATAGAGAATGATTTAAGACTCAAACTCTCTCCGATACAACCAAACATTGCAGAGTTATGCAAGTCATACAAAGCACACCCATCTCATTAATTGGTGTAATTTTATTCAAAATATATGATTAGATGTGTGAATGTAAATTACATGTTTGATTAAAGGAGTTATTTTACAAAGTTAAATGTGCTATATGTGCATGTTTTATACATTGTCTGACTGTAGTGCAAGTGTGAGAGAGGGGGTATGCAAAAGGATGTTAAATGCCTGGGGGTTGTACCCCCTTGTAAAAAGTTTGGGTCTAGATGTATAAAATTGGCTAAATATCTAAAATTACTCAAATGCTTATCTATATCGAAAATTTATTTTGTTTCAATAAATATCGGAAATATTGTTTTATCGCCCGGACCTACCTCACACACCTGAAATTTAGTTTAAAACACAAAGAATGTATTTAGAAGGAAGGAAGATGCAAATTCTGGCAGCATGAAATGAAAATTCACACTTTCTCGCAAAAAATATGTTCTTCTAAGGAAATCATACAGCTGTCCAAAATCTCACTAGAGTCCACCCCCCTCCTTTGTAAAAATGCGTGGGTCCCTGGAATGTACAGCTTTGCATTGAGGGGGCAGCCTAAAAAGTTTAACTGGTTTGGTATGCATTGGTTGCATTCATTCTGGGCCAGTTCACTCAGGGTCAACAAGGCTCAGTTCCCACACCCACGCAGTCAACAATAAATCACTGCATTAAACACAGTGAGGAGCATTTCATATAGCATTTCATAGCTCAGCACTTGAGTGGTTGTAATCAGACATGGACTGGGTGAATGGGAAGAGTTTCACAAAAATAGGCCAAAGTACCAGCATTAATATTACATAGACAAAATATTTTCCTCCAATCAAAATATCAGGCTGAAAAAGAAAATAAGCAATGCTAACAATGAGCACAAAAGCCTTTGCAAGACCCCCATGACTGTATTTCCAACACAAGAGTATTTTAAAACCACACAAAAACGTCCTAGGGCTGTGTGAGATGGCCAAAAATATTATCAAAATATATTTTTTTTTTATATAGTTCAGTATTGATATTCATCACAATGCACATTTCTTACCATTAATGGGGGAGATGGATTCCACATGTTTGTTAGACCTCAAGAACGAATGTGAACATAACTTTTTTGTTTACAATTAAACACCAGATGATAAGCTACCTTTAAAGTATACTCAGTTTAGGATTTAAACCTACATAAGTGGTTTAAGTGTGTGGCCTCTTTTCAATTAAACTTCAGCTGACGTTTGACTCCACAGAAATACATTCTTGTGACGCTCCACAGTGCAGCTCAGTACGTGGCAGTAACGCACCATAAGCTGGATTGTCAACTGCCAATAAACATCACTTAAAGAAGAAACACTTTCTTGCCTGTCAACAAGCGGACATAATAGCGCTTCGGATCATGAAAAAAACGTTTAACTAAATAGTACATGAAAAAAAACACCAATAATGTTGATGTTGGCGCTGTTGTTGTGTTCATTCGATAGCAGTTTTGCATTGTCAGTGATGTCTTGTTCGGTGCACAACAATATCATACTGGCCGGATAGATAGCTAGCAGCTACCGAACCTCATTGCCAGTTCCCTAACCATTAACAAACTGCACCAAAAAAAGCTTTGCAGCGACCGCCCACTGCTGTGATACACTTTAAATTCCACAATAGAGATCTCTACTTACTCTGAAACTACATACATTTGCAAATATCTGAAGATTTTGCAAAAAAAATATCTTGTTTCTATACCTACTGCTTATAATATGCAACATATTTTTAATAATTAGTTCAATTACATGATTCGTAATGCTTCATAGGATTGTAGCTTATGCCCTCATGAAAGACATTAAGTACAGAGTAGGGCTGGTTAATAAAGCAATATCAATATTTATTGAAAAAAGCAAACATTTTAAATTGATTATAAACTTTAATTAAATTTGAAGTAAATTTCAATATATTGTCTGCGTTCTTCTAGACAATTGGATCAGGTACATGTTGCTAAAAACGCAAGCAGTTCAGCAAAGCTCTACACACAACTAGTAGCTAATCGCAGCACATTTTTTCATTTATTGAATATACACTGAAACTCGTTATTAATAAAGCATTGGAAAAATTTGATGGGTTACATGTCTAAGCTTTCAGAGGGCTGCAACAAATAATCAATAAAATCTAAATATCACTAAACTTATTTTTTTTTAAAAATCAATGAGGGAAAAAAACAAAATCAACAATTAATTAAATTATGATTAGTTGAAGATCTTTGCACTTGCATGACTCCATCTGTGACACAACTTTACAGTAGTGAAAACGTATTTCGACAGGAAAAAAAGTCATTTGAAAAATGGTATAGAGCTGCAAAAGAGCCCAACCTAAGTATTATATAAAATGTTTGATAAGCTCATAGTTTTGTGTGGGTTGTCAGGTCCTTTAACAGATTCCTTCTGCTTTTCAATGTGCTTGAGAGATGTTTAACCCCAGCTCATAAATTACATTTTACTGATTTATTCTTGTTTGTCAATATTATAAACTCAATGTCATGCAAGTTTACGTTCCCAGTTTGCAAAACAACTTGTCCAAAACAGCAAGCAGGTCATGATTACTTTAAATAGGCCAAAAATTAGAAATAAAATAAATACAAAATACAAATATTAATGGAGTGAATTAATCACACGGAGTGCCACAATAAAATATTGTCGATCTGTTAAATTGAACTGTTTCACTGAAATCTTATATGTAACTGTAATGGGATTATAACAGTTTGGTTTATCATCATTTCATTTTATGATTTAAATTGTAATTTATATTCATTTTATTTATATTTCCCCTTCTGTCACTCACTCGACGTGTCGATTGTAGTGACACAAGGGGTCTCTTCTGAGAGCCTTGCATACCTCTGAACTTGAGATAAGGCCAATGTCAAGTTGGCAGACAAAATTTGCATGCCCTGCCCCCAGACATACGGGTGTAAAGGGGAGCGGGCGAGCGAATGTCAGAGTCAAGCGGTTGTGCAACAGCAAAGCCAAGTTCACCACTGTTCCATTCACCTCTACTGGCGTTAAGCACTGCATTCCAGTGGCTTTCTCCTCTCTTGCCTGAAAGAGTGTTTCTCCTCCTAAAAAGAGTTTATTTCCTCTAAAAGAGTTTGAGTTTCCACGATTAAAAGAGCAATACACAGCAGGTGTTGAACGTCCTTTTCAGGACGCATCTATTTCAAGATGCCCTTCCGCCTCTGTGTAGTTCCTGGATGCGGTTGATTTCTCTCCACTTTTGACGGTCATAAAAACCTGCCTCGTGTGCCTGGGCTGCGAAATCACGCAGGCAGCGTTTTAAGAATGGTTCATGTTCTCAGTGCGAGAACATAGCCATGGAAACATTGTGGTCACGGATTTCTTTTCTCACAAGAGAAAGCCCCCGCGTCGTTCCTTCTTCCTACGGGGGATTGAGGACAACCCGGCTGGCATTGAAGGTAATTCAGGGATGATGCGGTCTCGGTTTCGCCGGGTAAAAACCCCACGAACCACCTGCCCCCCTGCATGCTTGCTTGCTTAAGTCTGAGCTTGGGATGAGTGCGGCTTGCCTCGCGGCCAGCCAGCATTCTCCTTTGAGCCCCCGGAATTTGAAGAAGATTCTGCCGCTGCATCGGAGAGCGTCACATCGGCGTCTGATGCTGATGACTCGTCTGGGCTGCAACTTTCGGGTCTGCTAGCCCAGTCTGAGCCTGACACATGGATGTCCGCTATGCTGTCCCAGGCCGCCGCGAGCACGAGGTGGACTGGAAACCTCCGTCCCCCCCTCACGGCTACTTGATCGGTTCCTCAGGCTAGGGCGCCGTTCATAGCCATGACTGGGTCATCTAGCCGTCGCGTGCTGTTCTCATGGCACCCCGGCACCAAAGTCTTACAGTCCCTGGACACAGTCACCTCGCCTCCGGACCCGCAACTGTCCAGCCCCGGCAGGGCAGCGCTAATGAGTTCCAAAGACATCCCTACAGGACCTCCTCCTCCGTCTCTAACCCGTCCACTCCGGGTGCACAGAGCAGGGTAAGCGCTTAGAGTCTTTCTCAGCACCCAAGCCTCGGGAAGCACTTCTGCCTCCTGACGCATTATAACCTGACACCCCCCGCGGATGGTCCTGGCCATCTGACTCTACACGATTCAGTTCACCAGGCTTCCACCTCATCGTTATTCGCTCCACTGCATGCGTGGCAGAAATCTTTCACCTGCGAGTTCTCAACCGGACTTTACACAAACTCCTGTTCAGAATGCTCACGCAGAAACAAATTATAACCTGCATTGCATTAGATTGGTTCACAGCAGTAGACCTGAAGGACACGTACTTCGTCTCTACTCTGCCTCGGTGTCCACCCTCCTTACAGCTTGCGTCCGACGGCCAGGTGTATCAGTACAAGGCACTCCCCATCCCTGTCCCCTCGCATCTGCACCAAGGTCGCAGAGGCAGCACATGCCCCGCTACGGTAGTGGGCATCCGCACACTCGATTACCTCGACGACTGGCTCATCCTAGCACACTCTCGAGAGTTACTATGCACCCACAGGAACCAGGTGCTTGTGCACCTCAGCCGCTTGGGGCTTCAGGTCAACTGGGGGAAAAGCAAGCTCTCTCCGGTCCAGAGCATCTCTTTTCCCGGCTTGGAGTTAGACTCAGTCTCAATATCAGCACGCCTCAAAACAGAGCATGCGCAGTCAGTGCTCAGGTCGCTCGCTTCAAACCAGGCACAGCAGTTCCTCTCAAACAGTTCCAGAGGCTCCTGGGGCATATGGCATCCTCAGCCGCGCCGCTCGGGTCGATGCATATGAGACCACTTCAGCACTGGCTTCAGACTCAAGTCCCAAGATGGGCATGGTGCTGCGGCACATACCGTGTGTTAATCACCCCTTCCTGGCATCAGACTTTCAATCCTTGGACAGACCTCTGTTTTCTGCAGACAGGAGTACCCCTACAGCAGGTGTCCAGACGTGTTGTGGTCACCACAGTTGCCTCTCAACTGGGTTGGGGCACCGTGTGCTACAGGCACGCAGCCGCTGGCTCCTGGACGGGGGCCCCGCCTGCGTTAGCACATCAACTGCCTCGAGTTGTTGGCTGTACTCCTTGCCGTGTGGAGGTCTCTCTTGCTGATTTGGGGCAAGCACGTCTTGATCCGTTCAGACAGCACTGCCACAGTAGCGTACATAAATCACCAAGGTGGCGTACGCTCCCGTCACATGTCACAACTCGCCCACCATCTCCTCCTTTGGAGTCAGCCGTGACTCAGGTTGCTGCTCGCCACTCATATCCAGGGTGACCGCAACACGACAGCGGACATGCTGTCGTGACAGGTCTCACTCAGCGGAGAGTGGAGGTTCCACCCCCAGGTGGTCCAGCTGATTTGGGGCCGCTTCGGCATGGCACAGATAGATCTCTTTGCCTCCCAAGACAACTCCCACTGCCCGCTCTGGTACTTCCTCATTTCGAAGGCTGCATGCTTGGTAGGATGTGAAGGCTGCAGGATACTGAGTGTCTTCCTTTAAACAAGCCTCATTTAAACTAGACGGCCTTCGTAGGACAAACGGAAACAGAACGTAACATGGTTGCTATGACAGCACGCCACTCTTTAACAAGCACGAGCGCTTTGAGTGAGAACGGAACAAAGTCCCTTTAAAAGGGAATGTATGAGGTACATTTTAGGAGAGTTATAATGATGTAAAGAGAAAAGAAAATAGATTTTACAGGAGTACTTTTAGTCTAATACTTTATTTTAATTCTATATTAATATAATTAGACATATTATATTCTCTGCACCCATCTACTGAGGTACTTCAACTTGGGAATTAACATTCCTTGCATTTGAACATCATATTTACGGGGAAATTGGCGTATTTTTATTTGATTGGCTGGGAGTTACCCCGCTAATGGTGTGATGTACAGCTGCTAATCTTCTGAGCTGGCTGCGCAATTGCGCAGATTTTTTTTAATTTAGAATTTTTGGTTGTGAGAGCTCACGAAGGATACCTCTCATGCATCCTCCAAACTCCTGTGAAAGAAGGTTGAATTCGAAGGTCACATTCAAAGTGTCCTACTCGCTTTTCAGAAACGAGACGATGACGTATGTGGCCACACCAGCTGCCTCAGAGCCACCAAATGTCGCCGCCGAGCCGCTGGTAAAGCCACGCAAGCCGTGGCCCAAAAAAAGGCAGCCACCCAGCGCAAGCCCTGCACCAATGGGAAAAACTCCCCCAGGCAGCAAAAGTGCTCCTGACACACAATACTGTTCCCCTCTTTCCCACTGCTGTTGGTCGGGAAAGGAATATTGTTGTTCAAAATGCTGTTCAATATGTTGTTTTCTGTGTCTCACATTAATCACATGCAATAAAGTTTGCACATTATGCACAACTGCTTCCCAATGGTGAGTGGCGCATTATATAATATATTAACATATAAAGGAGCAAAAGTACAGCCCACGCACGAGACTCTCACACGTTTTTAATAACGGTTTTCCGACTTCAAAGCCCACGCATTGGCACAACCGCTTCCCAATGGTGAGTGGTGCATTATATCATGTATGAACATACGAAGATTGCAAAAAGAGTATAGCGCTCGCATAAGACTCTCACACTTTTTTAATAAAGAGCTTTCAATAGTCGTTTGATCTCATTTAACGTAACATGAAATCACATTAAACTGTAATGAAGCGCGAGAGCAGCACTACAGTTCACGCCTGATGGAGGAGAGGAAGAATTAAACAGATCAGTCCAGATGCACTCTAAACTTTCACAGTTTCATCTTATGTAGATCCCAAAGTATTAGGGAATTATTTAACAACAACAACAAAAAAAGTTAAATTCAGAAGCACTCTCGTTGTGGAATAAGCGGAGCCGGAGCTCTTTAAAGGAAACACCCCAGCGTTACATCTTAAATGCAGTTATTTTTAATGTGTTATAGCTTTAATAAAGTTCAAATAATACAGAAGCAGCTTTTGTAATAACTATAAACTCCGAAACTGGCATTTCTCTGTGTGGTCGGCACTTCTATGAGTTGACGAATGTCCCGATCTAAGGGGGAGAGATTGAAACTGCACCCGGCTCAGAGAGACTCTGCCACGGGGACGCTCATCCCTCGAGCGCGGACGCTCATCCCTCGAGCACGGACGCTTGCTGCAGCTAGATTACAACGCGAATGCTCGCGACTTATTTAATCATAATATATGTCACTGTGCATTTCTTATCGTGAAGAAAATTGGCAATATGCAGCTTTATTAATATGAGAGCACTTTGCACATTAGTTCGAAAAAAATTTTTATTCATTCTATCGTTTTTTTTTGTACTTGGTAAAAACTTAAAGTAAAAGTTGCAAAAGTTGAAGCAAATATAAGTGCTCAAAAATACTTTAAGCATACATTGTACAGTTTTGTTATAATTCAAAAATAATATATTTAACTTAAGTGTTGCTCAATGGTATATTTTTGTTCTGCTGCTAATGTTTTGTTAACTTTGTTAATAAAAGAGTGTTGTTCAGTAACCTGTTTATGTGTTTTGCTTTGGTACCGAAAATGGTATCGAGTATTGTGAAATTTCACTGATTTTGGTACCGTGACAACACTAGTCTGACCAACACTTTGTGTGCTATGGAGGACTCACGAATGGAATGTCTGTCTCCAAGCAAAGACATTCTCACCAGATCATTGATACGGTCACCCTGGCTTAAGAGTCGCAGGGTGCGAATTAACCAATTGGTATTAAAGTACACTCAACTAGAGGCATGGCCTCTTCATGGGCATGGACGAACAGTGTGTCCTTACAAGGCATATGTTTTGCAGCAGGATGGTCTTCTCAAAACACATTTGCAAGGTTTTTCAACCTAGACATAACGTCTCTCTTAAATCAAGTCCTCTCTGTCTAAAGCACTTGCTATCTTATTGGCCAAATATATACTTATGCCTCTCTTATTAAGTGCGGACTCCCTGTCACTTTACACAACCGCCTTCATTCAGACCGTTGTGCTCCCAAAGTTACAGGCACATCATTATAAATAAATTTCCTTTCAGACTGGGTTCATGAAGGGGTTAATCCATACTATATGCCCATATATATTTATATATACTGAGTGTTCCCCTCCTGGCTGACCATGATGGTCATTCACATGACCAGCCCTACTCTGTACTTAATGTCTTTCATGAGGGCATAATCTACAATCCCATGACGCACTACGAATCATGTAATCAAATTAATAATTACAAATATTTATTTAAAGTTGCTTATTATAGTAAGCAATAATTATAGAAACAAGATATTTGTGATGGCAGCAGCCATGACATCTTGACCTGACAGACAGATTGGCAGAGCTCTGTCGAACCGGGAGCTAGTGAGCAATTTGCTTCCATTTTTCATAATTCCGGGGCGCTGCTCTGCGGCTGACCCAGTGCTTCACTCTTGCATTGTTGCAGGAGGTTGTGCTAGAAAAAAATTTATTCATCATTTTGATTGGCTGCGTTGTAAAATTTCCATCGTGGTCTATTTTTACCCGTCAGAGTCTACAACATTCAGAAGCATAGAATCCATTATAATGACATATACATGACAGTGGATAGGCTTAAATTATATATGTATTTTTTTTACCTGTCAATCAGCCACCGTGCTGAAACAAGTTTTTTATACTATTCCGGTTATGTGCAGCATTAAAAGGAACTAAACGTCCGAATGGAAAATTTGAAAATGCACATACATACATATATATATATAAAATGTCACAGATGAGAACCACACACATCTCTCTGAATCTCTGATGCAGGTACTTGACAAAAATAACTGCTCTAAATGTCATGTTTGTTATTTGCTTAGATGACATGCTTAGATTAAAAATTCAAGTTATCAGAAACAATGTGCTGCTTTTTTTGCGCTTTCATTTTGATATCATACTTTGCTCTTTATTATAATAAAATAAAACACATCATGCAGTAACACGCTAACGTATTGACTGATGTATGCAGTCATTAATTCAGAGTTGCTGTTCTCGAAATCCGAACACAGTTGGTCAAAAGAGACACACATTGCAGGAGTTAATGGTGATGAAACCAATAAATGCACATCTTAATACCAGGCAATAAACGGGCATTATTGTGAGAACAATTGTGTTCAAACCAAAACAGTATGTATATACCCAAATATTAAGAAGTGGCTCACTAAAGATCTTAAAATATGCCTCAACGAGAAAAAGCTTTTATGAAGGGTGATAAGGAATTAGTTAGAGAGAGGAATAGAGAAATTAGGGGTGCAATTAAAAGTGCTAAACTTGAATATAAGAATAAAATTGAAAGTACCAATTTTAAGTGTAATGCAAAGCAGGCATGGGAGGGTTTGTATCTTATGATGGGAAGAAAAGGTAAGAAATTGACCCCACTCCTTCATATAATGTACCTTTTTCAGATGATTTAATTGTATTTTTAGTAGGTTTGATACTGGTGAATGTATATCTGAATCAAATAGGGTTTGCTCTGAAATTCCTTTACATGAGAATATTACCCTGAAAGAATATGAGATTGCATATTGTTTGTCTTGTATTAAGCCTAATAAGGAACCTGGACCTGATGGGCTGAATGTGTGTGTACTGAAAGACTGTATTTATCAAATGACTGGGGTTTTAACCCAACTATTCCAGCTTTTGTTAAATGCAAGAACAGTACCAAATTTATGGAAAATATCTACTGTTGTTCCCATAACAAAAAAAAACAGGAGCTAAACATTTAAAGGATTTTAGACCTATTGACCTCACATCTGTAATGGGAAAATGCATGGAAAGAGTAATCATGAGGCATTTAATGAATTCTGTGAGTGGCGTTCTAGATCCATTGCACTTTGCATATAGAAAAGCTACAGGAACTGATGATGCAGTGTTAACTTTATATAATTCAGTTGCTGAACATGCACAACAAACTACAAACTACATTAGGGTTTTGTTTTTAGTCTATGTCAGCTATTAACACAAAGAAGATCCATTTTCTTATTCGGCGATTGATTGATTTGAGGGTTAACAGGGGACTTGGTGGATTAAAGATTGCCTTTCTAAACTTCCACAAAGATGTTAATGGCAACATGTTTGGAACAATTAAACACAGGAGCAATTTTATCACTGTTACACTTTTCTTTGTATAATAATGATTTTACAATTAAAAATAAGGCATTTAGTCTTTTTAAATATGCTGATGATAATGCTCTCGTGGGTCTTTTGCAAGAAGCAGAAATAGGTAGGACTTGCACATACCAAGAGCACATAAAAGCCCTTTTTGAGTGATGTCAGCTGAGTGCTCTTGTGATAAATGTGGATAAAACTAAAGAATTGGTAATTACCAGAGATAAGCGGAATATTTTGGAGTGGGAATCCAATTTAATTTGTTTGTAATTTTAAGCATAGATGATTGCTTAATAGGTGGTCACCGTGAAATTGAAGGTGAAATAACTTGGATGGATTGCTTCAATGGAATCATGTTCCATTGATTAACAACTTTGGAGCTCATGGAAGGTCAGTTTTTAAAGGTTTATAACGTGATTGCTAGTAATGAATGTTTCCTGAACACTTCCCCGTTTCTTATTGGTTGAACAAACAGATAAAAGAAAAATTATTTAAAAAAAATTCTTCCCTTTGGTTAACCATCTGAAGATACTGAACAAGTTTTGCCCCAAACTGCACTCCCAACACATTCTGAACTTTGCTACAGCAAATCACATTAATTTGTTGTAGTATGAGATTACAAAGCAGATAAATCAGACACAACCTTGTCCTTATGATCATGTGTTATGTGTCTATGTGACTTCATCAGATTACCGAACTACAGTGCATCCGGAAAGTATTCACATTGCTTCACTTTTTCCACGTTTTGTTATGTTACAGCCTTATTCCAAAATGGATTAAACTCATTATTTTCCTCAAAATTCTACAAACAATACCCCATAATGACAACATGAAAGAAGTTTATTTGAAATCTTTGCAAATTTATACAAAAAATTATAATTCACAGCCATTGCGCAATAGTTTGTTGAAGCACCTTTGGCACCAATTACAGCCTCAAGTCTTTTTGTGTATGATGCTGCAAGCTTGGCACACCTATTTTTGGGCAGTTTCTCACATTCTTCTTTGCAGGACCACTCAAGAAAATCTCTCCAGAGATGTTCAATCGGGTTCAAGTCTGGGCTCTGCCTGGGCCACTCAAGGACATTCACAGAGTTGTCCCGTAGCCACTCTTTTGTTATCTTGGCTGTGTGCTTGGGGTTGTTGTCCTGTTGGAAGATGAACCTTCACCCCAGTCTGAGGTCCAGAGCACTCTGGAGCATGTTTTCATCAAGGACGTCTCTGTACATTCATCTTTCCCTCGATCCTGTCAAGTTTCCTAGTTCCTGCCGCTGAAAGATATCCCCACAGCATGATGCTGCCTCCACCATGCTTCACTGTAGGGATGGTATTTGCCAAGTGATGAGTGGTGCCTGGTTTCCTCCAGACATGATGCTTGCCATTCAGGCCAAAGTGTTCAATCTTATGTTTCATCATTTTTTTTTCTCATGGTCTGAGAGACCTTCAGGTGCCTTTTGGCAAACTCCAGGCGGGCTGTCATGTGCCTTTTACTCAGGAACGGCTTCCGTCTGGTCACTCTACCATACAGGCCTGATTGGCGGAGTGCTGCAGAGATGGTTGTTCTTCTGGAAGATTCTCCTCTCTCCACAGAGAAATGCTTGAGCTCTGTTAGAGTGACCATCAGGTTCTTGGTCACCTCCCTGACTAAGGTCCTTCTCCCCCGATCACTCAGTTTGGCCGGGCGGACAGTTCTAGGAAGAGTCCTGGTGGTTCCAAACTTATTCCATTTACAGATGATGGAGGTCACTGTGCTCATTGGGACCTTCAATGCTGCAGACATTTTTCTGTACCCTTCCCCAGATCTCTGCCTCGATACAATCGGAGGTCGGAGGTCTACAGACAATTCCTTGGACTTCATGGCTTGGTTTGTGCTCTGACATGCACTGTTAAATGTGGGACCTTATATAGACAGGTGTGTTCCTTTCCAAATCATGTCCAATCAACTGAATTTACCACAGGTGGACTCCAATCAAGTTTTAGAAACATCTCAAGGATGATCAGTGGAAACAGGATGCACCTGAGCTCAATTTTGAGTGTCATGGCAAAGGCTGTGAACTTATGTACATGTGATTTAAAAAAAAAATATTTTTAATAAATTTGCAAAGATTTCAAACATACTTCTTTCTCATTGTCATTATGGGGTATTGTTTGTAGAATTTAATCCATTTTGGAATAAGGCTGTAACATAACAAAATGTGGAAAAAGTGAAGCACTGTAAATACTTTCTGGATAAACTGTATGTGACCTAGAGTGGTTAAGAACCAAGAATGTACCTAATTTCTTTTTCAATTTGTAGATTGCTCAACCATTAAATCAAACATTACATTTCATAGTTAAAGTGTTAAAAGGAATAGAGCTCAATATAAGTCATGCTCAATCAACAGCACTTGTGGCTGGGGCCAGAGGGTTTAAAGCTTTGATGATTTGAAGCTAATAATTAAAAAAAAGTTCTGTTAAAATGTTTTTTTTTTAATTATTATTATTTCAGCTGTAAAGTTGTTTAAATCATTGTTTTTATAGTCGTTATAGGGTTTTATGCCATTACATCATTATGGCAACAAAGTTGTAAAATTGGACAACTTTACACAGAAAAGGTTATCATACTAAAATCATGTTAACGGGCACTCTGCTTACATCTTGTGGCTATACTTTCGAAAGTGACTATTTTAATGTAGTTGGATTGGCCCCATTCACTTCCATTGTAAGTGCTTCACTGTAACCAAGATTTTTACCTCTTTTCTTTTTCTTTTTAGAGAAAAGGCAAGATTAAATACATTTTTGTGGCAATCAACATTATGCCACAAATGCTGCCTCTTGAGCTTAAGTTGTATTGAACCCAGTATATTCCTTTAGCACATTCAATCCAATCTCTGCAGCTCCAATCAGTTCCAGTCAGGAAGTTTAGATCAGTTTTGGGAAAATCATGCTAAGCAATAGATGCGGGTAAAAATATAGTTTTTCCGATTAATCGCGATCATCATTTGAATGATCTTAATATCGATTCTTAAATCCCAATATCGATCATTCACTCAATGCTCAACCCTCTACTACAATGAGAGGAAATCACAAGCATTTGTATCCAAATGTCACACTAAGCACCTAAAGTGAATATATTTGACAACTGGCTTGTAAATGTTTCCATTTCATTCACCAGTAATGGTGTAGTTTAAACACAGTTTGTTTTGTGTGTGTGTGTCCAAGACGAGACCCACGCAACACAATTGTAACTGAATATGGTCTCTTTTTATAACTCTTTACAGTCAGTCGTTGATAAAAAAACAACTACAAAGAATTATTTAATTCTAATCATGCATTGCACAGATGAGGTAAAGCAATTGGAGTCCTCTCATGTTAACATGCGCTCATTTAAAGGTGCTGTTAGCAAAAATGCATTTTTTTTTTGTTAAAGAGACTGTACTGGTTTTTAGCATGTGTTCAACAAATCCATGTAAAAACTTGTAAATAGTAAAAATTATGCAATTTAACAATAATTATGTAACAAAAATAATATATGAAACATATTTTTTTTTTATTGATTGAATACATGTATTTGTTGTGACCACAATGTGAAAGTAAGATACAATTATGAAAAAGTAATGAAATATAGGCTAATTAGTAAAATTAATATTTTCCTAATGGTCTCCAGTATAATTAACAGCATTAGAAGATAGATGATTTATTTTATATGTAAGCAAAAGGGACGTTATAACTGAAATCCACCCATATGAATCGATATTAAATCGAATCTAAGTCGGAATCAAATTGAGAGCATATGAATCTGAATCTAATTGAATAAGGAAATCTGTATCAATACCCAAACCTACTAAGCAAAATCAAAAAAAGATGTCAATTTGAATAACTTCGACACCTCTAAAAATTATACTTTGCTATTGGAAATTTTTGAAAACATTTGTAAGGCTGTAAGGAAGTTCTAAGTCTTTATTTGTATATGGTACATTATGAGAGATTGTCTCCAACTGGTCAAGGTCATTTCCTGCAGTTCCTACTGACTCATGTGTAAATATCCAAAGTTCTGATTATATCGACCTGCCTGCAGTGGGCTTACAGCCATTAGTGTCCAAAAAATTGAACTTGTCAAAGACACCTTTCATTTATCTAAACTATGAAGTGAAGTTGCAAAGGTGTCGTCCTCCAGAGCGGTGGGTGGGGATGAGTGTCTTTCGAGGCATTAGGCCATTGTAACGTTTGGAAATTACGGGAATTCCCACCTCCACACCGCACCCCCTCCTTCTACCCTTATTTTCTGAAGCCAGCACAGACCAATTATCTGTACTCGCTTTAGTCTTTTCCAGTGCAACATGCGGCTACTGAAGCAAAGCTTCATTCAGTTCTGGAACAGTTCATCTTAATAAAACAAAGTCTATGTGTGATGGGTAAACAATGACATCAAAGACAACATATATGCAAGTGCAATTAAGATTATGACAATCTAGGCTAACATCTGATCATAAAATCATAAAAGGCAATTCGTAAAAGGCAAATTCATAAAACTACGTCAACTGTTGCTTAACTGTGACTGAGTGCCACAGTAAAAGATGATCATAAAATATCTTTCTTCGATGGAACACAAAGAGATATTTTCAAGAATGTTGGAGTTGCTCATGTTTCCATAAAGTAAATGGGGACTGAGGCTGTAAATCCCTAACATTATCATTGGTGGTCCGTGAGGGAATTTTCTGGGAGGCAAATATGTAAATCCATATTGAAACCAATTAAAGATAGTAGCAGGGCGGATTTAGGCATAGGCGACATGGGCAGCCATCCGGGGTGGCATCTTGCGGCATGGAGGCAGCATCACACAGACAAATGGGCGCCCTGAACTCCACCATCCATCTCATTTCCAACCACCCCCAGTAGAATCCCCATTCTATGTACAGTAACATCTACTAACCAAATACAGTGGCTGTAGAGGAACTCCATTCTGTCATTAAGTCAAATTTATTTATGATCGATAGTTTCAGTCTTTCACTTGTTTTTAGATCTTCCTTTTAATCGATATTTTGGCAAAGTTTAAAAGTTTCTCTACACCGGTCACGTTAACTACAAGCAAGCTTGATGACGCATTAAAGTGATACTGATAGCTGATTGTTCTTAATGTATTGTGGACTTGTTTACTTTTGTTGTTACGTTCATTTAAAAAAAATTATTGATGAGGCTCAGACTCCCTTGCCACTTCTGATGTGCCGACACGGAGCATAATGTGCCTAACATGTCCATTTGTGTTCCACAGAAAAGAAGTTCTACATAAATCTACATTAATCTGACAGTTTTTTTGGGTGTGTCGTGTTTTTGAACCAAACTATCTTGTTTAGTTACATAGAACTTAGGAGTGTCAACCCAGCTTCAATTTCACAACACAACAAGTTAATAAATAAATTGCTGTGTTTCATACTGTCACCAACCATTAATATTCAGAGAATTTGTGTCATACAATTAGCTCGTTTTAAGCGAAGCAAATGAGCCAATCTGATCCCACATACTACACAGACTCATATTCGCCTAGGAGTCTTTCCCCATCAAGTTCTTGTTAAAAAAAAAAAGCTGTGGCATGTGAGCTAAAGCTGACAAGTTTTCCATCTATTCAGATTTTCCAGGCTGGTAAATGAAAGTGGATTGAAACAGAATATAGAGTTTGCACAGGGAGCATAGAGAGAGCCCATGACCACTCGTGCATGATCAGGTTACAGGGTACAGATGATAGTCAGCTCAGTCACTGCAGAGACTTACAAGAGCAACATAAGATTTCCATTAGCTGCTGATTTCACACACCAGACTTGGGGGAGCCCGTAGAAGAAAAGGGAATCTATGAGGCAGAAAAGGGGGAAGAAAAAGCACATCTGTGCTGTCGGGTAAACATACCTTTACTAAAAACTCTCTTTAAGTATTAGAGTTACGTTTTAAAACGGATCATCGTTATGATGTCACACACAGTGTTTATAAACCTCATCGCATGTTGACTTTTATCATAACACCCGCTATGTCCTAGTTAAATCTTTAACACCTGCCTGTTGATTGACATCATACAAAAACATACATCTCACAAACAAACTAATACAATGGTAGTATCGTGGTGTTTTGGACATAATATCGATTGTTTATTTTGCATACCAGGTCAGTATGCTGGAATTCTTTAAAGTACCTACTTAAGTAAATAGCGCATCGTGGTATAAACATGCTCTAAATAAAACAACTGAATAAAATTAATACACACCAGTCAAGTGCAGTGGCGTACTGTCTTTTTCCTCATTTAGTTCAGACTGTTGTAAAGTGACATGCGAACCCAACCACAAGGCAGAATATTTACTAAA
Organism: Moxostoma hubbsi; assembly: GCA_032164185.1. Classification (NCBI taxonomy): domain Eukaryota; kingdom Metazoa; phylum Chordata; class Actinopteri; order Cypriniformes; family Catostomidae; genus Moxostoma; species Moxostoma hubbsi. Next base: position 24,131,013 of record JAVLUX010000039.1, on the reverse strand, counting down.
TGCTTATCATGAACTCTGTAACAAACGAGGCAACAATAAACGAACACGTGCTAACGACTGATGTAACAACTTACCGCTGCACACAGTCAAATCCGAAAACCGTCCACACTCGAAAACATCGAGAAACTTCATCGTGGTTTCGAAAAATGAAACTTGCGTCAACAGTACTGAAACACGACTGTTGCACTGACTGAAGGTGGTGGACGCGGGAAAGTCAGCGCTCGTGATCTGAGGTGAGGTGTCACGGCATCGGAATGTCTGTTAAACCCACTTTCAGCTCTCACTGCAACGCTCAACACACTCTCTCACACTCTCTCACACTCTCACTGCTCATTACTGTCAGAACCACACGTTCAAAATGTCTTCATTCATATTTTTATTCATAAAAACCACAATGTTGGAGATGATTCCTTGAAGTAAATACCATTGTATATGTTATGATAATCATTCATTATGATTAATGTATAAATTGTATTAATATATGTATTCATAAAATAAATATAAAATTTTATATGAGAACAAAAATACTACCAATAATAAATGTGCCATGGTTTTAACACCATATTACCATGATTTGTTTTGCTTTGTTTTGTTTTTGCATGTTTTGTTTTGCTTTGCTTTTTGTTTTGTTTTTTGTTTTGTTTTGTTTTGTTTTGCTTTGTTTTGTTTTTGCGTGTTTTGTTTTGCTTTTTGTTTTGTTTTTAGTTTTGTTTTGTTTAGCTTTGCTTTGTTTTGTTTTTAGTTTTGCTTTGTTTTGTTTTGCTCTGCTTTGTTTTGTTTTGCTCTGCTTTGTTTTGTTGTTTTTGTATTTGTTTGTATTTTTTTTAATGGACATGATACCAGAATTTTTCCACATGTACAATGGGAGTACTTTTGTTTTGTTTTTTTGTGGACCCTAAGGGGGCAGCAAGAGTGTGCTAGGGGGTCCATAAAAATGGTGATAAAAAGAGTATGTAGAGGGGAAAATATGTACATATAAAATGTTTCTCTTCAGGTTTATAGGTCTAACAAAATTTTAGTAGTGGGTAGGCTATAAAAAAGATACTCTGTCAACTTAATACAAAGTGAGTATTTTTCAGATAATATAAAAAAAAATTGGCTTTGGTACAGTGACAGTTTTAGACATTTTTGCGGACAGCATGTTGTCTTTATAATATCACCCTTACTATTTTTTCACAGTATAAATGGGTCTTTATACATGAAAAATAATAGCTGCATTTACATTTTAGAAACTGTATCTTCATTAGCAAGGAAAAAATCTTTATATTTGGGGATCCTCTGCATCAAAAAGTTTGAAAAGACCTGCCTTACAGTACCATATTATAATTACTATAGTACATAATAGTTATCATATGTGTATAAAATATCAGTAATAATTATTTAATACAATTTTTTTATTTACTTGTTTATTTATTTATTAATCTATGTTTTATTGATTCAGGCTATTTATTTAGGCAATTTATAATTATTTTTTTTTTGGACATAGCACCATGAATGGCAAGTTTTTAAACATAGCTTGCCTTATTAATACCATGTTTTTTGTTGTTGTTTTTAACATGTACTGTACAGCAGTACTTTGGTATTCTTTGCAGTACCTTGGAAAGACATGCAAGTGATATCATGGTACGTCTATGAATATGTTAATCATTCAGTCTCATCAAAGTTCTATAATATGTATATCTGATACCATTACTGTCCCATAGTACTTCCACTGTACTATTTTGTCACAAATGCCTCAAACTTACACTATGAATGCTGCATGGCCATTATCTCATCATATAGTTTTGGCTACATCTGAAGGTTACTTCCCATGGCTGAATTGATAAGATTGTTTGATTCCCTGGTGTAAACCAGACTAATTGTATAATCTGCTTTTCTGTATGAAACGAAGGTTAGTGATGCTCAATGTTTTCATGCAGAATATACAGCTCTATCTGATCCATTTATGAGCAATTTTTTCATCATCATTATACAGTTTATTATTTGTTCCAGATGTTGTGTTTTTCCAGCTCTTTATTTGTGTGTGTGCTGTTGTAGTCTACACCTAAACAGAGGGGGGCTTGTATCCAGTCTTTCTCACCACTCATTCATTTAACATATAACCTCAGTGAATATTAAACTGACTCTCACGCAGGGGCTCATACAGACATGTGCCAATGCATATTCACTGTGTTTGTACTCTTGGCAGTAAAAAAATTACTTTCCCAATTCTTAATCCACAAGGAGGGAACTGTAATGCCATCCAGAAAGAATGTGGAAATCTTCCACTTCCAGTAAATCTGTCACATGTAATAGTACAGCATGTGGAACTATTGCTTTCCAGTTGCAATTATTCTGCTGAACAAGTAAGCCTTTGTATTTTGCAGATGAATATGACTTGAGAAAAGTCAAATTAAGGGTTAACAGGGCACGCATATGATTGTGGCTTGATGTTACACTTAAAAGCAACATTTCTTGTGTCTTTGGATTTCATGCAAGGATTTCTGGTCAATCATCATTATAACCAACTTTTCTTGCACAACGAGAAAGACATAATTTGGTCTTTTTACCTCACATGTACAGATGATGTTCATTGGTAGATTAACAGATAAGGTTTCATGTAACTATTAAGGTTTCTACAGTGGTTCTACTTGGTTTCCATGTCTTTCCATCTAAACACTGGGAAGAGAATGTTTACAAGACCTGAAGTCAACAACTAAAGGTGATCAAAACAATTCAGTTTCACCTGCACATCAATGTTACAATGCTGCCCTCTACTGCATAATATTGTAAATTGACCAATCAAATAAAACAGAGGCTAAAGTGAAATCTCTGTTTACACCACTATAATGCTTTCATATTAAAGTAACAACAACAATAACAATAATGGCAGCAAGAAATTGCAGGTGTTAAATGTTTCCTTCATTTCCGCTCTTTGAAGAAAGGACAGGAATGTATAAACCAAATTAATCAATTAAATTATGTGGTATAATGTTAAAATCGGGCTATTCCATACACAAATGAATTGTTGGAAAGAGAAACATTCTTTAATAATATCCAAGCAATCAATTTGCATGTTTGCTTTTTTATTCAATAATATTTGCTTTGGGATCCGTCGTATATCTGTTACGTTCCTATGATCAAATGTTCTTTTGATATAATATCCATCCATCATCAACCGCTTATCCTGTGCAGGGTCACGGGGGGGCTGGAGCCTATCCCAGCTAACATTGGGCGAAAGGCAGGGTACATCCTGGACAGGTCGCCAGTCCATCACAGGGCCACACATATACAGACAACCTACTCACATCCACACCTAGGGCAATTTTTTATTTTTTTTGGAGACATCAGTTAACCTAGCCTGCATGTCTTTGGATGGTGGGAGGAAGCCAGAGCACCCAGAGAGAACCCACACAGACAGAACATGCAAACTCCATACAGAAAGGCCAGGGCAACCGGGGTTTGAACCCACGACCTTCTTGCTGTGAGGCGACAGTGCTAACCGCTGCACCACCCTCTGCGCCCTCTGCTCCCTCTGCTAAGCTTAGACTACTCTGCTCCCTATACATGTTTTAAGTTGGAAGAGAGAAAAATTATTTAATTTCACTTAAATAACTTCTTTATTATTTGAGTTGATTTAATTGGGGTTTTCTGTAAAGCTTACATTGATTCATTGGCAGACACTTCTATCCAAAGTCACATAAATAAGCCGTTGGATCATGAAGAGTCAACAACATTAGTATTGCACATCAGAAGTTTCAAAAATATCTCAAAATTGTCTTTAAGGTTAGGCTATCCCAATCCACTCATTGTAAAACTCAACATTGATGTCGATGACCCTTGTTAAGAACCTGTACATTTGGTTATAGGTAATGTTTACTGTACTTTATAGCCTTTTCTACATTAAAAATGGAAGATGCTGAGAAAAACCTAATTAAACATGTATAGTAAAAAAGTAAGGTAAAGTAAGGGAGACTGGGTCCAGCATTACTGGCCAAGAAAAAAATAGACTCAGCAAAAAAAGAAACGTCCCTTTTTAAGGACACTGTATAAGATAACTTTGTAAAATAACTTTACAGATCTTTATTGTATAGGGTTTAAACAATGTTTTCCATGCGTATTCAATGAACCATAAACAATTAGTGAACATGCACCTGTGGAACAGCATTAAAACACTAACACCTTACAGACGGTAGGCAATTAAGGTGTAAAGAAGTCCGCCCTCACGGGCAAGGAAGAGGCGAGAAACCGGCTTGACATACAAATAAAGGTTTAATGTGAAACTCAAAAGACAAACACATAAGACAACGGACATGTCCGTAAGGATCTCTCTCTCTCGCACCGCCCTCCGCAATCAGCCTTTATCCCTCTCGGTGGCTTGATTAACCTAATACGGGACCGGGCGTGTTGAGTCGGTCTGCCGGCGGGTCATCCCCATCAACCTGGACGAGGGAGGGGGCAAGGGGAGGGAAACAAAGAACAATTAAAATGTGTGTGTGTTGGGGGGGGGGGGGGGGGGGGGGGGGGTACTCTTGCAACAGTCCCCCCAAAACCACTACAATTTATAAAGGAGAGGAAAAGGCCAACGCAGGGCGGCAGCGAGAGAGAGAGGAGAGAGAGATAAAAAAATTGAAATAAACTTACTCGCCGGTTCTCCGATGCGCCGTAGCTTGTTCCTCGGCCACTCCTCCACCCTCTAACGGACGACAGCCGCGCCTCTCCAGGCGGATCCGAGGCAGTCCTCCAGCCCCTGGCGGAGCCGAAGGGGACTCCCCCGCCCCTGGCAGCGGTTCTCCCGGCTTGACATACAAATAAAGGTTTAATGTGAAACTCAAAAGACAAACACACAGGACGACGGACATGTCAGGATGTAAGGATCTCTCTCTCTCTCCGCGATCGGCCTTTATCCCTTTCGGTAGATTGATTAGCCTAATACGGGACCAGCGTGTTGAGTCACGACCTGGCCCCGCCCTCCACCGTGCCACATAAGGTCACAGTTATAAAAACTTAGGACACTAAATAGACCTTTCTACTGACTCTGAAATACACCAAAAGAAAAATGCCCAGGGTCCCTGCTCATTTGCTTGAATGTGCCTTGCTGCATGGAGGCATGAGGACTGCAGATGTGGCCAGGGCATTAAATTGCAATGTCTGAACTGTAAACGCCTAAGACAGCGATACAGGGAGACAAGAAGGACAGCTGACAGCTGATAACACCTGCACAGGATCAGTATATCCGAATATCACACCTGTGGGACAGGTACAACTGCCCGAGTTACACCAGCAATGTGTACTAGGCTAAGAGAGGCTGAACTGAGGGCTTGTAAGGCTGGTAAGACATCACCAGCAACAATGACAAACAATGGCAAAAAGTGTTCTTCACTGACGAGTCACGGTTTTGTCTCACCAGGGGTGAAGGTCGGACTAGCGTTTATCATAGAAGGAATGAGCATTACACCGAGGCCTGTACTCTGGAGTGGGATTGATTTGGAGGTGGAGGGTCCATCATGGACTGGGACGGTGTGTCACAGATTCATCGGACTGAGCTTGTTGTCATTGCAGGCAAACTCAATGCTGTGCGTTACAGGGAAGACATCCTCCTCCCTCATGTGGTACCTTTCCGGCTGGATCATCCTGACATGACCCTCCAGCATGACAATGCCACCAGCCATACTGCTCGTTCTGTGCGGGATGTCCTGCAAGACAGGAATGTCAGTGTTCTGCCATGGCCAGCGAAGAGCCCTGATCTCAGTCCCATTGAGCATGTCTGGGACCTGTTGGATTGTGTCATTCCCCACAGAAATGTCTGGGAAATTGCAAGTACCTTGGTGGAAGAGTGGGGTAACATCTAACAGCAAGAACTGGCAAATTTGATGCCATCTATGAGGAGGAGCAGTACTTAATGCAGCTGGTGGAGTGGTGTGACGTAGTGGGCTAAAGTACATAACTGGTATGGATAAAAGCATCTGCCAAATGCATAAATGTAAATGTAAAATGGTGGCCACACCAGATACTGACTTTTGATTTTATGTCTTGGTTATTGAATCATTTTATGTTCATACACATATTTACACATAAGTTTGCTGAAAATAAAAGCAGTTGAAATTGAGAGGACATTTCTTTTTTTGTTGAGTTTATAAACCGTTACTTTAACATACATTTATGGCAGGGTATGTTGTCACACAATAAAGGGTAAGTCTATCAATTGGAACATAAATCACAGTCTAGAAAAAAATTGCGAGAAATGTAATATGTGAAGTGATATTCAGGAAAGGCTGCTGCTGTTATCTCTAATCTGTTGACAATGTAAATGTACTACATTGGAACAGGATGTTCATATGTGTTACTTACCAAACTGTAGAGGGCAAGACAGACCTGGGCGATAGATCGGACTGCAACAAAGCTAATGTAAATGTTGTCTACATCATTACACAGAACATTTTATATATGAACAAAGAATAAAGAAGTGATTTATCTAGTACAGTCAAAGGCCTAAAATCATAAAATAATGAGAGAAAAAACAAGTATGCAACTATAATCCTACTTATAAATTTGTAGGGGTTAAAATCACATGACATTCCTAGTGGAACAGATTTAAATGCTTTGTAGTGACAGAAAAAAAAATACTCCACAAAGTAAGAATCTATGATTTATTTAAACTACTACCATTCAAAAGTCATATAAATATGTAAGGTGAAATCTGTAGCAGGCATCGTTAAATGAATCACAATAAATAATATGGAGGGATCCACTCTTTACAAAGTTGGATTTGAACAGATATGTAAACAGATGAAATGTTTTAAGGCAGCATTAACTGCTGGTGCAGTATCAGTAAATCATTCTTTGTACGTGCCTTTAATAAAGGTACATTGACACACTGAGTCAGTGCAAACCAGTTTCCAACTTTTTGACCAAGGAATTTCCATGGATTTTCCAGTTGCTGTTTTTATGATGAATTTTATAAAGACTTTATTTTATAAAGAAAGCAGATTTCCATTTGTATACAGTTTCCAATATTTGGAATAGGTTTAAACTGTAATACTTAGAAGTGTACAAATGTCACCAAAGGACAGGAAGATGTTTCAAGCTGGCTTGTGGGCAAGATTTAATTTACACAATCACTCAAAATTAGCAATATCTATCTAATGAAACACTTTAAATTAGAGCAAACTATATTCACTATAGAATTTTCCATGATTTAACATTTAAATTTTTCCATGACTTTTCCAGGCCTGGACATCACAATATTAACATTTCCTGACATTTTTAGGTTTCCCATGACTGTGGGAACCCTGTGTAAAGTGCTTTTAGGTCAGATTACACAAACAGGTTTAAATACTATGATAAAATGGATCATCAAATTAAATAAATGCAATGGGAAAACAATGAGATATAGTGCAAATAAGTAGAGTCTCTAAACATCAGAAGAACAGCTATTATTGATGGTTATAGGCGTAGCCTCTTGTAATGACTTGACTTGTCATGGCATATGCCCCAAATAAATAAATAAGTGTGACTCATTCTTTATCTAGCTAATATTTGTACAATAAAGTTGTGCGTGTCTAAGGTATACAAGGATAGATTTCACAACAGAGGTTCATAAAGGTTCAGAACATATTGCTGATGCACATTCAGTTTTAGGACATACAACTCAGATCTTACAAGAACAAACTTGTAATGTCATTTTAAGCATCCAAAAATATTCAGACAACCTGTTTCCCTTGTTTTGTTTTCAACAGTAAATGTTAGTTACAGTACATTGCTAATGGCAAAGTGCAAAAGGAACACAAAAGGAGATGTTTAGCAGAATGTATCTAGTGCTCTGTTCCATATAATGGATGTGAATGTGGATGGATGATGGTGAGCTCCAAAACATTACAAAAAAGCACTATAAAAGTACCATAAAGTTGGTCCATACAACTCACGTGCTATATTCTAAGTCATACGATAGCTTTGTCCAAGAAACAGACCAAAATTTAAGTCGCTACTTGCTGAAAATCTATCCACTGTATCACAGCTTATGAATCATATTTCTACTTCAGCATATTCAGCAACTAGTTACAAAACATGCGACAGACAATAAGGCTCGGCATGTAAAACCTGGCATATTTATGGCCTACTTTAATGGTGCTTTTTTGAGCGTTTTGGAGCTCAACAGCACCTGTCCTAATTTCATTGTATAAAAAACAGTGGCTTGGAAAATCTAAACTGATCACACTGTGAATTCGACAAAAGTAGGTCAAAAATAATGCTGCAGAAAATGGTCTACGCTTACTGAAATATGAAACCACTGCCCCCTGTGGCCAATGCTTGAAGTGTAGTTGAGGTGAATTGTCCACATGTTGGCCCCAAAAGTGAGTAGTATTTTTTATTGTAATTGATGTAATACAGTCAACAGGAATGCATTTTTTATGTACCGTACTGCCAAATCCCAAACCAACCCTAAACCTAACCATCATTGGTGTAAAAATATAATTTTAGGGTCCAAATGCTACCTCTGAATCATGCTCACCATTGTTTATGTGAACTCAATTACTTCCTGGATCCAAAGGGACCAAAAACTGCATATGCAATATGCTATTAGATGCACTACAGGGGAAAGTGAAGAAATGTAAATTGACTGCGAAATGTCTGATGGGGAACGGCGCTTGTCAGTAATTTGGCAGAATGGGGTCAATTTTTTTGGTACATGAACATTTGGAATCAGGATGTAGATTTTTCTGTGTAATCACGACTGTAAATTCTTTAAAACATCTCATTGACTAGGAGGAGGGTGGGGCCGGGCCGAGAGTGCACACACCTTGGCCCCAATCAGGCTAATCAGCTGAGGTGAGGGATAAGATGAGCCGGATGGGCCAGTTCGGGAGAGAGAGAGAGCCACAAGCAGCTGCCATGCGTGTGTTTATGTTTGTGTCTAAGTTTTCATCAAATATTACTTTGATGGTTCATCCGGTTCCCGCCTCCTCCTTTCCCATTTTAATCCTCCCTGTTACAATCTCCTTTGGTGTTCCACAGAAGAAAGTTAAAGCTTGAAACAACATGAATTTATTTTTATTTTTAAGTGTACTCCTAAAGAACCTTATTTCATTTTTACACTCATCAAACTCAGGTCTTGTCCAGCAGTCTATTATTATCTAGTTTAGAATAATCTTCATTTCGTAAAGCAGTGTTTCTCAATTAAAAAATAAACTCATCGACCATTTTATTAGGAACACCTGTACATCTACTTATTCATGCATTTATCTAATTAGCCAATTGTGTGGCAGCAGTACAATGTATAAAATCAATCAGATATGGTCTGGAGCTTCAGTTAATGTTCATATCAACCATCCGATTGGGGAAAATAATGTGATTTCAGTGATTTCGATCGTGGCATGTTTGTTGGTGCCAGACGGTCTGGTTTGAGTACAACAGTCACTAGAGTTTACTCAGAATGGTACCAAAAACAAAAAACATCCAGTGAGTGGCAGTTCTGTGGCCGAAAACTGCTTGTTAATGACAGAGGTCAGAGGAGAATGGCCAGACTGGTCCAAGCTGACAGGACGTGACAGTGAACCAAATAACCACACATTGCAACAGTGCTATGCAGAAAAACATTTCTGAACATACAACAAGTTGAACATTGAGGTGGATGGGCTACAGCAGCAGAAGACACCTCTGGGTGCCACTACTGTCAGCTAAGAACAGGAAACCGAGCCTGCAGTGGGCACAGGCTCAGCAAAACTGGATGGTAGACGATTGGAAAAACATTGCCTGGTCTAACGAATCTCGATTTTTGCTGCGACTTGCAGATGTAAGCCCACTGCAGCCTCAGCTTTCTGTTCTTGGCTGACAGAAGTGGAACCTGACATGGTCTTCTACTGTTATAGTCCACTAAAATTGTACAGAGTGGTTATCTGAGTTACCGTAACTTTTCTGTAAACTAGAACCAGTCTGGCCATTCTCCCTTGACCTCGCTCATTAACAAATCGTTACATCTGCAGAACAGCCCCTCGCTGGATGTTTTTTGTCACCATTCTGAGTAAATTCTAGAGACTGTTGTGTGTGAAACTCCCAGGAGATCACCAGTTACAGAAATACTGAAACAGCCCGTCTGGCACCAAAAATCATGCCACGGTCGAAATCACAGAGGTCACATTTTTCCCAATTCTGATGGATGATGTGAATATTAACTGAAGCTCCTGACCTGTATTGGCATGATTTTATACACTGCACTGCTGCCATATAACTGGCTGATTAGATAATCACATGAATAATTAGGTGTACAGGTGTACCTGATAAAGTAGTTGGTGAGTGCATATCTCTAAAGAGTCTTGATTAATGACCCTCATTTAGGCTAAAAAAAAAGGTTTAAGAAATTACAAAACTACAAAATGTCATATACCTACATATATGCTGTAAATTATTACAGTAAAAAAAATTCTTTGGTATATAATGCACCAATTATCTTCAACAAAGATATATAATTTCTTCTAATTGAAATATAATGTATAATCAGCTCTTTTGTCTAGTACTGCTGTACCACTTCCGTATGGCCACCCCACTTGTGCTGCTGATCACACACAATGCCCCTCCTAGACTCCACCACGTCGGTTTGCGGTTGAGGAAGAGGAACTGCATGATAAAGGCTAGGACCACATCCATCGTCCTCATCAGTGCAACTGGTCCTGCTTTCTCAATCTGCAGGGCTTTGATGAGGAACGTCTGGCCAGCTATACGGAGCAGCCCGATGGCCATGAGGGTCCACCGGTCCCATCCGCAGGACGGTATGGTCCATTCATCCAAGATAAACAAGACAATGATGCACTCAATGAGTCCGAGGACTGCATAGTACCAAACTGAGAGGTAGTAATGAACACTTTTCCCTATTTTTCTTAAGATCACCATTGTGCATGCCGCCCCAACAGCGCCCGTGAAGGCGGCCGCCATCCCTTTGATGTGATTGTTGTAGTCACCTTCAATCCCCGGCACTTTGCCACCGAAAAGGAAGGGAGGTCTCGCTATGAGTACGACGCCGGTAAGCGTAAACGCGGTAAAAACAAAATCCCATATTGTGCATTACTCTTTGAGGAATATCCAAGCGAGCAAAGCTGTGAAAACTGGATTGCTGAACATTATAACCGTGGCATCGGCTAGAGGCATCTGCAAAACTGCGTAATACAACAAGATCATGGCGTTGGACCCCAGGAGCCCTCTGAGAAACAGGTAGATCCGCATTCCTCTTGGTCCTAAAAAGCCAGTTCTGGAAAATCAAGATTATAGGCTGTTATTTTTATATTGTTCTTCTAATGACACAAAGGCTTTGTTCACACTGCAAATAAATTAAATTTGGTTTTCAAATGTAGTCCGTTTCCAGTTGGTAATGATGAAGGCATCAGCACAATGTAGCTGTCAATGTGTAAAGAGAGGATGGAAAACTGTCCATCATGACATCTCTAACTTTTTCATGAACTCTAACTTTACTGAAATCTGAATTGTCAAACACATTCTAGATACTGTACATTCCAAAAATAATCTCAGAACACATATGGATGTGGGTTTGATCGAGTTTGTAAACAGACTGATCACACTGTGAATTCACCAACAGCAGTTCAAAAGTTTCAATGTTGAAATAGGTCTGGGCATTTTGAAACCACTATTTTCGACCCACTGCCCCCAGAGGCCAAAGCTGGAAGTATTGCTTAGGTGAAATGTCCACAGGGTGATGCCAAAAGCATGTTTTAGTTGTAAATTATTTAAAATGGTAAACAGGAATCCATATTTTATTAACCAAATGTCCTAACCCAAAGCCCAACCCTAAAACTAACCATATTACTACTGTGAATAAAGTCTATTATTTCCTGGTTTCCACAGGACCAGATCCTGTGTCTCTGAGGCTATGTCCACACGAATACATTTTTGTTTGAAAACGCTTCTTTTTCTCTATGTTTTGGCCTTTTGTCCACACCACGATGGTGTTTATGTCAGCGAAAACAAAGCTTTTTGAAAACACTGTAGAAAGTGGATACATTTGAAAACGCCATCTTCACATTGTAGTGTGGACTGAGAAATGTATATATCTGAAAACATTGACGTATTTGTTGTCATGTGACGTAGTCATGTGATTCATTCAACCGAAACAATCAAGATGGCGGTCCATGTTATAGTGGCGCTGTTGTGCCTGATATTCACTATGATAACATTGTTTTGTTTTTTTATCCCCTTTTCTCCCAATTTGGAATGCACAATTCCCACTAAAGCCCAATTCCCACTACACATGAATAGGTCCTAGTGGTGGCGCAGTTACTCACCTCAATCCAGGTGGTGGCAGACAAGTCTCAGTTGCCTCAGTTTCTGAGACCCCCAATCCGCGCATCTAATCACGTGGCTCGTTGTGCATGACACCACGGAGACTTCTCATATGGAGGCTCATGCTACACTACGAGATCCACACACAATTTACCACAAGTCCCATTGAGAGCGAGAACCACTAATTGCGACCACGAGGAGGTTACCCCATGTGACTCTACCCTTACTAGCAATCAAGCCAATTTGGTTGCTTAGGAGGCCTGGCTGGAGTCACTCAGCACACCCTGGATTCAAACTTGCGATGCCAGGGGTGGTAGTCAGAATCAATACACGCTGAGCTACCCAGGCCCCACTTTGATAGCATTGTTAAAAATACATTTTACTTTGTACAACATTCACATTGCATTCCTTCAAAGGCAACAGGCAGTTTACTTGGAATAGGTGACTGGCGACAGAACACAAGGACAAATGAATTTCAGGCCATACATGCAACGCCGATTTAAGTGTTTTCATATGTTTCAGTGTGGACAAGCAACTTTTGGAAAATGCTTGAAAACAGCAGTGTGGATGGAGAGCGTCATTTTCAAATGTATCCAGATTAATGTAGACGAGCAACATGATGCAATTGTGTCTGAATTCACTAATTTACACTCATTTATGGCATTTAATATGTACTGAATATTAAATTCAATCAGTAAGTGATTTTGGAATACAGTAATGCTTCTGATACTTATGTTCTCTCTTGTGAGTTCAGAATTTTAGTGAAATGTTATGATGGGCATGGGAATTAGCAAAAATTCAATCCATCTTGTCCATGTCTCATCATGCTGATGCTTAATCTATTACTATGACAACTAGGTACACAAAACATTTACTACACTGTTTCAACAATCGGATCCAATTTCATTAATTGTAAAACGACAGTGCAGAGAGTCCATCCTAAAGATCAGATTTTAAAAACAAATCAGAATTGGGTGCAGTCAGTGTAAAAAAACGTCAAATGGTATTGGTTCCAGTTATTAGATTCATACTTGTAATATATCATGGCCGGCATGACAAACAACATCTGGAAGAAGCATCGAATCGCACTGATTTCGATGGCATGTATACCCTCGATTTTCTTCACCAGTAGAGCAGCAACAGAGAAAAAGACAGATGCTAACAAACTGTACAGGAGACCCAGGCCTGGACATGCTGGCTTATTTTCTGCAGATGAATATAACAAAATGGGTTAACATCATTACCAGCCATTATTAGGGCTGCACTATTGCAATTATTTGAAAAATACTGTGAATTGTGATATGACAAAACTGTAAAAGTTCATGCATAAAAAGCATTTCATCATATTGAAAAAGTACTGCCAATTAAAATGGTTAATCTTTTAGGATGTTCACACTCATTCCCAAAATGTAACCAAGTTAGAATGAACCCAGGTCTCCTAGCATTCACAATGAACCTGGACTTAAAAGTGAATATTCGATGATGGATCACTTTAGTTTTCACTCACTTTTTTGGAACCCAGTCAAGGTGAATAATAATATAGCATTCTAATATAATAAAAACAATGTGCCATATCACAATTCACACTTTATTTCAATAAACTGTTCAGCTCTATTCATTAGAGAAGTTTATTTAGTGGAGCAGCATGTAAAATCACTTCAACACCCTGGTTTTAGTAGACAAACCCTTTGCAGACATTATGGGAATGAGATATTAGAAGCACACAGCATGATTTAGCTTTGTTGGGTGTGGTCTGTATTTTTATCTTGGAGTGGAATGACATGGAATGAGCAGAACAGCATGAATCTTCACACACTCTTTAACTTTGACATTGAAACAATATCAAACGTGATGGCAAAGTTTATGAAACCAAAGGTGCACGACTAATACTACCTGTCGGTGAGCTGTGCCCATGCCCAATCAGGTCATGAGGTTGCCAGCAATGGACAAAAGCCGATTTGTATCAAATGTCCCCTAAGGACGTGGGCTTGACTCATAGACCAGGGGCCCTGGAACATACAGTAACACATGCCCAATAATACAAGCTTGGGTTAAAAAAAATCAAGAGAGTGCAAAAACAACACCAGCGAGAACAATGAAAGAGAGGACACTATTTCCTGGTGCTGGTTTCCCCACACAGACTTTGGTTAAAAGAGCTTCTCCCTTTGAAAATAATTTCACTGTTTCATTTTAGTATGTAAGAAAATTGTGAAATAACAGACTCTTTGACTGAACATTTAATATCAGAATTGCAAAACTAACAAAAGTTCATCGTATTACCAGATTTTTGGGCATGTGCCATGGTAGCTCCATAGTATTTTGTTGAAGTTCCATGTAAATACCCTGGTATATTTACATTTATGCATTTGGCAGATGCTTTTATCCAAAGCGACTTACAGTGCACTTATTACAGGGACAATCCCTCCGGAGCAACCTGGAGTTAAGTGCCTTGCTCAAGGACACAATGCTGGTGGTCGTGGGGATCGAACCAGCAACCTTCTGATTAACAGTTATGTGCTTTAGACCACTACGCCACACCACTGATGGTACATGACTATGGTAATCATTCAGTTCCATGGTACACATCAAAGTAACTTGGTGTTAACATGTGATACCATCAATGTACCATGGTACTGCCACAGTACTTTTTATATGGACTTGCTTATACAAAGAAAAGAAAAGAAAAAAAGCACAGTCAAAGCAATTGTTTCCTGTACAAAAATAAACATGGTAAACAGTTTCTGACAAAATATCCATCGTACTACAGTTAATATTACAAATAAATGGTCCTTTTGTATAAGTCATCATTGTGTGTTAAACAAAATTACAAAATGAATATAAAAACTTCACAATTCTTCACAAAACTTACTTAATGTTGTAAATATTGCATTGTAAATTGTTAATGGTATGGAATGGTAACCATGGTTAATAGCTAGCGTGTGGTGAGCGTACTGGCGCGCTATGTCTGCTGTCGCATCATCCAGGTGGATGCTGCACACTGGTGGTGGTTGAGGAGAGTCCCCTGTTCACTGTGTAAAGTGCAGTGTCAGAAAAGCTCTAGATAAATGTAACATTCATTCGTTCATTCATTCATGGTAAGTGTTTGTAAGGGGCTTGATTCAGTGTTACTATTTTGTCAGCTTTCATTTCCCCATGAAAAGTTACCATGGTAACCCAGCAGCTTATCTTAGTCACTACAATATTATTATTACTGTAAATGTATTTTAAACGTTACCACAGTTTACCAAGTTACCACAGTCTTATTGCAGTAATAATAACTGTAATAGCTATGGTATTTTTTTTAATTGAATCTATGGTAACTAACCATGGCAAAATTATTTAAGTGGCTTGTTATGATGTTACTGTTCTCACCAGCTTTCATAACCCCTTTAAAAGTTACCATGGCAGCACAGCAGGTTGTCCTTGTCACTACATTTATTATATATATGGTAAAAACATTATAAATTAATATAGGAGCTCCTTCAAACAGTGTTAAAAGCTTTCAGAATCCTTGTCATGCTGTTTAATTTCATGTATTATTATTATTTATGACAGTGACGGCTAATACCAAATTACCACAGTCTTATTGTATCTTTTTGTTTCTATGGAATTTTGGCTGAAACTATGGTAACCATGGCAAAATTATGTTAGGGGCTTGTTATAATGTTTCTGTCCTTAACAGTATTTCATAAACCCTTAAAAAGCCACTACTGCAACCCTGCAAAAACGTTGCTACACAGTTACTACAGTTATTATGGTGCTGTAAAATCATGATTAATTAAAGGTGCACTTTTTTTCTTATTAAAAAAGTTTTACTCAACAAAAAATACAATTAAAAAGTATATTAATTTTGAAACATATGTATAAAATCGTGATGTCTCACATGATTTGAAGACCCCAGTCATATCAGTAACCTTATAAAAGCTGTTTTATTGTACATGGAGAGGGTCTCCTTATGGGGGCAGCCATGTTTGAATCACATGACCAGCCGAATATTCCTGCTTAATCTCAGTAACCGCACTGTTATTAAACACTTTCCCTCATGGATTAAATAAATCATAGCTGACAGTGAATAGCTCATTTCTAAAATGGCATTGGAAATTGAAAACTATTGCGTTTTAATGATGCTGAATCCATGGCACTATTGTCCGTCAGTCCGTGTAAATCCAACAGGACATTTTAAAAATATTAACGAAGCTCACCTTAAATGTGGAAGATCCTTTGAACAATGTAAGAAACATTCAGAATCCTTCTGTCATGTTCGTAATTTTATTTCTATGATATTTTAATAGTATTAATAAAACTAATAATCTTACGACAGTGGTGGTTAATACATTTAGACTTGCACAGTTTTGCTGTAATAACAATAACTAGAAAGAGAAGTATATTCGCGAAAACTATGGTTTGTCTCAGGTGAACCTACTGTTCTTGACAGCTTTAGCTAATACAACCGAACCGAGTCACAGTCACACTGAACAGAAACAGATCACTGATGGTTAAAATCTCGGTCCATTTGTCTAATATTACATTCTTGGCTCGTTGTGTAAGAATGAATATCAGTTTACCTCTCTGAGCTGTGTTCTCCCTCTTGTCCTGCTCACAATCATCATCACCATCATCACTGTCACTATCGCGTCTCTTACAGCAAAACGGCACATAAACCCGGTCAACACTGCCGTTCACCCGGCGGCAGTCCTCCGCGTCAGCATCCTCATCCACATGCACTTCTGATCGAGTTTCCAACTGTATTTCCTCGCCAAAATCCCCATCGTCAACTTTGTGACAAACCACTCTTATGTCGTCCTCTCTATAAGGGCCAACAGATAGATCTGTGTCATTATTACTCACAGAGCCATTGCGTTTTCTACAGTCACCCATGATATGACACAACAGCTGCTGGGCATACCTTGAGCACGCGTGGTTGCCTTCGAGTGAATGGTGCCGAGCAACAAGTTCACTAATTAACTTTTTATGGAGAAACAGACAGTAGTTGCTGTACTCTGCCGCTAGAGGGAGACAAAAATGCGTTGGAAGAGTGGCGCTATATACAATATTGAATCATCCTTTTATGCTCATTTTCATTTTATAAATGTATTAGTATATGCTACTAAACATTTTCAGTTGAATTAATTTAATTAAGTGAAATATTACACAATTCAATTTTGATGGATTTTTTTTAATGAATTTGACATGCGTATATCTTAAAAATTGGCTCTAATATTTTTTGAGTGAGGAAAATGTTACTAAAATATCATTATACCCTATTCACGTTACAGTAACAAATATTTGTACATTAAATTAACATATATTAAAGAGAGTACAAAAGTGCTACAATGTTATATTAGTATTATACAAGTATTAATAATGAGCTTCTTTCAAATAAATATTTGAGGGGAAATGAAAATAATGTAAAAAAAATGCACAAAAACTATCTAAAAATAGTTGACATTTTCTTGAAGCTAAAGATAATTTCTACGTTCTTTCTTTGTGCTTTGGGATGAATATGACATGAACACTGGGTCATCTCTAGCTATAAATGATATAAGCAGCCACTTAGAGCCCCGAGCCACCAGGGGGCCCACAAAGCAAAGGCGTTTTTTTACATTTGTAATTTTATTTATAATTATTTATATATACCAAAAGCTGAGGGCAAGACTAAGTCAGCTGTCAAGGCTCAATAAGTTATAGGGGGCCCCCTTGTGGCTCGAGACAGAAAGGAGAATGTAACTGCAAGGAGAGAGTTGTAGCTAGATGTCACAGGCACATGCACGCTCAAAGGGTTTTTCGTCTTCATAAAGTATACCTACATGTTGGGGCAGAAAAAAAGAAAAAGGAAGAGGATAAGAAACACAGACAGACCACTTGTAAGAAATAAATGTAAGCTAGCAACCTGGCTAGATGGTGTTTGTTCATTGTCATGCATTAAATTGCAACAATTTGTAAGCTAATGTTTTGCAGTTGTGTTGTATGTTTTCAGACATTTCTGCTAGCTATAACTAAGGTGCAGATATTAGACAAAGTGTAGCTAGCCAAGATTAGCTCACAGACTCGGTGCTATCTATGTTTCAGATAGTAATCTTGCTGATGGTAGTTGCTACAGACAGTAGATGATTCAGTCAACCAAATTTGTCTTGTCTCCATTATTTTCAGGTGCCATATTGAAATATTCAGGTGTATAAAAGGCAGCTGGGGATTCAAGTACACAAATTCCTTGTAAATTGTCATTTTGTATATAATCATTTACTTGGGCCTCCAAGTAGGAGTTCGCTTTGGGCCCCCATATGCTCAGAAACAGCCCTACCAGAACATGTTCTTGACAGGTTTCTTGTGAAGCTCTCTGATACATCACAGCTACATTTTATTCCACTGAATACAATATGCACGTTCATCATGACAACGCAGGCACATATTTATTATATGTTTTATTAGATCTAACAAAGAAAAAAACAAGTACTAGGAAACAACTAATCTTCCTTCCCACAGTTACTTTTCCTCAAAATGTTCTGGGCTAAATCTAAGCTTATTGCATTATTCAATAAAATTATGGTTAAAAACACATGTACAATCTATCACAAACAATGTGAGTAATGTCATTTAAGTGATCCCATTTGTTTAAAAAAGAAAAAGTAAAAATAGCTTTTTACATTACTGTAAAAGTGTAAACAGTTTTTATGGCAGTTTGTTATTGCGACAACAGTTACTTTTTTAACCTTTGTTGTTTCCGTATTATACCTCTTTAGTGACAATTCAGCAAGCACATAACAGCAGAGAATACATTATCAATAGCTTTTGTTTAGCTATTGAGCTAAAAGAGGAAAAGTGAAAAGTGCAGAACAGATGGTGATAACAGAAAAAGACACAAAGGGTGTTTCTAGATAGGCATTCAAGTGGAATTACTATTATTTTACGCGCTAGGCTAGATCATGCTTGTAGTTTCACAAGAGGCTTGTGTATGTGTGTGTACATTTCTGGTTCTCTGTGGTTTAAATTCACATCCTAACTGCTCAGGTCAATCATCAAGTGCTCATAAATTTGTGTCTTCCCTTTAAAGCTAGAAGACAACAAGAACTCTCTGTTATCAATGGACACTAGCGAAAATGCCCTCGGTGCCTGGACGTTGAGCGCCTGGAAGTGCACAAACTGGCTCTTCTTGGTGTCCCACTGATAGACCTGGGTTAGCGAGTAGTCGCTGCCTAGGATGGCATACTGCCAGTTGCCAATGGAGACGGGCTGAAACACCATGGAACCCCGCGAGGGCATTGTCTGTATCTCCGTGAACATTGAGCCATCCCACTTCATCACCTTGGAGTCGCCAATGAAGCGTGTCAGACAGATAAACAGCTCCCCCTTCACCTTGAAGTGTTTGACGGCATAGACATCCTCCATTTCTGGAATGTCCGTCCGGCGGTCAAACTGCTTGTGGGTTTTGCTCCACTGGTAGATAACAGGCCTCTGGGAGCTGCTAGACAAAATAAGATGGGGTTTGCCGGCGATATCCAAGTACTCGATGTCAGTGTCCCGATACCATGGATGGAGGGACTGGTGCGAGTAGAAGCCATTGCCGTTCCATTTGTACACGGTGGTTGAGCCGGCCTTCGAGCTGTCTGCTATCACGAAGAAAAACTCACCATCCACGTGGAAAGTCTCGATGTCATTGGGCTTTCTGATTTTCAGAATGTCAATATCCTGGATTTTGATAAATTTGTTCGCAGAGCTGTCCAATTTATAAATGTGAGAGCCACCAAAAAGTTGAGCAACAATGATGAAAAGGTGGTTATCAATGACCATTGGCTTGCACACCACAGTGGAAGTACCTGAAGAAATAGGAAAAAAAGGTTACAGAAATGATTTGATTGTAGAATACACCGTAATAACAGCAATATATTGCTTTGGAATCTGTGGCTATGTCCACATTAATCTGGATAAATTTGAAAACAACATTTTCATTTTCGAAAAACTCTCCGTCCACACTGCCATTTTCAAAAGTTTTCAAAAATCTGCTCGTCCAAACTGAAACATATGAAAACGCCCCCTTAGTCCCCTTACTGTGTACTCCAAGCACGATCTAAAATGCTGTTATTCTGGTGTTCCACAGCTTTGATTTTTAATGGGAATGTCAACAAGACTGTGAGGGATAGACTTACTGTCTCTTCAATGGCAAGAATGGTATAAAGCTGTATAAAGGTCCTAGATCATGTCTGATTTTCCACAACTAATGTTGTCTGGAGTACTTTGTGTACTGAATGTTATTGGACAGATATTTTATCAATGTTATGTCTGCGGAACGATCCAAAAACACTTTAAAGTTCAATGCAGTCCATTGAAGAGACTGTAAGTCAGTCCCTAACAGCCTCATTGTCATTCCCATAAAAAAATCAAAGATGCTGCTCACGTGAATAAAGTCTATGTCTCCTTTTTTCCAGTCCACACTAAAATGTGAACCCGGCGTTTTCATTTTTATCCATTTAGCAGAGCTTTTTCGAAAAGCTCAGTTTTTGCTGTCAAAAATGCAGTCTCAGTGTCGACGGAAGGCCAAAACGTAGAGAAAAAGTTTTCAAACAAACATGCATTAGTGTGGAGGTAGCCTGTATCATCTGATAGCGGGAATGTTATTGTTTTTTGTTAAAGCTGAAGTGTATCACTGCTACACCACAAGCATCTCCAAATGTAATTGCAAAATTCATGACTTTTCAAACAGGTTTCCCGAACACACCCCACATCTGCCATTGGTCGAAAAAACAGATAATCCTGCCCCAAACTCACACCATTGGTTGAGGTAATGTTGGGTTAGACTGGATTCTCAAACAAAGACACTCTTGCACTTTTTTGGTAAATCAGCCTTCAAATGGCTAATGCATCACCTTGAATATCACAAAGTCCCCTTAAAAAGTGACTGTTCTATCAGTTTTTGTGGCTCTGCAGTTCTTGCACTTGGAGGTATGGTTTGGATTGCTCACTCACTCTCTATGGTGTCATAGGCTCTGAACTCCATGTTGACATGGTCCCATTCCATAAAGCTGCATTTTCCAGAGAAGGGCTGGGCATATACAACATACTGATCGTTCCCAAATGTAAAGGCCTCCACAGATATTGACTCAAATGTAAGGGTCGTCTTTAAAGCAAACTCTGCAACAAACAGGCAATGGTTAGTCGACATGGTGGTCATTCATTAATACAAAGAGCCCATTAAATGTACTTTTTGTGACTTTTAGTCCATGTTTGTTCACTCTGAGGCTAGAAACAGACTGATATATCAGCAAGGACAATTCATTATCTGATATTCAGCCATTTTGAGATTATCAGCAACTGAAATTGTGGTTCTACCTTGTGTGAGTTCTTAAATTTACAGACAGGTGTATATCCACATTTTTCCAATTGAATGCCCCATATAATGATAATGTACCTTTCTTTGCTAGCAAGTAGCAAATGGTTTACCAATGTTGGGTAGTAATGGACTATATGTAATCTGGTTTAAGTAATAAGATTACAAATATCAAGTACTAAGATTACATTCCTTTTTTAAATGTTCTTACTCAGGGACTGACCAATAACAAATAGATTTTATTTCACATTTATTGATGTTTAATAAAAAGAGTGCAAATTGGTACTTAAAGCTGAAATGTGTAATTTCTGCGGCCCTTGCCCACTAAATGGAATTGCAAAAATAAAAATAAAATTCAAACAGCTTTCCAAATAGACCCCTGCCTGCTTTTGATCAAACAATCAAATAGTCCTGCCGCCAACTCACACCATTGGTTGAGTCAGTGTTGTTGTGTCAGCCTGAAAAAGCCTCAAAACAAAACCAAAAAAAATAGGAATTTTTAAAACACCACAGAGACACAGAGTTTATAGTTTTCAAGAAAATGCACCTACGAACGGACTACAGTACATATAGCTGTCAGCACATGGTATAGGAGAAAGTGTTTTAACACTGAAAAAGTTACATACCTCAGCTTTAATATGTGAATTTCATTAAAACCTGCAATAATTAATCCAAAAGTAATCTGAAAATAACCAGATTAGATGGATAAAACCTAAAAAGTGTCATCTCAAAGATTACCTTTCTGATTCAAATTTAAGTTGTGATTTGTAATCAGTACCAGATTACATTTCAGAGGTTATCTAGCCTGTCACAGTCTGGGCTGGACCATCCCTTCAGTCTGTCTTATTGTGTGTTGGTGTGTGTGTCTTTGTTTCTCTCGCTCTCCCTCTTGTGTTTTGTAGGTGCCAAGTGGAGAACGTCAGCTCTGTTGCCAGGACAACTGATTGTTTCTCCACCCAGCTCATCACCAGCAGCACCTGCCTCCAATTACCAGCTGCTATCTATTCTCTCATTTTTTGTACTGTCTATGTTGGATTGTTTTGCTGTGTTGCAACTCTGCCAGTGTGTTCTGGTCTGTTTTCTTCTCCAGTTGGTCTAGTTTCTGTTTTGTTTTTGGTTGTTTATTCTTCTCCCTCGAGAGAGTTTTGATTAGTATTTTATTTGTTTAATTCTGCTTTCCTGCATTTGGGTCCTTCCTTCTCTCAGCACCACGTATTGTGACAGAAAAAATCCAACCAATTCTGTACCCAGCAGAGGCAGAATGGGCATCTTCCTTTTTCCAGCTCCCCTCATTGACTTTTAAATTCGTCAGCACATGATTCAGCACGTGCACCTTCGCAATGTCCATCAGAGGGGAACTGACATGAAGGATTTTGCATGTGGGTTTTTGGTTGCAGACGAGCTGGACAATGATGAGACAGATCTTAAAGAGGGTTATAACATCTGCCTTGTTCAACCTCTCATTCAGGGGGAGATGGAGAGGCTGGGGCATTTGGGCTTTTGGGACTTTGTTGACCGCCTTTAAGATTGCAGGGATTCTGCACTTCCATCCCAGGAGAGATTTCCCCTGGTAGACCATCCCATCGTCCCACCCTCAAAAGCCCAATCCCCAGTCTTCTTATGACCCGGAAATGGAGGAGGAGGAGGAAGAACTGGTCAGCTGCAGCCCCCATGCTCAAGACTGCTGCTGACCACCACGGGGTGGAGGAGGCTGCTGCTGATCGCCAGGAGGCAGAGGAGGCTGCTGCTGACTGGCAGGAGGTGGCGGCCGTTCCCACTGCATTGATTCTGACCGTCCAGAGGAGGAGGAGAAGGAAGCCGAATAAGGCATCTGTTCCCCTAGTCGCTGCCAGCATTTCAGGCCGGATTCTTGTCTCTCTCTACAGCTCGCTAAAAGAAAATGGACCCAGCAGATAATATTTCATTGAGAACTGCTCTTACTCAGCAGGGAATGCTACTGGGATGACACACTGAACAACTGGATGCTTCCAAAAGAGCTTTGGAGGCCTTGACGGCCCAGCTGTTCAACAACACTGAATTCTGTCTTAGGCAGAGCAGTCTACCTCGGCCACACCACTATCCAGTTCAGTTTCCACCCCTCCGCAGGAGCTAGAATAAATCCATTAACAGAGCGAAAAATACGTCTTTATAAAGTCATAATCAGCTATTTTCTTGTGAGTTGTGTGACAGTGAATAAAGCACACTGTTGTTGAAGCACCTCTTGTGCTAATTTCACCAGGAAACTGCTGCGAATGTCAGGACTCTGGACTGATCTGGCTGCACTCAGTGTGTTTGTGTGCTTGTCTTTGTTTTGTGTTTTGGCACAGTGTTTGGGCTTTTTTTAGGCAGAGCAGACTACCTCAGCCACACCACCACCCAGTTCGGTTTCCCCCCCTGCGCAGGAACACCGTCTAAATCCACCGGCTCCGTACAACAGAGAACCTTAGAGTTATAGGTCATTTTTATCCCGATGTTCTTTGATTTTTTTAACTTCAACCCTCCTTCTTCCCTTCTGATGCCGCTAAGGTGGCCAATGTGATCACCCTCCAAACCGGTCGTTCTGGGCATTATCTGCAGAACTCAAGAAGGTGTTCGATCGAACTGCACACGGCAGGGAAGCAGCTCATTTGCTGATGGAATTATGGCAAGGAAACAACTCCATTTCTGACTATTCCATAGAGATTCGGATCCTTGCAGCTTCCAGCAGCTGGAACGAAAGAGTTCAATGGGACATTTTTCTAGGTGGATTATCAGAGATGATGAAGAATAAGATTTATTCCCTTGATTTACCCAAGCTTCTTGATGATCTTGTCGATCTGGCAATCTGAGTCAACAACTGGCTCTCTCATTGTCACCGCATATGAGTTCTGTTTCCATCTATGGATTTTAGTTCCAGAGCATGTCCATCTGCCTCCTTATTTCAACCTCTGCCAGATACTGTTTCAGATCCTGAACCCTTGTAGCTTGGCAGAGCTTCTCTGTCTAGGAAGGAAAGGGAACAGCGTCACAGACTGGGCCTGTGTCCATACCGTGGCGGGTCACATCGCGGCTGGGTGTCCAGTAAAGCCGACACTCACCAGTTTCAAGGGGGATACTGGTGAGCGGGACTCATATGGACCAGCCCCCTATGCTTCACACTGTTCTGCCAGCCATTATCCACTGGGATGCTACTGCCAGGTGTCAGCACTCATTGGTTCAAGAGCTGAGGGACATTTCCTGGATGCGGAGTTGGCGGCCAAGTGGGGTGTTCCGGTAGTTCCCGTAGACCCTCCTATTGCCATTAGCAATCTCAGTGGCTCTCCTCTTAACAAGATCTCCAAGGCTATGGTCCTGGTGAGTCTGAGAATTTCAGGCAGCCATGAGGAGATGATTGCATTTTATCTGCTTTGGACTCCCTCCACCCATGGCTGATGAAACACAATCTGCACTTTAATTGGGCTGGCAACTCTGTTATTGCTTTGAGTACTTTTTGCTCCTCCTGCTGTCTGGGATCAGCTCTGTTTTCTGTTACAGGCAGAACCAGTAGATCTGCCTGAAATTCCGGGAGTGTACCATGACCTTAGGACAGTCTTCAGCAGGTCCCGGGCTGCGTTTCTTCCTCTGCACCATCCTTACGATAGGGCTGCAACTAACAATTTTTTTGATAATCGGTTAATCTAACGATTATTAGAACGAGTATTCAACTATTCGCCGATTATTGCAAAGATGAATAATTAGCTCTTAACCGATTATTCAGCTTAAAAGGTTGTATTAAATGTGCTTACTAACAATAAAGAGGACAAAATCGTCTTTTAAAAAGACAATCACTGAATTAACGGGAAAAAAAAAACTTTTTATTAAGTTTAATTCAGTAAAGAAATTCACTGCAAAAAATTATACTGCAAAAATGTTCTCTTGTTTTCCATTTAAAATTGTCTAAAAAACAAGAGCCGTCTACATCAGCCAGGTGCAGTTTCAATCTCTCCCCCTTAGATCGGGACATTTGCGCATCTCATAGAAGAGGCACTGACCACACAGAGAAATGTCATTTTTTACATTGTAAACAGACTTGTTGACATGCCCATTAAAAATCAAAGCTTTGGAACACCAGAATAATGGCATTTTAGATCGTACATGGAGTACACAGAAAGGGGACTAAGGGGACCATTATTTACATTCTGTATTATTTGAACTTTAATAAAGCTATAACCCATTTACTATAACTAGTATACTAGTTTGGGAACGATCGAAGATGTAATATCGGGGTGTTTCCTTTAAAGAGCTCTGGCTTCAATTATTTCATAATGAGAGTGCTTCTAAATGTATTTTTTTTTGTATAATTCCTATATTTTGGAAAATTTACAGTGCATCTGGACTGTGAGTTGTGTAATGCATCCTCTCCTCAGTCTTGCGCGAACTGCAGTGCTGCTCTTGCGTGCCATCATTACAGTTTAATGTGATCCCATGTTATGTTAAATGAGATCATACGACTATTCGACAACTAAAATTTTTGTTGACAATTTTTTATTGTCGACATTGTCAATAATGTCCACTAATCATTTCATGTTCAGGACGGTTCTTTGCACAACTGTATCGAGGGGCAGAATGGCATCACTGTCAAGAACAGGTAACCATTGCCTTTGATGTCTTCAGCATTCGAGGTTCTGCAGGGGGCAACAATCTTCACGAAGATGGACCTTCGCAATGCGTACCATCTTGTGAGGATCAGGGAGAGTGATGAGTGGAAGATGACTTTTAATCCACCCATGGGGCACTTTGAATACCTGGTGATGCCCTTCGGACTCACAAATGCCCCAGCCATCTTCCAAGTACTCGTCAACGACGTGCTCTGTGACAAGGTTAACAGGTTTGTGTTTGTGTACTTGGATGATATTCTAATCTTCCAAGTATACGGCAGTTCGAGAGAGAGAGCCACACGCAGCTGCCGCATCCCGCTGCACTTATCCCTCTCCTCAGTTGATTAGCCCGATTGGTGGCCGGGTGTGTGTAGTCACAGCCTGGCTCTGCCCTCCTCCTCGTCACACCATCCAAAGAAAGGACAGTCACCAATTGGCCAATCCCAGACTCCCGCAAGGCCCTGCAGAGGTTTCTGGGGTTTGCCAATTTCTACCGTTGGTTCATCTTCAAATTAGAGCCAAATAGCTGCCCCTCTCACGATTCTGACCTCCACCAAGATCAAATTTGCCTGGTCAAACCATGCTCAGTGTGCATTTGAAGCACTCAAAACCCGTTTTTCCTCTGTGCCCATCCTGATCCGGCACCCCAGTTTGTGGTGGAGGTCGAACCATCAGATGTGGGTGTGGATGCGGTCCTCTCCCAGCGCTCGTGTAAGGATGGCAAGTTATACCCCTTTGCTTTTTTACGCACAGTTGTCATGGGCAGAACGGAATTACAATGTCGGCGATCGTGAGTTGCTTGCTGTCAAGCTCACCTTGGAGGTGTGGCGCCAATGGCTGGAGGGATCTGAGGTGCCATTCTTGGTGTGGACTGATCACAAATATTTTGAATATATCAAGGCAACCAAGAGACTCAATTCAAGGCAAGCCCACTTGGCACTTTACCATGGCAATACTGTCATTATGACAGTGGTGGACAGGTTCTCAAAGGCGGATCATTTTATCCCACTCCCAAAGCTCCCTTCAGCCTGTGGTATGGTGGTCACTGTCGTGGACCATGTCGGATCCATGGTGTTCCATTGGGTGTGGTCTCCGATAGGGGCCCCCAGTTTGTTTCTAACTTCTGGAGGGAGTTTTGCAGGCAGCTGGGGACTATTGTTAGTTTGTCATCTGGTTTCCATCCCCAGACCAATGGTCACACAGAGACGAGCCAATCAAAGTCTAGAGGGGATACTTTGTTGCATGGGTGTACACGTATAACTCTCAGCTGGCATCATCTACGGGTCTCTCCACCTTTCAGTGCTGCATCGTGTATCAACTGAAATTGTTCCCGGACTGTGAACCTGACGTGGCGGTACCCTCGGCCAATGCTTTTATTTCATGCTGCTGCCGGGCATGGAGACATGCTAGTCAGCTTTGCTCAGGGCTGGGAGGCTTATTAAGACTTGGGCAGATGTGTGCCAAATGGCACCTCCTAGGTACTCGGTTGGTCAGAAAGTCTGGCTCCCGGCAAAAGATATTGCACTCAAAGTCATGTCCAGTAAACTTTTTCTCAGGTTTATTGGCCCTTTTCCCATTGATAAGGTGCTCAGTCCGGTGTCCATCTTCCTTAAGCTTCCCCTGGCCCTGGGCTTCCAATGGCCCTGAGATGCATCCATCTGATTTTTCATGTGTTCAAAATCAAGTCTGTCTTCCGGTCTTTACTCCAGTAAATTGGCGGACTTCAGATGTCATGGCTGTGGGTACCAATATCTGCTTGACTGGGAGGGCTACGGACCAGAGGAGAGGTGTTGGGTTCCGGCCTGAACCGCTCTCTTATCTGTGATTTCAATCAATGCCGCAGGTTAGTCCACCTTGGAGCGTCAGGTGACACCTGACGGGGGGGGGGGGGGTGTACTGTCAGGACTCTGGACTGATCTGGCTGCACTCTATGAGTTTGTCTCTGTTTTGTGTTTGTGCACAGGGCTTTGTTTTTGTTCATACTAGCCATGTGCACTCCCTACTCCTACTCATTATACTTACCACACCCAACTCCTCTTCTGCTTGATAGTGTGATTGTTCTCACCTGTTGCTGATTTTCCCTATATCTATTTTTATCCTCTGTTTCTTCAGTCTGTTGTCGGATTTTCTCTTGAGATTAACTGTTGCTGTTTTGTCCAGGCTTTTGAACATTTGCTGCTGCAAATATTTATTTATTTTACTTTTGCTGCCTGTTTTGCCGATCTGGTATTGCTACTCTGTTGGCATTTTACTGCCCTGGTTCTCGGATCCTTCCAGTGCTAACTGTTTTCTCTCCCTGTGTTGCCAACCCAGTTTGTGCCCCTCTGTATTCCCTCAGACCCCATGGATCATCCAACATGCTCATTCTCCTTCCCACACTTCTTCACACACGAGTTGGATTGTAAGCAACTCAGTACTCATCTCTCTGGATGGTACATTTCTCATCTGTAAGTCCTCCATTGGTTCTCATTATCCATGTGTGTGTGTC
Source organism: Moxostoma hubbsi (assembly GCA_032164185.1). Lineage (NCBI taxonomy): Eukaryota > Metazoa > Chordata > Actinopteri > Cypriniformes > Catostomidae > Moxostoma > Moxostoma hubbsi. Next base: position 24,102,320 of record JAVLUX010000039.1, on the reverse strand, counting down.
CTAACTCATCCCTTCAAAATAGCAAGAGTCTATGTTATTTTCTGACATTTTTCTTCTGCTGATGGATTAATAAAGACTGTTTTTGTCATCAGCTTTTGGGTTCTCATCTCTCTCTAAATCTCGCTAACAGCGAAATGTAGCAAGTGGAAAAATAAAAGTCAGTTTACAGAAATGTTCATTCCATGAGACTAGGCTGTGTAAACTTAAGGCTATTGGCAATTTTTTTAAAAGGGACGAAGCCTTCGATATGCCCTGCCACAACTTCTTGTTTCAATGGGAAATGCGTCAACACAGGAAAGAAATCCGTTACATGAGGTATTTAAGGTGAGCATGTAATTATTCAGATGTGAATGCCTTTTAATGCTTTTAAGATATTCTTGATCTTCTAGATTGAAACAACACTCAATAAATTTTTTTCAATAATATATTAGATTAAAAGATACATTTTGAACAGTCATGTAAAATCATTTTATTTCAATGCCAGAATCTTCTCCCACCTTTGTAGATCAGTTTACATTTGTTTAATTACTAGGATTGTCCAGTGCAGAATTACCTGCTGTAATGCAGTCAAAAGACTGAGGCACTAGGTCATTTATCTTCTTTCCTTGATAGGGTGGAGGCCCACTGCAGTGTAGCTGGTCCACTGTTGCATTGGTGCTATACATCCACTCCACCAGCCACTTCAGCTTACAGTCACAGCTGAACATATTTCCTCTGAGATCCCTGTACAGATAGATTTTTTAAATTACTCTGTCCATATATACTGTACAGTACATTTATACAAGAAATATTGAAATTAAGAGGTGAAATACATACACTTTTGTTAAAGCATCCATTCCTTTGAAAATATCTTTGGGCAATGTCTCAAGATTATTGTAGGCAAGACTCCTAACAAAGAGTAAAACAAAAAGTTTTAGTAGCATAATGTCAGAATTAAAGATATAGAGGGCAGACAGGTGCTGGTTGTCACTAGCCAAAACAAAAAAGGCCTATATCTCAGTAACTAGGTTTTGAGTCAAAAGTCCAATTATACAAATGCTTTTTTTCTCTAAGAATGGTTTTGTTGGTATGTTGGTTTCAAGAATAAAAAATTTAATTTGAATAATTTGGACAAGACTTTAAGGTAACAATAGTCAAGGTGTCACTACAGAAACTGACTTTCATTAAAAAAAAAATCCTATTTTTAGAAATATTCACTGGAGTCAAAAGTGTGACAGCTAGCCCTGGTCTCCTCTATTACATTGTGTACATTTCTACTGCAATACATTTATTCATCTGTATTTAATAATTCATAAATCTCTGATGTACTCACAGGTGTATGAGAGATTTTAAACCTCTAAATGAATGGGGTGAAATCGACTCGATTTTGTTGTTTTCAATAAACCTGAAATGAAGTATTTGTTTTAGACTCTCTTGCATGACATCATTTTGAGTGATGATGGTAGTGTCAAAGAAAATATATCAAATCAAACTCACAGATACTCCAGATGTGGCAGACCTTGGAAAGCATCTTCATCGATAAAGTCAAAAGAATTGGCTGTAAACAATCTGGCAGGTAGTGGGAAAAAACAAAACATCAGTTTAGCATTTTGCATCTCTGAATATTATGCAATGTTACATTCATATTCACAAAACCCTACAAAAAATAACTACCGCAAGGTGACCACAAATATTTTTTTCACTTATACAACAGGAATTCAATCAGCCTTGACCCAACAGCCTAACTACATGTAAGGAAAATGTCTGCAAAAAGAATTGAACAATAAATTGTAACCTGATCAAGAAAATATAACAATAGTGTTCTTGTTGGTCTCTTTGGATGTCTTTCTGATTTGAAAGACCCCTTTATACCCAATCAGAGACTGGTATTTGTCACATAATTTTCTCAGTGTGCCAACATACATTGTTCCCATGCGTTCTCAGTTGCACGATATTGCGCAATCAGACCTATAAAGTACAGTAACAATGGGTGCAAGACTGCTAATGGAAATATTTTCCACAATAATGGCAAATGTGCATTTGTGTGAGTGTTTACATTTGTGCAGTATCTCATCTATTGCCTTCAAGCCATTTTAATGTTCTAAGGTTTTATGTGTTGTAAATGTATGCTAAGTGTCTGAGTAATATTATAAAACAGATATGGTGCTATTTAAACCGAGATCTTCTCATTTGCTTATCACGAGGACAGGGCCATGTCCCTGACAGAGCAGCTGCATTGCATAATATTCACACCAATTTAAGGGCTTTGAGAAATTAGACACGGTGAAGAATGTCCCCAAAACGCCTGTCTCTGAAGGGGGCCGGGCTGTAATTGCTAAGAACAAACATTCGACCACTTAAAATGTTGATCACTTCGTCCTTATAAAGAATCCACAATACAAGAATGCACAACATTAATAGGAACTCACAGAAGCTGTAGGGATGGTGTGTGGAGAAAGCTTCCTCCAGCAATCTCACTGAATCCAGACTTCACAAATGATCTGGAAATAAAAATGAGTATAAAGTACACGTGCACTGGATATAGGATTGCAAGATTATAATATACATACAGTCATCTTTAAGTGATATTCTTCCTCCAAATACATTCATCTTTGCATAAAAAGATCACACAATAGCCTATATACAAATACTTTTTATGCATTTACAAAGATTATAGAAAATATACAAGTACTGATGTATGCATAAATTATTATATGCATAAACAAATGTAATGTAATACATTTAGAGACTAGTATATACATTAATCTCTGCATGAATTGAAGACAAAGATTATACAATAATGTTAAAAGCCATATAAATATAATTATCTCTATATGCTTATGCAAAGATTATGCAATATATTCAAATACTTACATTATTGTTTGCATGCATATAAAAAGATAATACATTATATACATTCATGTTTACATGCATTATATAGACTTATACATTAATCCTCGAATGCATATCCAAAGTCAATATATTCATAGACTTATACTGTATATACTTTAATCTTTGCATGCATATACAAAGATTATACTTTCTACACATTAGCTAATATTTACAGGCATGTACTGTACAAAGACTACACAACCATTCAGCAACAAAGATTCGTATCTACATACATGGATATGAGGGATGTCCTTTTGAATGTCTATTTCAACAACACTCATCAGTAATTTGCTCACTAACTGTATATGAATTTAAACTCTGGCAGGACACTTACAGTGAGACGACATCAGGAGGAAAGCTGTGTGGCACAGATCGCACATTTTCACACAAGGCGTTATCTTTGGTACACGTGCATCCAGAGGGGCATTTGGGCTGTTTGCCTTTTTTGCTTTCCACTAACAACAATACGGCGGCAACCCAAAGCAGAAAAGTGTATCCTCTTATGCTTCTGTTCGCATATCCCATTCTGTCCTGGTGTATTCCTGAGAACCGTGGAGTGCTTTAGTCTTTTGGGTGGTAATAAGTGGTGGTCTCTTCTGGTCGGCTCTCTTCAGTTGGGTCCGTGTTTATGAATGTCTGTGTCTCAATGTCTCAGGCGCACATCCAAGCGATTCGTTCTGCTACGATGAAAATATCCAACGGGGTGAAATGTCCTCTTAGCAACACTAAGATTGTGATAGTTAACCAAATGTATCGCTACATAAGACTAAAAAATATCAACAGTGATTCCTGAAAAAAAAAAAAAAAAAACTCGGATCAAAATGTGAGATATTTTCCTTGGCGACGCGGATTTAAAGGATCAAACAATTCCTTCAGATCCTGGGAGAATCCCTCTTTTGCATCATTCTTTACCAGCAGCTGGTATCCAATGGTGTTATTACAGTGAATACGCATGAGCCCAAATCATGAATAAGTGATAGTGAGAATATTCATGAGGCTTTGGGGAGATGCACCTGCGCCCCTCGAACACAGGCAGACGGCGATGTTGTTTTTGATAAACAGCATTTTTAATCAAACATGTTCTTTATTATTATGTTTATTATACTACTAATGAAATTATAATTTTAATATATTATCGGCTATAATATTATTTTACATCAAATATCAATATTTGTATTAATTACATAATAAAAATAAATGTTATAATGTGTTACGTAATATTCTGATACACTGTACCTATTGTATAACATTTATATTTAATGCTAAATGCAAGATATTAATACAAAAATATAGCATAGTAGCCTACGCATCAACAGGAAAAACAATAACAGTAATAATAATTATGGCATTGTTGATTTTGTGTTGCTGTCACATCTTCATCATAAATACTTGTAAGTAATGAATTGCCTTTTATTTTATTTTCATATGTATCAGTCTTTATAGGAAGGCCCCAAATTATTTTTCTTTGTATTGTACTGGTTTTTCCACTGTAAAGTTCCTTTCTTGTTCACTGGAACTCTTTCTGCAGGACTTAAATTTTTAGCATTTTTAGGAATAAAGAGCAGTTGTTCTACACTTATAATATAAAAATAATATAATTCTATAATATATAAACTTTGTATATTATATTTGTGCCATGGGGGGCATAGTCATGTGTTGGTCTGTGGGAGAGGGAGAGCGGTAAGGCTTGTCACCTGAGTTGCAATTATCTCTAACACCTGTCTCTCATTATAGTGGTGGGGAGGAAGACCTGAAAAGGCACACTAGAGCATCAGTGAGTGGAGAGATTGACCAACTAACACAACAGCCACACACAGAGAGAGTGTTTGTCCATTATTTATAAACAGTTTTTTTTGTTGATGGTTAATTGGCTAAAAACTGAACATGAATAGACTGACCTTGAACCTGCTTTGTTGTCTTGTGACTCCTCCATTGCCTACGAACCCAGGTCCTTCTACAGTGGTCCTAAATACCCAGCTTTGCAGGAGAATGCCGTCATGGAGTCCTCACCACTGGGCGAAGTCTTCAAGACCTTCACCAGTATCCAGCAGAACCAACACAATCCCTCATGGAGGTACACCGCTGGAACAACGCTTCCAACTCCTACTCCAGGCACAAGCTGAAGACCGGCAGTTGCTCCGGAGCCTGATCACCAGGGAGGGGGATGGTGCAGCGACCTCCCAGGAGCCTACTTCACCGGTGGCCCTCATGAAGATGGGGCCAAATGATGATCGGCCTTCCTCGACCTATTCAAGAAGGCCGCAGAGGTTTGGAGCTGGCCTCCCGATCAGTGTGCGGCCCGCCTGTTGCCCCTACTCTCCGGGGAGTCGCAGCTAGCAACTTCCCACCACCAGCCTCCTTTATTACAGCCATCTGAAGATGGCCATCCAGCAATGGGTCAGTCAGACCCCAGAGCAGAGTTGGCAGGTTGTCCAGTCTCTGAGCTTCGGGAAACATGGCCACCTGTTTGCTTTTGTGCAGCAGCTCCGTAACACCTGCCAGAAATGGTTGCTGGTGGGGGGAACCTGTGGCGTCATGGAAATCATCGATCTGGTGGTGCTGTAACAGTTCGTATCCCAACTTCCCTGAGGCATGGCCAAGTGGGTCCAGTGCCACTGACCGGCGTCGCTGGATGAAGCCGTCCAGTTGGCAGAGGACTACATGGAATTACCAGGAGTCGGCGAAGCAGTGTCTTCTCTCTCTTCTCATTCTTCTCTCTCTCTACCCCCTGTCTCTCATGTCCCCCCCATCCCCCTCAGCCCCGCCCATTCCCAGCTCCTCAGAGGTGGGGAGGAGCCCCACCCAAACCCCACCCCATTGTCTGTCCCACCTACTCCCCCTGTCTCCCTCCGTTATCCCTCCCAGGTTGGCGAGACCACCCCCACGACTGTGGAAGCAAGACCTGGGCTGGTCTGCTGGAGCTGTGGGGAAACCGGACACAGCCAGGTGTCCAGTGATGTAGTTGGGGACACTGGTCCGGATCCCCAACAATCCACAGGTTTCCCCTGATCAGATATCGGTAAGAGTAAATGGGGATACACATCAAGCTTTGGTGGATACAGGTTGTTCTTAAACCTCAATTCACCAATGCTTGGTGCAAGGCGGGCACTGGATAAAAATAAACAGGTGAGGTGTGTGCATAGTGACATTCACAAGTATTCTGTGTTTACCACTGAGATAAGATTCAGGGAGAAAAGGCAAAGATTCGAGGATGTGGTTAATCCCTGCCTCACCCATCCACTAATTCTGGGAACCAATTGGCCAGCCTTTAAAAATGTATTGAGGGTAATGTGTATGGATTGGTCCTGCAAAGTAGTGTCGTGCGATACTGTGGCTGGTGAGGCGGTGCTAGGGCTGTCAATGTCGGCTCAGCGTCAGGATGATGCAGACGTGGGGGTTCCCGTTCTCATGGGCTTCCCTGAGGGGGATTTCCCTCTGGAGCAGTCATGTGACGAATCCCTCAAGCATGCTTTTGACCAAGTGAAAGTAATTGATGGTCAACAGCTCCAGCCTGGTGTTACGCTCACATACCCAAACTTTTCTGTTATCAAAGAGAGGTTGTATCGAGTGACGCAGGATACTCAAACCAAAGATAATAAAACTCAGCTGTTAGTGCCAAAGAGCCGTCGGGAAACACTCTACCAGGCGGCTCACTATAACTCAATGGCTGGCCACTTAGGTCATGAAAAGACTTTTACCATATAATGGCCCGTTCTTTTGGCCGGGTATTCACGGGGACGTTCACAAATGGTGTGCAGCATGCTGTGAATTTCAGTTGGTGAATCCAGCGGCGACCCCAAAAGTGCCATTGTGCCCACTGCCATTGATCGAGGTCCCCTTCAAAAGAATTGGCATGGACCTCGTCGGGCCATTAGAGCAGACTGCACATGGCCATCGCTTTGAATTAGTTCTGGTGGATTATGAACCCGATATCTGGAAGCAATGCCTCTACGCAACATCTCAGCACGTAGTGTTGTGGAGGCACTATTCAAAATTATCTCCCGAGTGGGGATTCCGAAGGAAATCCTCACTGATCAAGGTTTTAATAACGATTTAATAAGACCTTAAAAACACGATTCATAAGTTCGAGCACAAAGACGCTAAGAATTGGGATAAGTGGCTCTAACTCCTGCTGTTTGCAGTACGAGAGGTCCCGTAAGCCACCACAGGGTTTTCCACATTTGAGCTACTGTATGGGCGCCGGCTGCGCAGCATGCTTTTTGTCATATGGGAAGCTTGGGAGGAAGGGCCTTCGAATAGTACAAATCTAATTCAATACGTTCTCGACCATAGAGCAAAACTCCACACATTGGGGCAGGTAACATAGGAGAATTTGATCCAAGCACAAGAACGCCGAAAGGGGCACTCGACTACGGGAATTCACACAGGGAGATAAAGTGCTTGTATTGCTGCCAACCTCGAGCTTCAAATTACTCATCAAGTGTCAAGGACCCTTTGAGGTCACACTACAAGTTGGAGATCTCAGTTATGAGGTTAGGCAAACGGATAGGGGAGGGGCACGTCAAACCTACCAATAAGCAATTGTGGAAATGGCTTTTTCCACACTGTTCAGATTACACCAATTTGGGATGCTTCCATTCAGTTTGTTCGGAGCTCTGGGCACGTTTCTGCGCACACAGCATATGCTGCCGCATATCTAGACGATACCATAATTTAAAGTAATGATTGGCAGTGGCATATGCAACATCTGAGGGCTGTCCTGAGAGCGCTGAGACAGGCGGGACTCATGGCCAACCCGAAGAAGTGTGCAATTGGGTGGATGGAAGTTAGGTATCTGGGGTTCCACTTGGGTCACAGGCAGGTGTGTCCACAGGTTGCCAAAAATGCAGCGATTGCAGCCTGCCCAGTGCCCAAGACCAAAAAGGGGGTAAGGCAGTTTTTGGTGCTGGCTGGCTACTACTGAAGGTTTGTGCCTAGTTACTCTGATGCCACCAGCCCACCCCAACAGGCCTTCCTTAAGGTAAAGTCTGCACTGTGTTAGGGGGTAAAGTCTACACTGTCCCTTTTACATGTACCTGATGGAGTAGGCAGGCCGGATGTTGCCCTGGCCTGAATCAGTGGTGAGGGCATGTGGCATGGGGGGCATTTACATGTGTAGGTCTGCGGGAGAGGGAGAGCGGTAAGGCTCGTCACCTGGGTCGTAATTATCTCTAACACCTGTCTCTCATTATAGTGATGGTGGAGGGAGACTTGAAAAGGCACACCAGAGCGTCAGCGAGTGGAGTGAGTGAACAGCAAACACAACAGCCACGCACAGAGAGAGTGGTTATCCATTATTTATAAACTGTTTCTTTGTTTTGACGGTTACCGTCAATCGGCTAAAAACTGAACATTAAAAGACTGATCTTTAACCTCCTTTGCCCACGAATCTAGATGCTTCTTCAATATTATAATGTTTTATATAATATTAACATACCTATATATATAATACACCTAAAAATAAAAAGGATCAATAATCATAATCATAATACTAAATAGTTATAATGTTGATTTTGTGTTACTGTCACATCATTGATATTTTTAAGTTATAAATTACCTTTTATTTTCTTATCAGTATTTATAGGAACATCCATAAGGATGCTCCTTTGTGTGATTGTATTGATTTTTCTTTGTAAATTTCCTTTCTTTTTTCACTGGAACTCTTTCTACATTACATTAATTTGGTTGTTTTTAGTAATAAAGTAGCAGTTGTTCTAGACATGTGAATTTATTTTAAATGACATGCATTTTAAAATAAATAAACTTTGCAGATTATATTATAATGTGTTATATAGGCTACAAAGGCTCCAGTTAAAAGGCTCCATTATTTTCTAAAGACTAAATACCATAAAAAAAACTACCACAAGACTTTCCTAAACACCTGTTTGACACTATGCACTGTAAAATCTTCCTGTTCCATGAGATCTTTGCATGTGGTGTCTATAGGTTGATTTTGAGGCAATTTAATCTAATTTTTATGATTGTTTAGATGTTGCAAATTTGTGTAGCTATTGAAAAATCCCAGAAATTAAAACATTTCTTTTAAGACAAAATACTTATTTATAATTTTAAGGTCATTAAATCATTGTTCAATAACTGTCCAATAAGTTCTATTAAACTCATTGATTTTCTGAAGTGGTGCAAATAGATTTGTTATGAAAACTGTTCAAAGTGGGCTCACATTGTCTCATCCAACCATAATAGATTTTAGTTTGTTTATAGAATACTTGAGATTTCATGAAAATGTCACGTGTTTGAAATGAACAGGAAATGGTTGACTTTTTCTGACGTAGATATTTTGAGAAAGCATCATCTTAATTTGTTATTCAAAAAAGAATCTTGCTGTCTCAAAATTATTTGCAATTAGTTGCTCCAATATACCCAATATATTATTATACCTATTGTATAACATTTATATTTAATTGTAAATATATTTATTGAACAAGATATCAATATAATACTTTAAAAAGTATTATAATACACATACAAAGGAATAATAATAGTAAAATAAGTCATAATAATAATAATAATAAATAGTTGTTGTTTTTGTGTTTCTGTCACATTCATATTTGTAAGTAATAAATTGCATCATCAGTATTTATAAGAACGCCCATAAGGATGCTTCTTTGTGGGATAGTGGGGTTCCTTTCTTTTTCACTGGATCTCTTTCTTCATTGTATTCATTTTTGGCATTTTTCGAAATAAAGGAGCAGTTGTTCTAGACTTGTGAAAATTGCACTTTGCCCCCTCACCCACTTAAATTTCCTGTCACTGAATCGTTAGTCATCTTCGATGAAAACAAGAGAATTATGTTGTGAATAATAATGTCTGAATGAAGAGGACGATTCATTCCAGCTTACAAAGAACACTCACTGGTCACTAAAACGTGTTATCAACATAAAACACAAAATAAACTCGAATCCTGGCGTTTTCTCTACATGCATCATTTTAACGCATTCGCATCTCTTATTTTATTCGCCAAATGGCAAAATAATCAATGTTCGGATTGCACAGTACGCTGATTTTCACATAACGCGAAACAAAACAATACACCCACTGCCCCCATGAAAACATCACAACGTGACGAGCAGTGGGCGGGGTTACTTTAGTTTTAACCACGTGGATCCTACGTCATGACGTCAGCGGCATGTAAACGAATCTGAGCTACAAGGACCAAATTGGTCTAGAAGGAGCTGATAATCCACAAGTTAACTACTATTATCGTTTTATTACCTCACCTTTATTTAATATGAAATGCTTGACTCTGTTTTGCACATTATTCAGAAAATATATTTGAAAATGTCAATTTACTGAAAAAAAACCCTTGTCCCCTTCATCAGGTACACGTCAAGTTATTTATGTATTTATTTTGTACTTGTTTTTAACACAAGCATTAGTCCAAACAAGTTGTGCAAAACATTGTTTTTTTTTTTTTTTTTTTTCATTTAAATCATTTAAAAATAATGTTTGTCCCTTAAATTCATGGTATTGGTGTTATAAAAACCCATTTTTAATATGAAAAAATGTAATTTTAAGGTCAAAGTTCAGAGGCTGCTTAAATATGCATATAGTGATTTTCCGCAGCATGTTAAAAAGTTATTAATTCACATTTTAACTAATATTTTCACACAAAAATATTTGTTGTACCCCATTGAACCCTCAAAATGTGGTGTAACGTATTTAACTCATTAGTGTTAACTTCATTAACAAGCTTCATTTGTGAAACAAAATTAAATAAAAAAAAAGAAAGAACAACAGCCAAGTTGTCCTTTATGAATAAAAATTAATGCCAACATGTTAAAAAATGTTTACCCTCAGCGTTTATAGACAAAAACTGACCTGAACAAAAAAAGTTGGAAAGTCAACATTTTTTGAGAATGACCCATTTGCAATTTGAGACCGTTCCTCTCATAAATCTGTTGTGTGACTTTAGAAAACATGAAGCACAGCAAATGATTCCTTTGGACTACTGTTTACGGACCCAGTTATTCACTTTTGTTGGAATATGAAGTGCTCTTTAAGGGAGCTCAATACAATTGCACATCAATTTCGTCATGAATGAACCAAGAATTGTTACTGAGAGAAAATGTAGTTTAAGATGCTCATTGAGATATGTTGCACTTGTAATAATTGGTGTCTTATAAAAAATGAAATTAACTGTGAATGAATGAATCAAATATTTGATTGAAAATTAATAAATAAAGAATTAGTCCTTGAAAACAAATAGAAATGTGCTTGAAAAGTCCTTGAATATAAATTTGAAGCATCTGTATGATTCCTGTTTATAGGTAGTGTTACTATTAAATTCACTGTTAGATTAAATATGTTTGTTTCAAGAAAATAGTTATTGAGTGCAATTGGTCCTAAAGTCTAAAACTAAATTATCAGAGTCAGAACTGACCTTTACATTTTGAAGACTGCAGCCTTTGATACATGGTGTTGAATTACCTGTGATGTGCTGAATTGGCACCATGGAAGCTGACTCTGTGTCTCGCTCACATAAAGATCACTAAGTACTTTCCCTCTTTGATGTGCTCAGCTGGTTTACCTTCCCATCAATTTTGTGCAGTCTTCCTCCATTTTTACCCATGAACTCCCTGGCATTATATCACTGTTCAAAAAACTAGCACTTTATTACAAATGTATAGAATAACCTGCTGATGTTGGTTGTTGCTTCAATGCGGTCTGTGTGATCTTTATGCTGTTGTTGGATAATGGCAATACTGTGTTGTGCTCTGTGATAGGTGCATGGAGGTGGAGGGTTTGACTCTGACTTCAGTGATGATGATGATGATGATGATGGTGATGATGGAGGTGGAGGACTGGACAAACATGGAGAGAATAGGTGAGATTTTGTATCAGATCATTAACTAAAGTGTACCATGACATTACCATGATTTGTTTTTTGCACGTAGGGCCATGGTAAAAACATGTTTTGGACATGTTACAATGGTCGTGCCTAGCTTGGTGTTCTTTGGTGAGCAATGTAAATACATCGCAATTATTATCAGCAAGAACTATGGTTTTACTATCTGAGACAGTTCTTCATTGTAAGGGATATTTGATGATAAAAGCAAGTCCAGATCCCATGCTTTTAAGCTCATCTGTAGGGTGAATGGCAATATTTGATTTTTGAGCAATAGTTCTGCATCTGACAAATGTATTAAAAGAATCTACCTAATTTAAATGGTTGGTGCATTAATCTAAGCAATAGTTTTCTTGTGTGTTTTGGTTTTAGGGCATTTGAAGATGAACTGTTACAGAAGCCATTCCAGAAAGGAAAGACACTGAGGTGCCCCATAACAATGTTGCTGCCTCTGAATGGGACAGTTATAGGCAGCATCCATCAAAAATAGTCAATTCCTCCAAGTCTGGTGTGTGTTGACTGAGACATATTTTGTGTTTCTTGACAGAGAGGAAGCCAGAATCCGACGCCTGATATCGATGAATGCTGTATAAAGTGTGTCATTTAAAAAAATATATGTTCTCATTTCCCTGCCTAATAATAAAGAAACATTTATAGTTTGAATTGCACCATATGAATGTGTGTGTCCATACGCAGGTCTAAAGTTAAGACAGATCTGGACGTGGTGAGAGAAAACCACAATTTCCTGTGGAGAGAGCAAGATGAGGAAGACATGACATGGTTATGTCTGCCTATCTGTATTTGGTTTTAATTTCACCATTCATCTTTATTTATGTGCCTTTCTGTAATCCTAATCTCTGCACATGTCACCCTAAAATAAGGTTTCTGTATGTTTAGGGAGAAAGAGCTTGCAAGAGTACTGTATTGCTGACCTCAGCAGATACAAAGAAAATAAGGTTTGCCTTCTATTGATGTTTCTTTCTAGACATGTGAGTCCATTTTTAATATCTTAAACGCTCTTTCATTTGCACAGTTACTGAATTAGAATTTTTGCATTTTCTTTCATTAGTTTGGATTTGGGTGGCATATTGAAAATGAAGTTATATCTGGAAAAGGTAAACGGAGATTTGTTTTACTACTACTTAAAAAAAAAAAAAAAATCTAAAATTACACTGAGCACTTTTGGTAACATAATGAACAAAAAAGAACAATATTGTCCTCGGCCACTAGGTGGTCGTGTAGTTTTACCTTTGAAGAGCAACTGTGCTGTGCATGTACCTAACCAGCACAAACAAACTGTAAGCATCTGATTTAAGGAGGTATATGAGCCATATATAGCGACCCGAATATCATAGAGACTTGGGGATGGAACCTTTTGAATTGGGCTAGTAAGCAACAGCCTAATTATCTATATATATAAAGGGCACAAATGTTCCTTAAAATTGTATTTTATACCATTGACCACCAGAACATGTGCTAAACTACTCAGAACACTTTGTTAGCACATTTTGCATGGGCATGCACCTGCTAGATGAAATAATTATTACATAATTGCCTTACAGGCATCTCACAAATGGATATAGATCATTTCTTTGTAGAATTGAGTATGTGTTAACAAACACCTATTCCTAGCCTAAATGACATTCTTTCTTATCTTTAAAAAATAATCCCAAAACTGTTCACAAACAACGTGAACTAGCTTGTGTTTTTCATTTGGATGATATGAAATGTCAATTACAGGTTAATTGCTGAGAGAATGCAAAATGACAGTGACCTCAATGTAGGGTAATGTGGGGCGTCTATATTGCAAGGTTGGGCAAAATTCAGAATTCAGTTGTGTGAGTTTCAGTCGAATTTGCCTTGTCCCACAGAGTGTTGAATTGCAGTTTTAATTGGAATGACAGGAAGGGAAATTTATAGAATTTTAATTCAAAGAAATTTAACACAGTCACACAACAGAGGAATTTCATTAGACCAACACAAGTTTTGTGAAATTTTAATTAATAAATCATTTTAATTAAGTATGCCTGTTTTTCCCCTGATATGTAGAATGTAGAATTTGTTCTCTGAAGTGATAAGACATATTTCTTATATATTAACTTCTATATTTTCAAAAGAATTAATTTAAAATATATTTTGATTTGCCATACAGGACCACACCACAGTGTTTTCAGATTTTCTTTTTTTTTTTTCAACTTTATAAAACAAATATTGACGTCACAGTTTGAATCTATGGTTATTAGAGCATTATAGAGCATTAAAGCATTCTTCAACAGAGAAAAAAAGGTGACATTTCAGACATTGATCATTAATACAATTGAATGTTTATGGAAATGCCCTGTATGGTAGCATGTTTTAGTGTAATTCATACTGAAAAAAAAATTAAATGCATTATTTTAGCAATAAGGGACAAGAGGCGTGCTGTATTGTGAATATAGTCATTCTTCGGATTGTGCCTAAACAACGGCCATCAGCCATGACCATATTCACAATATGGCACAACCTCGAGTGCATTATTGCTTTTATAAAATGGTTACTATATATATATATATATATATATATATATATATATATATATATATATATATATATATATATATATACAATTTTGGAAAATTTGTGCCCTATAAATCATTAAATACCATTTTTCTGTTAGAAGATATAGTCCCTGACAAACAAACAGTAAACAGAACATTGCTATGCAAGAACAATAATACTCAGCTATGGGTACTGGGCAGTGATACAAATAGATGCTCGGTGATGAGGTCATGGCTGGACTTTACGGCTAATGACCAATCAGCATCCAGGGTCTGGAACAATCTGTTTTTTATAATATAAACTACAGTACAGCAGTTATTTGAATTTTAATTCCGTTTAAATTCTTATTAAAATTAAAATTCGAGTTACAAATAAATTTTAATTCAATTCAAATTCATGAGTTGAATTGGAGTCTAAAAGGCCTTCTAACTTCAGTTTTGAATTGCATACAACCCTGCTATGTTGTAACGGAAATCAGTGACATTGAATAATGTTGTTACCGGGTCCCTGTTCATGGTTATATGTTATCTAAGTTGATAAACAAGGTTGAAGTACATTCATAATTTTCCAAATCAACAAATGTTACTAAATAAATGGGAAAATCAATGAAGAGGACTTTTAATGACTGATGAATTCATCACAGGCTCAGTCACGCTAGTGTTTAGATTGTGTGCCACAGAAAAGTAAAGTACCTCTATCTGACTGAGTCATAGACCATCTGCTATCCGGCATCACTCGAACCCTGAGCAGCAGTTTAACCATGACAAGCTGGTGGTGTGACGCAACACTAACATACACACACACACACATACTCAGACTTTGGCGTCACAGAAATCATAACACCAAGGCAAAACACACATTCTGGAAATAATAACAACATAATAATATTACATAATATTGCACTTTTAATTTTGATATGATATTGCATGTTCATTGATAATATTGTGACGAACAGACCCAAAATCTTATAGATTTACATTTAAGCAGGGACCGAAGACATATCTAGGACCAGAATATCATAAAGACTTGGGAGTGGGATTTGTTTGACTTGGACCAGTAAGGAACGACACCCAAATCACCCTAACAATGTCCTGGCAACCACCCAGAACACACTACCAGTGGTTTTGGCCTTGCAGATAATATAACTGGTGCAATAAGTCAAACAGACTCACACTGAAAGAGGAAACCAAGCCATTTTACTTGGGCCAATATATATATATATAGTCTAATATAGAAAATAAGAAGTTGTAAACATACTGAGTGCCAAGGCACTTTTCAGTAACAACCCTACTGTCTTCCAGTTTGTAAGTATAGCTGAGGGTTAGTTTAACAGGTCCCCTGTGGAATTTGTCATGAGGAGTTCCCATCTGCTGGTCATTTTTTCAGTTAAACATAATAAGGGCATCCCTGATACTCCTAATGATGGTTTACCCTAATAGTTTTTGTCATTTCTGCAAAGACTCTGTTTGTCAGCTTCACTGGCTTTAATAGCTTCAGTGCTGCTCACGCAAGCTTAATTGCTGTGGTCGGAGTCACATGTACGTCATCAGAGAGACGGGTAATTGGGCATCTCAATAATCTGCATGTGCAACGTGAGGTTGTTACCTCAGTCACTCTCTCGCTCTGCCACAAGACCATTGAACAGCCATGTTAAAGCTCAGTAAACTATCATTTATAAAATAATAATAAAATATAGATATATTTTTTTTAAATTCCTGATTCCCGTTCTGTTCGAGTACCGTATTTATACAGCATCTTCCTTTTGATTCTAAACATGGAAATTGTTATTTTGTAATATAATTTTATGTGGAAAGAGCGGCACTTAATGTCAGTGGTGATGCAATATGTTTACAGTAGAAGTATAGAAAACACATTTTCTTTGTTAAAAAAAATCTGATAATTTTATCATACTTACTCATTGGATCTGTTTGGAACATTACAAAGTAATGATTTCTATTGCAAAAGATTTTTATTTCAAAATGAAAAGTAAGCGAAAAAGGGGGGATGTTTCTTTTGCCTTGTGCTAGTAAGCAACCACCTAGCAATGCCTGCAACATGATCACACAGGAAGCCATCATGTTAAATATGCAATTAGTTGCATTTTATTGTTTGCATATAGCTTTTTTTTCTGCTGTCCGCGACCCCATCAGAATAGACCTGCGACCCACTAATTAAGAACAACTGACTTAAGACATTCCCAGGAAAACAAGTTTTTGAGAATAGCTGATAGTAATATTAGTGGATACTTCTTTTTCAAGTAAAAACAGAGAAAACCGTTAAAGTGTCAACTCAATGAAAAGTATGATGGGCTGAAAGCAATCAGATAACAGCCATAGCCGTTCCAGACGGCACACAGTGAGAGGTTTGGGAAGCCTGGCAGAAAAACTCCCTAATGACACACTTTTCCCTGGGCTCCAATCTGGAGAATCCCCTTGTACTGCAAGCCTGCTGGATAGCTGAGATGAAATGCTGTCCAGGCTAAGGTCACGGGAGGAGAGAGGCTTCTGATGCCTCTGCTTTCCTCTTTGTCTCTCTCAGTAAAGGAGAATTGAAATTCCCTGTCTATAGGTTATTTATCAAATGTAAACTATACAGCATGCAGCAGTAATTGCAGGGAATGAAATCCAGAATCTGCAAGCTCCAGAGAAAAAGAAAAGAGACAGAATCACAGATATAAGATTTAGTGAGTTAAAAGTAATCTTCTGAGTAATCTTTGGGTAATAAACTGTACAGTATATCAGCAGAACGGGATCGATGTCAGGGTACCGAAACATTCAATAGCAACATGTCGCCTTCTCGTTGGATCATGTTGCACAAACAGTAAAAAGAATAAATCATTCTAGCATCTTCCTCATTTGGCTTCTCAATGCCTGATCCTTTTATCAGATTTTAAGCCAATCAAAGTCAGTTATAACCTAATTATAGTAGAAAATGGAATTCCAAATGTCACCCAAAATTAGTGTCAAAAATGGGATCTGTGGATTCAATCTTGCTTGCATATCTTTCATGTTTCTGAGTTTCACTTGTGGTCATTCTGAATCATACGGGCCAGCTCCTCTTTGGCAACAAGCACTGTGAGAATAAGGAGGGCCTGAAAAGCTGGGAGGAGCAGGGAGAGAAGAGGAATGCCCTGGTAAAACTACAAAAGTGCTATAACTGCGCCAACCATGTGGCTGTTTAAACTTTGCATGCTGTAATCCAACCCGCTTGCAGGACGCTAGGGTGGAGCTAATCTTATTAGTGTAGATTTAGGAAAGACCATGCTGGTATTTGTGGGACTGTTTACTTTTTACTGCATGACATGTTTTAGATGAACAAAGAAGAAGTACATTAAAATACCTTTTATGTATAGTTTAAAATACTTACTAAATAGTAAGTAAAGATTACTATATGACTATATTGATAGAGACAAAGACCACCACATTTAAAATCTGGGATTCAAAATCCAATTTGACTCCAATTTGAAAAATGTAAAAGAATATTCTAGGTCATTAATCTAATAAACACATTTCTGACAATGGCTGTGTTTATTCCTTTGTACAAAAAGTATTCCTTGCTTTTCTTACTTCCATTGAAGCACCCAAGATGATCTTCAAACATTCTTAAATCATGCTGGGAAAACTTGTGAAGAACTTGTGCACAAACTTGTGGAGTTCATGGAGTCCAAGTGCATGCAACATTTTCACTAGAGGTCTCAGACATTTGGACCCCATTGTATATAGTTTTCTTTGTGTTTTATTCATGTTCTATATCCTGGTCATGTTTTTTGCCAAAACATGTCATAAGACATGTCATCCATCCATCCATCCATCCATCGTCAACCGCTTATCCTGTGTACAGGGTCGTGGGGGGGAGGGGGGCTGGAGCCTATCCCAGCTAACATTGGGCGAAAGGCGGGGTACCCCCTGGACAGGTCGCCAGTCCATCGCAGGGCATAAGACATGTCAAATCATCCCAAATATGAAAAATTGTCCCATTGTTTTTCAAGGTCTGTGTCCAGAGTGCTCCTTCAAACTCATCTATCATCAAAAGTAAGACTATTCAACCATTTTAAAACACCACTGCATGTTCAGATATACTTATATGGGCCGTAGACCTTGACACTGAACAACAATGTCATATTTTTCAGGAGAAAGGAAGTTATAGTGAAGAAGAGACGGTAATTGAAAGTGACTGTGGAGAAGTCACAGTCTGAAAAATCCAAGTCTTCCCACTCCAGAAAGCGTAAACGCAAAGACAGACGCACACACAAAATGATACGCAAGATTATTTTATCTTTAATGACATATGTTTCAAATCTGATCTACGGTTGTATTAGAATAGGATTTGCAATTTTACAGATTCATACAAGACCATGCCAAAAACATTTCTAAAAATGGATTGTACAATGCAGTATAAATTACAGCATTCCAGTGCATGTCTGTGCTTATCTTTGACATATATTTGTGGTGTTGTTCTGCACTCATGTTCAAGTTTTCAATGTCCATAACATGTCCATAGCTGTCATAGATAATGATTAAAGGAGTGGCCATCCTTAAGTAGAATTAAATGAGTTTCATTGGGGGAATCACTACTCACAATGAAATTGAAGGGCAGAACTTGACTTCATTATTGCCATACCAGAATGAACACTCAAATGAAATTCTTGGGACATGGTTAACCTCGCCTAAAGCTGCATTCTCACAACTTTTGCAAGCATCACTATTATTACGGATTGGGATTTTTCCAAAAACCTAACCACAAGTATTAAACTTCAATACTAAACTTATCCCACACGGTTTGTGCTACAGACATACATTTTTCCTAAAATTTTCCAGCTTGTTGAGGTGTGTTATTACTTTTCTAAATTGCCAAATGATTTTCTCCTGGTGATAGAGTAAACAGGAAGATCAATTGCATAGAATTTTTTGGAAAGAGGGACCCAAGCCATATCTAGGTACCAGAATGTTATAGAGACTTGATGGTGGGCTATTTTGACTTGGGACAGGAAGCAACCACCCAGAACTCAGAACACATTGGCAACCACAAAGCAATGCCCTGGCAACCATCTACAACACCCTAGCATTGTGTTGGCGAGTTTGGCACAGGCAAGCACCCCTCCCATTTTATTCAGCAAATGTAAGAATCATATTGTTTAATTAAACTGATTTCTCCACCCTCTTCACCACCCCACCTTTTCCCTCTATCCCATAATAATGATTGGCCATCATCTAACACCCTAAGCCAGTGAATGCACTGACTATACCCTAAATATTTGTCTTGTGTCTTTCTAAATCAACCTCTAAGTCAACTATATCTTGGGAAACTCCTGTATGCTGAGTAAATCTAATGTAATAGCAGATGTGTATGTTCATGCTCTGAGAAGTTCCAAATAAGTTAGTGGTGTTTACTAAGGTAAGCATCTGTAACACAGATCAAGTTCGTGGGCAAGGAAGAGGCGAGAAACCGGCTTGACATATACAGTAACTAAAGGTTTAATGAAAAACTCAAAATACAAACACATAGGACGACGGACATGTCGAATTCCTTCGTAATTTTTTTGCATACAATTCAGTTTATGGACAATTAAGAAAGAGATTTGTTCAGAGATTCATTAGCTTCAATAAACTTCAATTGATGTAAGAGTGGTTTTACAATAGATTCACGAAAAACCATGATTCATGCATAATTTGTCGCATTCAATTCAATTCAATTTATTTACACCGATATTCATTTAGAGATTCATTCCATTCAAAGCAAATCAGTTTATGTAAAAATGGTTTTGCAAACTATTTACACAGAATCTTTTTCTGCTCGTGTTTTATGAATGAGGCCCACTATGTTTATTAGTGCATTTAAGCATTTTATGTTTACCTCTAAATTTACATTTAAAGTCTGGTGGTCTCACTACTTCTTTCAAGAAAGTCCTTGCAATATTGGCAACAGCATATTGGGACCCCATAGCATTTTAACTATCAACTAAGAGTTTACAATCACACACTAACAGGGCTAGACTGGGAAGAGAAATCGGCGCGGGATTTTATTTAGCAATTGGCACAAAGGGGGGTGGGTAGGGGGGTTTGGATGATATGTCCTTTTCTGCATATCGCGGCGGAATTTTGTGATCCCTTCTGCATAACGCAGTGGTTCATTTTAGCCTATTGCGGCCCATTCAGCCCGTTTCGCGGCCGACCCACCTGCCTGCTCGGTTCTCCCGATGGCCAGTCTGCCCCTGATCGGCCCCAAAGTGCGTCGGCCCACTGGGAAAATGCCCGGCATGCCAGATTATCAGTCCAGCCCAAGAGTGTTGGTATCCCCTGACCCATTGATGCTCCTCAAAATCTTCTGCGTGGGACTCAAGGCATTAGAACCATTGGCTGAAATGGTAAGGCTTTTTATTTTATACACTATATGTACATCATTCTCTTAGAGCAAATTCACATGGTCATGATGGACTGTCAGATTGTGCCAGGGCTCAGCTTAGCCAACAGTAATGGCAGTCAGCCAATCAATGTGAATAATTATTCAGGTCAGGGAGACATTTTTCCTTCTGGTCCATTAATCAGTGTGTGTAATACATTTAAAAATGTGCAAGTGACCTATGCCGTCATGGTGCAATTTTGTGCTTCCACAAAAAAATACAAATAAGGTGTAGTCTACATTGTTATTATATGGTGTTTCATGAGAGAGAGAATCTATATTTATCCGATATGTTTTTAATGATGCTGAAGTGTCGTAATAAAATATACTTTTTGTTTCGATACTCACGTCTCACTCACTCTTAATTCTTTGCCTTCAATTGGTAAAACTTACCTGCGTGCCCTTATTGGGAGTATTTCCCTGGCTCTCCCCCAGTGTGGAGTAGTTGGATTTAAATTAAGTGATTCATGTTTCTCTCCACTTGGAAATGCCATATTTTGGCGTAATCGGCAGGATACATATACACCCGTAAAAATAAGGGTCCTTAAATAGTAGGGTAGCTCCCATCTCATTGGTCGGCCAAAACCATATCCCAAACAGGCTGATAGGATGGTTAATCACTTAACCTGCCACATGAATCTTTAAAGACCCCATAAAATCAAAGTTTAGAGTTTTGTGGCTTTAAGGCCATGTGTTGTCCTTGAGGTCTATAATATATCTATATTCTTGTGCACCCCTAAACATTGACAAAATAACCTTTTTGTAGATATGCGCATTAAAGGTGTGTCTTTCTCTTTCATCAGAACTGACCAAAAATGTTGACGACTCATCCTGCACTACACAGAATTTTCCCAATCAAATGCGCTGTAGAATGAGACTGTCCCTCCGCTGTTAACCAACCAACAAGTCACTGGAACGGTCAACAATGTGAAGAAACTAAAGCCTGTTGGCTATTTAAACAAAAAGAGACAAGCCCTTCGATATATCCTGCCCTAACTTTCTGTTTCAATAGGAAACATGTCAACACAAGACAAAAAAAAACGCTTGGCAAAACATTTCTGGCTGCAGACTGTCAGAAGTTGAAGTGCAAGAAAGCAACAAGCTGCCAGAGAGAGGGGTCATTTGTCTCGGCCGTCAACCAATTACCTGAGCCTCTTTACCTGGGGATGATCCAGCTTTATTAGGTAATCCCTTGCCTTATAGAAAAGTCAAAAGAAGTTCCTGACATGCCCTCAAAACCACCTGACAGAATTAGGTGGTCACAGAGACCTCAGATTAACAGCTGATATGGACATTGACTACTCAAAACTCAGTAAACCTCTGAATAATGTGTTTATTTGTATACTTATATGTGCAGTTGTATTCAATAAGTAAGAGGATCAAACATCAGTTCCACACTCACTCACAAAGATGCATTACATATAATTGCAATTTTATTCACATACCTAACAAAGTGCACAAACCATTTACCTGAGATTAGATTAACTCACATTTTGGTTATTTCTGTCTGGTTTGGGTGGGTTGACATTTGAGTACAGTCACTAGTTCTAGTGAAGATATTTAGTCTGCAGAGAACCTGCCGTGGCTCTTGTTATTGGATTAAAGGCCTTAATCGATTTTTCCAATTTATTGTTGACAAGCCTATGTGACATAAGAATTGTTTTTTTTATGTAATTTAGGGTCATATTAATTAGCTCCATTTCTAATCAATCTCTGTGGTACTTTGAACATTGGGTTGCATCATATTGCTTTACTGCCCAGTATTTTTCCTAACATGATATGCTGTCAGTCAATATCAATGTGCATTTGCACAAAATGTTGTTACTGTTGTTGTCAAATTTTCAGCAGAATACAAAACAAGACTTTGACCTTATGAATTGTGCTAGTGCTTTTCTCCCTGGGGAGATATCTAAAGTCTCCAGTAGTCTGCTTTAAATAAGCATGGTATTTAAAGATGAAATCTGAGTGAACCTCACAAGCTCCCCCCTCTCCATCATACTCAGTTGAGTCCAATCTCCTTATAGGTTTACACATGTTCAAGTACAAGCTGTTCCCTCTCGCATTGTCATGTCATACATACATCCATACATACATACATTCATACATACATTCATACATACAATATAATAATTTAAATGTTTGGTATAAACAAATACTGCTATATAATCAATTAAAATCCTATGTAATGAAATACACTCAACATTATACTTTAAATGATACATTATGTTGGAAAACTATGTTTGATGTAAGCTTAGGTGTCAATAAATGAATAAAGAACAAACATCAAAGCTCCAGTCATAAATTTTCTCCACAGACCCAAATACTCATTCTGTGAACACAGAATTATCTTAATCTTCTTTCATAGTAGAAAAGTATTTGTATCTTTTAAGAATTCAAAAGTCTTGTGTCATATCCATTAAACACAAATGCTGCAAACAAATGCATCAATTATTTAACTCTTAAAATCGATGTTATGATCTTCTCTTTGAACATTTCATTACAAAGCTCTTGCTAAGAGACAACCACCATAGCTTCTAAAAGCTCCTATACAAGCGAGTTTGTCCTTCAACTCAAAAAGAAATCAACTGACATGCATTAAAATGCTTTTGAGTAGTTTGTGAAAATTAATTAATCAAAAGAAGACATATCAAATTGAAAGCTTCTATGATTTTAAAGAGAAGCTTTAATCAGAGAAGCATGCTAATTTGAAAGATTAGTAAATGTCGCTTATTGTTCTAATTCTTAATCTTTTCCAGTTTAATTTACATCAAAAGTCGTGAAAGACAAAGAATCAAGTGTTATGGATTCAAAAGTGATACTTCAAATAAGATCTGACTTAACTACAGCACGTTATAACATGTAAAGTTGTGTTTTGGCCACAATATCATGGCAAATGTAATAGTTGCATATGGCGTTCTTTCTCCACCGTAGTTAGATGTTGACAGAACAGTCAAGATGAAATGAACGATTAGGAACAAGCATGAAATTGTCTATATGGTCAAGATTAGCTGGTGCTCTAGGCTGGCACTCCTTCAGAAAGAGAAACCACGTACAGTTCTTCCATTTCTGGTGAATGCCTACGTGTTCACTCTGAGAAGGTACGTCCGAGGAATTGAGACAGAAACAGGTGAAAACTTGTGATCCTAGGAGCACATTTCACCTCCATCTTTGCCAGTTGGCCCAGACTTCTCTGTATATAGATTTTTGATGGATAATGTTTAAAATATGGTGCAGGTTTTTGATTTTCCATCTCCACTTTCCCCACCAGCTGCTTCAGTGAAGAAACAAAAAAAGAGCGTTATTTAACAGGGCACATCTTGTATGTTTGTTCCCCAAGGCTATGAGGTCATTTTAGTTTAGAAAAGGTTAGCCCATACATCATTTCTGTGTTATCATGGACTGTTTAACATACTTTCAAATCTGCTGCTGCTAACAGAACATGAAACATTGATCTAACAAAGTAATTGTCATAGGATGTAGATTATCTCTGCTGAAAGACCATTTTAAACCATCCCATGGTGGTTAGCTGGCCTCCTAGCCAGGCTGAGATGGCAAGGCTCATATCTTTTTGTTGATTTTTGTCACTGATCTGCTTGTCAGGCAGTAAAATCAGTTTAGCCAGGCTGAAAGACCAGCTAAACTACTTGAAGACCAGCTTAGCCAGGCTGGAAGACCAGCTACACCTAGAGTTGCCACCTTCAATGTTTAAAAAATATGGGTCACACCCTCTGTCTTGTGGGTTGGTGTCCCCACTGAAATATTTCATAGTTTTTTTTAAAATAAAGGAACAATTGTGTCCCAAACATGAAAATTAAAGTTAGCTAATATATCCTAAATACCTTTTTTAGCCTCTGCTTCTTCTAGTTTCTTTCGTTCATTCTCCACAGCGTCTACTTTAGCTTGGTAAATATCAGCCAGCTCCTTCCAGTGGACCCTGTTGTTGTTCAGGCCATCAAACATGGGGGTGATCTCCTTGTGGAACCTTGAAAATTCCTGTATGAGAAAAGAGGTCCCTGTTTTTGCAAGCCTTCTGAAGCCCACCAATCCATCATTCCCTGCCAGAACATTTTAGAAATGTTGTTCTGGCATTCCACAAGTAGCGGCCATTGTGGACATTTTCTCCATTTTCTTTTTTCAATTGGATGTCTCAGTCATAAAAAAAAAAAAAAAAAGAAAAAAAAAAGTGAAACACCTAAATTTACCTTATACACAAATGAGCACACAAAGTCAATGAAACCACACTGCATCTTCGGAAGTTCGTCTGATTTGTTTCTGTCCATCATGGGCTGAGAAGCAATAAAAAAGTAATGCAAGATAAGTAAGCCATTCTCATTTTGGGCTAATATTATTGTTCTTATCAACTGAGACAAAACGAGAGAATAAAATACAATAAAATAAAAACTCTTTCAGTAATGAAGGTCAATTCTAAGATAAAGTATTAGACACACTTTGTACTGCCAGGAAAAATACACACTAGGTTAAACTCACAATGGGTTGTTGGTCTAGTACAGACCTCTCCAGGTCTCCCTGCTCCCAGAATTCAGCTGCCACCATAAGAGCCACCTTCAGAAAATATTGCCTTTAGAAAGAGTCCAACAATATGCCATGGACCATTTTCTAACCCAGTGTTGGCTAAGACTGTTGATTGACCTTGAATGACCAAAGTTGCACCTACTTTGCTCTGGACCTCCCATGGCTTGGTAATGGCAGACAAGTCACAGCCAGTCATCATCATTGCCCTGTTTGTAATCAAATAACACAGATCTAATAAGGTCTTCAAACCCTTAATTAACAGATTTTTCAAAGGAGCAAAATTCTGCTGAAAAATTCTGCTTACATAATGATTTCCTTCCTAATGGGATTGTTGGCCACATAGGCAATGGCTTCCTTCTCATCACCCATTGGTTCAGTAGCGTCAACAATCTTCTGGAACATTGTTCTTTTTCTGGATGGGGAGAAAATTAGAATCATCATCAATATAACTTTACTTGAAACTCCTGTTTCCTGTCTTGCGAGTCATTTCGACCCATTTTTGAAAATGGTTCTAAATGGGTTTAAAAGTTCCACAAGACCAATGAAAGGTTAAGAGGGTGGCTGTGTTTTGTAACATGGTAGCTGGCTTTTAACTTGTCTAAACTGGTCATTAGCTGGCCCAAGCTGATCAAGAAGCTAGTTAGAACAGCCGGTGGCTGGTTTGTTGCCTGTCCAAGATGGTCTACCATCTTTCAGCTACCAGCTATCATCATGGATTTCCAGAAGGTGATATGTTCAAGACTTGTTCTCACTGAAGAAACGACATGTTCTTGACTGCTTACTTGAAATACAAGGCCAGGTCAGTAGCAATGATGCAGACATCATGTAAGTGCTGCACTGTCTCAAACTGCCGTTTCTGCAGGCTTTGGAAAATGTTAACATTCTGCAAAAGAACAAAGAATACACAATGTTGGATTGGATACTACAGCTTAGCTCTGGAACACTGCAACATTACAGTTTTTAAATGCTGATAGCATGATAGCAAACCTCTTCTGCCATGAGGGTCTTGCTGTATTCAAGATGGTGCCTTTCCAAGATGGAGGAGCCATGAAGCTTGGCCAGAGGTGATCCACTCCTACAATGGAAATAGAAGAATTGTTAACAAGTCCTAAATAAAACATTTTCAGTGCTTTTTTTGTTTGTTTTGTTTTTCTGTAAATAGAAGTTTTTGAAAATACATTTAATTACTTTGTCTGGTAGAGATTGTTTGTACCCCTGTGGTCAATATCGTGACAGAACGCAGCTGCTACCATTGCAAAGGCATCAAGGTCTGAATAGTATTTTCTCAGCTTTCCAGTCTGTTGGGCAAGCAAATGTCATTAACATAATAAAACAATTATTAACAATTACCATTCTTGGTGGTATTGTGCAATTATGCTGTTCTTTTTGTTGAGTAACATGAACCGAAAAACTCACTTGCAGAAGGCAGAACATGGTCTGGCCCACGTTAAACCCATGCCTCCAGTTATGGTAAGTGATGTCTCTGTAGCCTTTTCGTACGGTGTACATCCATCTGGTCAGGACCTGGTGTATGTGTAGGTAGCATTTATGTACTTGTTCTCCAGCAAAAAAAATTAAAAGAAACACTATGGTATTGAATCCATGTCCTCTAATCTCTATGACTTCATACATGCAGGTCCAGTAATACTAAGTACTTGATGTGTAGGCTCACCTTTTTTATTATTTGCTCTAGCAATAGTAAATTAAGTGTTACTTGGAAAATCAGCCTTCTATTGCATTAATCTCAATCTCACCTCTGCTGGCACTTTGAACTTCTCCACCACTCCAAGTTCAAAGAAGCAGCGGATTCCACACTTTATAAGGTCAACCTCAGAAAGGGGAAAGTCGCTAAAATGAAATTCTAGAAGATCGACATCTTTGGCTTCTGGAATATTGGCTCTCTGTGTTAAAATACAAGCATGGCACAGACAATTTTGAAATTAGATACAGTATCATCAGTTTGGTAAGGCCACGAAATCTCACTTTCAAATAATTGACACAGGGAGGAAACAATCATACCAAGAGTTTGTACATTTCTTTCTGATCGCAGTCCTCTGGGTTTTGGTCAAACTTCTCCTTTGTGTTCTAACAGGACAAAACATGTGTTGTCAGCACAGTAAAAACAGACTGCAGTGTCTTGAAATATAAGATTGTTTGAAATATAAATTCACAAATAGAACTTATGCTCACCAGAATCTGTTGGATCTCAGATGGGGTGGCTTTGGTCTGATACAGGACCATTTCCTGTGCAATATCTTTCTTCCACTCCATTCGATTCAGTTTGTCATATGTGTCACAATTCAGTACAGACCATCCAAGGAACTGTGTTAGGGCCTGAACATAGTTGGAAAGGAGATCTTAGTGCACTGTGTTTCAGATGAATGGAGCCAAAAGGATGATAACCAATGTCATAACCACCATAGACATTGAGGGGGACATGTCTCACCCAGTATTCAGATTAGTGGTTTAATTAGTGGTCCAATTTTAGTTTTTCAATGGTTAATTCTTATATCCATTTCTTAAATAACATTTATCACAAGATTCACATATGCTACAATTGAGGTTGAGGTATGGGTAGGTTTAGGATTAGGGTTGGAGTATGGTGAGGTTTAGGATTAGGGGTAAGGTTAACAGTGCAACTACAGATGTAATTAAATGCAAGTACTTTAAATTTAAGTACAATGCAACAACAAAACAGTACAATGTATAAAATGCTTTAGTACAAAGACCTAATAGTTCCATATAGTATCTCCATTTCTAAGGACTTACTTCAGTAATTTGTTCATCCTGCTCATCGAATGGCTTGCCATCTTTTCTGTTGAAGAAAGTAGCAATACCAACAATTTCTTCTTTCTTGTTGACAATAGGTAGGGACAGGACATTCTTAATGATGAACCCTGACTCATCCACAGCTTCTTTCTGAAAATTTGAAACAATTTTGTTAGCAATGTAACTAGCAACAAAGTGAAAAGTAACGCAGATAAAAATGTAAATAAAAATGGAAGAAATGGAAGAGTGTATATAAACAAACATATACCATTAGCCTCTCCAAAATAAAGAGTATTCTAGACAAGTTCAAATATAAGGGTTACAAGTTTGTGTCTATTGAGTCAGGGGTTATTTCATCTTTTAAGTTACAATAGGGATGAATCCAGGGATAGTTTACCTGGAATGTGAAGTAATCATCAGCAGCAACATTCATCATGTTACAAATCTGCAAAAAGACAAAAAAATTATAATTTAACATTCAAAATAGGCAAAACAAGAGTATGTACTTGTTTAGCAGATGATTTTAACCAAAGCAACTTTTAGGGTGCTGATTAAAGCAGAAATCATCCTAGGTAACCTTAGGTTGAAGTCATATTTCACCCAAAAATGAAAATTCTGTTATTTAATCAGCATCATGTTGTTACAAACCTGTATGACAGAATGCTGGAATGACTGCCTCAGTCACCATTCACTTTCATTGTATCTTTTTTTCAGTACAATGAAAGTGAATGGCAATTGTTGCCACATCTCTTTTTGTGTTCCATTGAAGAAAGAAATTTCATACAGCCTTGAAACAACATGTGGGATTGTTAATATTGAGAAAAGAGAATTTCTATTTTTTGGTGAAGTATATCTTGCAGTATATCGCTCAAGGGTGATATAACCTTTTGAGCTTAAACCAGTATGCCACATCACCAGTGACATGAGTAAATTCACATTCACATAGATATGGACTAGCTTTCTCTATTATTTAAGAACGTATTTATTTGATTGTTTTACTACACATTGAAGAAAATGATCTGGACTTACAAAGCCGTTTTCAGCCACGTAGCTCGGAAGGCCACTAACAAGTGCCCAGTGATCTACAGGAGGAGTCCTGGAAGCAGTGACATTCCCAAAATGAGAGAGACTGGCATGCTAGTACAGTATATAGCCAAAGTATGAGGACACCCAAACACAACTCCATATATTACATATATAGCATTTCATTTAAAAACCATCTGCATTAATAGGGATGTACTCCTCCCTAACAGCTTTCACACCACTAGATTAGATGTTTAACCCCAAAGGTGTTCAATTGGGATTTAGATCTGGACTTAGTGCAGGCCAGTCAAGTTCTTCAACGCCAGACTCAATAATAATTTCTTTATGGATCTCACTTTGTGCAAAGAGATATTGCCAAGCTGGAACAGAAAAGGGCCCTTCCCAAACTGTTGCCACAATATTGGAATCACACAATTCTCTAGAATGTCATTGTGTGCTGTAAGCTTTAAGATTGATCTTCACAGGAATGAATGGGCCTGGCCAAATGGTTAATTAGATGGGGGTGTCCATAGTTTTCACATGTAGTGTATGTGTGGATAGAGTGCAAGACCTTCCATTTTCATTATAGGACATACATTTTTGGCAGTTGGTGTTCTTTTCATTTAAAAAAATGCTTACGGTATGACTTTGATCTCTTCTTTGCCTTCTAGCAGATAATCAATGATTTTGTAGAAGATGATTTCCTTTAAAGAGGGTATAAAATAACCAGTCACTAATACGTCCTTTTTTAATGCAGAAATACAAATTTGTGAGAGGACGCTTACCCTGCCATCAGGTGTCTTTGGGCCTTTGTACGGCTCCACATCTCCCAGTTTAACTGGCCACTCGTCGTAGAACTCCTAAACAATTGCCACAATGACAAATATTTTTCAGAACGCATTGGAAAGAGGACAAATGACATGTACCAATGATCAATGATAAGATGGAGAATGGCCACCACACGTCACAAACCTTTTCTTTTGTCATATCCAGGAGGCCAACAGAGTACCTTTCACACAGGAGGTAGGTTCTCACAGTGTACAGAGCCTTGTGAAACTGTCGCTCAATATCTGTCAACTCTTCAAACACTTTGCTGGCAGACCATAGAAGAACCTGTGGCAGCAATGGGAAGATTCGTATTGCTTCAAACAGATAACACACTTTGAAATGTAAGTCAAACATCAAGGTGTAGTAGTCTGTAGCATTACCTGGCTTCTTCTAGATTCCACATTATACATATATGAAGTATGATGCTGTAGAGCGACAACTGTGGCAAAAGTGATGTACTTGCTGAAGATCTAAAAACACGAAAAACAAAAGCAAAACATTTTACTTAAGAATTATTAATATCTTTATACTTTGGTGTCCAAAAATTTGTGAACACTAGTGATATTGTTTCTATTTCGCATTTTCTCATTTTAAATAAATTCTTTCTTTGCCAATTATGTTATCAGCCTTACAATTTGAGTGATATGTACATTATTTTCACAATTTCTTTCTCGTATCTGGTGTGTTCCCGTTTTGCTTAAATGACAGCATGCTCTCAAGCTGACATAAAATCCACAAGATTGTGCGAAACCTGATGATCCATGTTTTCTAGCGTGATTTGAGAATGTTTTAAAGAGCCATTTTTGGAAGCAAGGAAATTAATTTTGCCTTAAAAATGTTTCTTTGTTTACATTTTATTTTAAATCCTAAAACTTGATTTAATTTTCAGTTTAAATGAAAAAAAAAACAAACAAAAAAAAAGTTTTTCGGTCTGTTCTCAGACTTTTGGACATTACACAGGGAATTCAAAGTCCTCATTTCTTCTGCTTTGAAAACATCTTTGACAACGGTTACATCCTGACCACTCCAGACTCCAGACTTTTATTCAAGTCAGAAACACATCTAATGATATTTGCTATACAACTATTGGATCACTGTCGATATTTTAAAAGAGTCTAAAGGAATATTTAAGCTATTCATACTCACGTCTTCATCTGCTTTGTTGAATTCATTTCCTCCGACTTTGTTTAGTGCCATGACCACACCAAGTGTTTCTTTCCCATTCAAGAGGGGGGCAACAAGCATGTTTTTAGTGGTGTAACCTGTCTGTTTGTCCACAAAGTCACTGAATCTGGGATTCTAAGAAACAACAAAGAAGATGCACATTAAAAGTCCCAAAACAATTGGAAGAACTACAGTTGCTTTTTTGTTGCGACATCCTTTGACAGACTACAGTATGTATAGGCCTATATATATATATATATATGAAACTTTCATTTATTTATTTGTCTTATGAAGCTATTTTTTGTTGTTAGCGTATGAGATATGAGACTTTGTTTAAAGACTTTTTATAAGAACTGTGCACACAACTGTTATTACATTAGTTAATACCAAGTAAAACACTTTGCAGAGCAACAATAAAGAATGTAATCATTGATTAAGAGAGCTAGAGTATTAATAATATCACTTTCGATAAGTATTTCTTCTGCATTTGGATTTGTTCTCTTGCTGAGATTAATTTTGCCTATATTTACACTTGCGTGTGATGTAATGAAGGTTAATACATTTAGCCCTGTCGAGGTTAGTTAAGCTGAGGTGCCAGGATTAAACACCACAATGAGGATAAATACAGTATTCAGTGTCATTACTCATGTTACCTTTTATCATTTTGCCAAATTATTCACAAAATATCTTAAAGTCCAAATACACTTGTGGAGTGATGTGAAACGCACCTAAGTGAAAGGGGTGGGGTTTGTGGATATATATATATATATTTTATTTTTTCAGTTTTGCAGTTTAATAAAGTAAATTAAGTATTCTAATAATTTTTATTCTGCTACTAAAATTATATGATAATAAAATAAGATTCACCTATGTTATAGGTGAAACTTCATATTATGGTGTTACACTTTAATGCAATTAATTGCACAGCAATAACTAAACCAAAGTGTAATTGCATTGTAATGTAAACAAGTATTACATTTAATTTAGCATTTGGTTCGCCATTTGTCTCATGCTAAATAATAGCTATGCCTGGCAAGCTACCAGGAATAGAGGAGGAGGTTGAAGGTCAGATGAACCGTCTCCATGACTATGAGACAAATTAATTAAATATATTAAGATTTGAATATATGATTGAATTAACCTCATTTCATTTAAAATTTAATATCACTGATTTACCCTTTCATTTAATACATCATTTAATATCACTCAATCAGCCTTTAATTTTATTTACTATTTTATTTAATATGATTGAATCAACCTTTCATTTACTTTCATTTCACAAGACTCATCAATCTTTATTGGGGTTAGATCAGGTAGAAATACCTCCTAAAAGGTAAAACCCTCTTATTTGTATTTTTCTGCACTGTGTTACATAAAAAGCAATTAGGCATGAAACAAAAGTTACAGTTTCTGGACTTGAAGAATAAACTATAGGGATTACGCTTCCTTTACACTTGCTTTACTCACCTGTTTCACATCCGGAATATTCGCCATCTTTTTTGTGGTTGTTATTTGCCCAACAATGCCCATGTCAGTGGGGAACACAATCTCACACTGAGAGTTGACCAGGTTCGCTTCGTATTTCGAGGTCGGGGTAACATCAAAGAGACAGGTGGTAAGCTCAGGGATCCCGTTTCTCGCTCTTTGTATGAAATAGCTGCAGCGGTCAGCGTTCAAGAGCAAACATATCCTCTGCAGGACCTTGTGCATGGCCTTTTCCATGACCGTCTGTGACTGAAATTCTTTCACCAGGTCAAAGATGATGCTGGCCTCCTGGATTTGGCTGACATCTTTGAACGAGGCGACGTCTTTGATTTCTAGGGTCTCGGCGAAAGCGGCGGCGATGGCCTCACCTCTGACCCTCTTGTCGAAATACTCTTTGGCATACTGAGGGTTATTCTCCAAGTATTTTTCCACACTATCCTTGTCTGCCATTGTGAAGTGTGCTCCTCTGGACGTTCCTCTCACAGATTCATTACTTGTGGGATTGCAAAGCGAAAGGTTCCCAGTGGTGTTCTCTTTCACACAGGTGAATGTAGAGCTCACCAACTCTCAGAGCCCCTGGTCTTCTCCGACAGGCTACCAAAGAATAGTGGCTTAATGGCTGAAGGGATGAAAGTGGCCGCTAATTAAAGTGACGTTGTGACATTAAAACACTAAGCTTTCTTAGCTCTCAAATCCAATCAGAGGCAAAGACACTTGTTTTCTCCAGAGGAGGAGTCACACAGAGAAAGTGTTGGCATATGACATAATATTTGACACATCAGTCTCTCGATTAGATTAATGGTTTCTCTGATCTAATACACCATCATCAGCACTAATGGGTTCATTAGAGCAACAGTGTGCACAGTGACATAGTGTTGCTTGACGTGAACTTGCCAGGCCAAAAGAGAAAAATAAATATAGTTTTTTGTTCTTCTTTGACTAGTTCTTTGAATATTCTTCCAATTAATAGAAAAAAAAATCCTTTTTGGAACAATGTTTTGCCAAAATTTGCAAATGCATTACAAATGAGGAGTTGACATTAAGAGTTTGTCCTGCAGTGCGACGTGCCGTAATTCATTATTTTAAACAAATCTTTTCTGGATCTTCTATAATTGTTATTAAACATACAGTTTTTATGGACATTTTGGGTTTTTGTTAATTCATTTGTCACACCGCAGCACCATTTAAACTAATGAAGGCAAAAAGGTCATTACAAATAGTGACCTAAGGGACCTAAGATACTAAGTTCCCTTACACATATAAGTCAATTCATAATGTTAAATGAAAAAAATAATGGATATGTTATATGTCAACTAACTCGAGCATTGTCCTCACAAAATCTGGCACGCAAATCATGGTCCTTCCCTGGCCCTCAAGGTTACAGAGTAAAAGAAGCAATTCTCAGAATCAGGCTATTATTAGCGTTTTTGCACTTTCAGCAGCGAGTTGGACACCCAGGATCTATTTCCAACTATAGGATTAAGCCTGACATGTCAGTCTGCTAGACATTTAAAGGGATCTGTCTCCTTTTTCTTTGATATTGAGGTCATGTCAGGGTGCAGGCGAATGTAAAAAAGGGGAAAAAGAAAAGAAAAAAGAAAAGAAAAAGGAAAAAGAAAGTAAACGCAGGGGTGTAGTTTCCTGGGGGGATTATAAACCCCAATTATAATAATAATCAAAACAAGCAATACCCCCTCCCCCCCCCCCCCAATATTTATACCATGATCAATGGAAACGTGTTGATGCGTCACGCTTCACAAAAGTTCAAGCCAACTCTACACCTTTGTAAGTAAAAGCATTGATAAATTTAGGGTTCAATTCTCCTTTGGCTTATTTGAGGTTACCTACTGGGGATATAAAAAGAAGAGTAAATCTTATCAGACTTTTTGCACCTTTAATGTAAAAATTACAACCTATGCAATGTCACTGAAAACCAAAGTGACACATTTCAGAGAAGAAAAAAAAAACTTGCATAAGTTTGCACACCCTTTTATAATTGGGTATGTGGCTGTGTTCAGAATCAACCAATCATCAAGTTCATGTGAAATAGTACACACCTGTCTTCACCTGAAGTGACTCTGATTAACTCCAAATAAATCTCAGATGTTCTTGTAGGATTTTTCAGACATCTACAAGAGCCATGGGCCACAATGAGCTTACAAAGAGCTTACAAAGCAACTCATTGTTGAAAGGTATCCCTCAGGTGAGGACTACAATTTTTTTTACAAGGCATTAGATATTCCATGGAACACAGTTATCAACAAGTGGAGAAAGTATAGCACAACAGTGACATTATCAAGAACAGGACATCGCTCCAAAATTGATGAGAAGACAAAGAGAAAACTGGTCAGGGAGGCTGTCAAGAGGCCTACAGCAACATTAAAGGAGCCGCAGCTCTTTCTGCAGACACTGGTTGCTCCCTACATGTGGCAACTATCTCCCGTGTTATTCACCTGTCTGGGCTATGGGGGCAGGCTGGCAAGAAAAACCTTTTCTGATGTAAAAAAAAAAAAAGATCCAAGCCTGGAAAAAACCTATATCAAGTCTCCCAAAACCATGTGGAACAATGTGTCATGGTCTGATGAGACCAAGATTGAACTTGGTTTTTAGTGAAGGTGGAGGGAATCATGAATAGCTCCAAGTACCAGTCAATTTTGGCACAGAACCTTCTGGCATCTGCTGTAAAGCTGAAAATGAAGAGATCTTTCACCTTTCAGCATGACAACATTTCAATGCACACATCCAAATCAACAAAAGAATGGCATCAGCAAAAAAAGATTCATGTTTTGGAATGGTCCAGCCAGAGTCCAGACCTGAATCCTATTAAAAATCTGTGGGGGGACCTGAAGAGGGCCATTTCAATTTTACAGATCTGGAACATTTTGCAAAGAAGAGTGGTAAAATATTCCCAAGTCAAGATGTGCCAAGCTAATAGACTCTTATCCAAACAGAATGCTGTAATAAAATCAAAGGGTGCTTCAACTAAGTATTAGTTCAGGGATGTGCACACTTATGCAGTTAGGTTATTCTAAGTATATTCGTTTTATTCTTTTTCTCTGATGTGTCACTTAGTTTTTCAGTGGCATTGCACAGGTTGTAATTTTTACATTAAAGGTGCAAACATTCTGATATGATTTTTCTTTGTTTCATTTTTTACATCACAAAACCTTATCTTTTAATCGGGGTGTGTAGACACTTTATATCAACAATAGGCTTATGTTCATTGACAAAAACAGCAGAAAATGTGTGAATTATTCATTGCTACATATGGGATCTTGATCTTCACTTTAAGCAGACTAGTGCACAAAAGTTTGTGAGAGAGTGAGTAAAACAGCAGAGTAAAGCTTGTTTTGAGATTTCTTTGCATGCAGCTTGCAGAAAAGTATTAAATGGCCCCAGTATATATATACACTCACCTAAAGGATTATTAGGAACACCTGTTCAATTTGGCTGGTGGTGGTGGTGTAATGGTGTGGGGGATGTTTTCTTGGCACACTTTAGGCCCCTTAGTGCCAATTGGGCATCGTTTAAATGCCACGGCCTACCTGAGCATTGTTTCTGACCATGTCCATCCCTTTATGGCCACCATGTACCCATCCTCTGATGGCTACTTCCAGCAGGATAATGCACCATGTCACAAAGCTCGAATCATTTCAAATTGGTTTCTTGAACATGACAATGAGTTCACTGTACTAAAA
Source organism: Moxostoma hubbsi (assembly GCA_032164185.1). Classification (NCBI taxonomy): domain Eukaryota; kingdom Metazoa; phylum Chordata; class Actinopteri; order Cypriniformes; family Catostomidae; genus Moxostoma; species Moxostoma hubbsi. The sequence continues at coordinate 24,066,146 of JAVLUX010000039.1, read as the reverse complement.
TGGCCCCCACAGTCACCAGATCTCAACCCAATAGAGCATCTTTGGGATGTGGTGGAACGGGAGCTTCGTGCCCTGGATGTGCATCCCACAAATCTCCATCAACTGCAAGATGCTATCCTATCAATATGGGCCAACATTTCTAAAGAATGCTTTCAGCACCTTGTTGAATCAATGCCACGTAGAATTAAGGCAGTTCTGAAGGCGAAAGGGGGTCAAACACAGTATTAGTATGGTGTTCCTAATATTCCTTTAGGTGAGTGTATATATAATATATGCTGAACCTGGGAGTGGTGGTAGATGACCAGCTTAATTTCACTGCCCGGTCTTGCAGATTCATGTTTTATAACTGCATATGCTACACAGCTCCTGGTCCAAGCTTTGGTCATTTCAAAACTGGACTACTGCAATGCTCTGTTGGCTGGCCTTCTAACGCAATTAAGCCACTGCAGATGGTCCAGAATGCAGCAGAGCATCTGGTCTTCAATCAGCCAAAGAGGGCTTGTGTCACCCCACTCTTGTTTTCAATCTACTGGTTACCACTGGTTGACTCTGGCTTTCAGGACAGCCAATTGAACCGCACCCTCTTACTTCAATTCACTTCTTTAGGTCTATGCTCCAACTCACTCTCTGTGGCCTATGAACGAGTGATACCTCATGGTCCCATCATAAGAGGCTCAAAGTCTGTTTCACGATCGTTCACTTTCTCTGCTCCTCTGTGGTGGAATGAACTTCCAACCATCACACGATCTGCTGTTACCTTCTCAAAATTCAAGAACTAGTTGAAAACACATCCGTTCTGTGAGCACTTAACCAACCCACGCTAATTGCACTTATTCTTTGACTTAACCTGCACTTAATGTACAAAAAATATAATTATTTTTTGTCTTTCTTCTGTGCTCGCATCTTACCCCTACAGGCACTGTGAGAACTTAGTAGTCCTATACTGCACATTTTTTTAAAACTTGTGTCTCATTTGTAAGTCGCTTTGGATAAAAGTGTCTGCTAAATGTAAATGTAAATGAACACAATCTATATATCACGTTACACTAACGAAAGTCAGATCAAGTAGAAATAGTACATTCTGATAACTGCACATTTTCACTACTTACTTTATACATTACTTTTATAAATATACAAAAATGTAGAACCACCATTATTTTGTGTCAAGGATTATTCCCTTGCACATCAGCCTACAAAACAAGTGGTGGATCTAATGAGCTGAGATTAGGCTTAGTTAGCTGATATCAAGATCAAGTTTACTTAACTTGGATTAGTAATGATGCAAATCAAGCATTAAGAGGCGGCCACACTAGGCTTTGAGAACATATTTTCTTTAGGACAACGCTTCGAACCAGGATATGATGTCACGTAGGAGGGCTTCTGTAAGTAAATAATGAATCACAAATAACAAATAATATTTTATTACAAATATATTGTCTACTCACTCTCCTGCAACAATATATCTCTCAGCTTTGATATAGTCATCCTTTGAATTGAGCCAAGAGGTCAGCGTGTGATGTTTTGGTCTCCTATTGGTCGCACATGTTTTCACCAAGCTTGAACTATGATACACATCGTAGTATGAAATTTTTTTCTGCTCTTCTGCATTCTGATGCTTTAAATGGGAATGAATGGAGCGTAAAAAGTGTAGTGTGACCGGCCAGTCTCCATTATAGAATAAGTACAAAAAAATAGAGAGTCAGTCAACTCACAAAATAATCTCAGACAGTGTGATCAGGATTCTCACTGAGAATTCGGCAGCAGGGCATCGAAGGTTTTGCTGCTGAAATCGGTCTGTGCTCATTGAAATTTGAATCACTGAATCAATGGGCATGTGTTAGTTCCAGTTTCCGGGTGAAATATTGCAAGCCCACGTTATATTCATCAGTTGTATCACCGGTGTTGATCTGCAAGTAGATATTCAACTTGATAAAAAAAGCTAACTTGGTGAGTTACTGTTATTCATTGTGGTTATTTTCCTAAGCTAACGTTAGCTACATAGCTAATATTAATTTAGCCTAAGAAAATAACCACAAGGAATGTTCAACATAAACCAAAGCTATAAAGCATAATTATGTATTCTGAATAAACACTTTAAAGCCCACAAAATATATGTTTGAAAATGTCTACTGATATCTACCTTATTTTTTTAAACTTTTTTCTATTGAGGTAACACGTCCGCCACTGAAGGTAATGCTGCAATATTGGTTTGAGTAGAAATTATTTATGTGAGAAGATATGTTGTGTGAAATCGGTTGCCTGGGAGTCAGAACAACAGCCAGTTTTACAGTTCACTGGTCATTATACCAAATTAAAATACACATAGTTCCAATTAGTGTTGTCATGGTACCAAAATTTCAGTTGTCAGTACCCATACCAGTGAAATTTCACAGTACTCGATACCATTTTTGGTACCAAAGCAAAACACAAAAACAGGTTACTGAACAACACTCTTTTATTAACAAAGTTAACAAAACATTAGCAGCAGAACAAAAATATACCTTTTTGTATGCTTAAATAAGAATTTGCTTCATCTTTTGAAACTTTTACTTTAAGTTTTTACCAAGTAGGCCTACTAAAAAAAAAAACGAAATAAACAAGCATACAATAGAATTAATAAAAAACAATTTCCAAAAATGTTCCACAATTTTCGTGTTGTAATCTAGCTGCAGCAAGCGTCCGCGCTCGAGGGATGAGCGTCCGCGCTCGAGGGATGAGCGTCCGCGCTCGAGGGATGAGCGTCCCCGTGGCAGAGTCTCTCTCAGCCGGGTGCAGTTTCAATCTCTCCCCCTTAGATCGGGACATTCGTCAACTCATAGAAGTGACGACCACACAGAGAAATGCCAGTTTCGGAGTTATTTTTTATAGTTATTACATGAGCTGCTTCTGTATTATTTGCACTTTAATAAAGCTATAACACATTAAAAATAACTGCATTTAACGCCGGGGTGTTTCCTTTAAAGAGCTCCGGCTCCGCTTATTCCACAACGAGAGTGCTTCTGAATTTAACTTTTTTTTGTTGATGTTGTTAAATAATTCCCAAATACTTTGGGATCTACATAAGAAAGAAAAGAAAGAAACTGTGAAAGTTTAGAGTGCATCTGGACTGATCTGTTTAATTCTTCCTCTCCTCCATCAGGCGTGAACTGCAGTGCTGCTCTCGCGTGTCATCGTTACAGTTTAATGTGATTTCATGTTACGTTAAATGAGATCAAACGACTATTAGACAACGAAAACTCTTCTCGACAATTTTTTATTTTTGACGTTGTCGATAATGTCGACTAAACATTTCAGCCCTAATGCAAATGATAATATGCTTTTCAACTCACCTGCTTTATTTGCTTGAATAAATCCGGGTGTCTGTCTTTCAGGTGCTTTATTAAGTTTGATGCGTTTCATCCTTTCGTCATAAAATTGTGAAAGCAGCATTTACAAATAGGTTTTTGCTGAACTATGACGTTTCCCTTTCATCAGCCTCAAATCCAAAGAATTTCCAAACCTGGCTTTTTCCACTTTTTGACAAGATTAAGTTGAGACTCTGCAGCAGCAGCTACTTTGCTTGATGTGAGCGGTCGAAAGTTCCTGACTCTGCATGGGAACCGGGTAGACCCGGTACTCGATACTCCGGTACCTTCAGAAATTCTGGTATCGTAATTTTTTTTTGTTTTGAGTACCGACTTGGTACCGGAGTACCGGTATTTTTGACAACACTAGCTCCATTTAATATTCCAGTTGGATTTTTTTGGAAGTTTCTACACTTAAAAAATATGTACTTTCATAACAAAATTACATCAGATTGAATTGGGTAATTTAATGATTTTTTTTTATTTTTTTAAATCCTGAATATTTTAAGTATCATTTATTTAATTTGATATACATTACACAGTTCAATTTAATGGAATTTTATAAGGAAATTGAAATGCGTAAATCACAATTTTTTTATATTATTATTCGGATTATTTTAATTATTGAACTCAAAGCCAGAAAATGCATGTCAATGTCATTTAGGCTTTTATCTATGGCACACTCAAACTTTCTTTTCTTCTAACCAAAATTGTTGTGCAACTTGGACCATGATACAGAACATGAGTTCAGCTGGGGTCAGCACACATAAAATCAGCCTGTGAGGAAATAAAAGGTTAAGGTTAACATCTTAGCATTTTTCTTAATATGCACCCATTTCTCAGAATTTCTACAAACTTTAAGAATGGAAGTTTATACAAAGTTTCATGATTATGCGTAACATTGGTTATTAAACATGAGACTATTAATAGGAATGTGCATAATTTAATGCATTATTAACAATGAATGTGCATACATTAATATGCATGTAGAACAAAATTATGCATTATCATGAGGCTATTAATGTGTATAATTTAATGCATTATTAACCATTAATGTGCATACATTAATATCCCTAATGCACTATATTATGCATAATCATGAGACATATTTTCTTGTAAAAGTTCAACATTTTATTTGAAATAAACTGCTTTTTTTAAACACTAGAGCTGAATGGGTGTTCCAATGAACAAACATACAGTAGACAAATGTATTTTCACTTATTCAAAAGGTACATAAATATACCCAAGTAAAAATGTTAGATTTGATTTCAGGCCCCTGTTGTCTAAGACAAATCAAAAAGAGATTTCCTCTGGTGCGTCATGCTGTAATAATGACAAAGCTGATTGTTTTCAAAGATGTTTTCATTAACAGAAACTTGGAAGAGCAAAAGATTAGAATAATCACAAATAATTATGAACTTATGTAAACTTTTTTGAAGAAATTTAAGAAATAAGATGTCAGTTTACATGTTGTACATCTAAAATTTTACATCTGAAATCTTAATCTACAAAATCATTTTAAGCAATCTAGGAAGCCCCTTTGGAAGTTTGCTTATACCCCGCAGTGCGCCCCAGTCCATATTGGTTCTAGAGACACTTGGTGCTTCACTTCTTTTGTCAGCCTTGTAAAATGTATGTTATATATATATATATATATATATATAAAACCCTCAACAATAGATAAAGATGATTGTTGTTTAGAATTATGAGACAGGATCAAGGGTCATTACCCATTGTGGTTTAGATATAACATTACACACTGTATAGTAAAATATACGGTTACAGACAAACACACTAAAGAAACTGACATTTATTGAAAGGGTTACAAGAAATTAATTCTATTTTGGAACCCTTTTTCCCCCTAACTAATATGGTTTACCAGGCAGTGAAATTCTGCATGACATATTTATTAATTTGGTATATACCAAATGAATTTGGTTCACCTTCCTTGAATCAAAACATTAATAGACTCTTTCACCTACGGCTAATGTAGCTTCACCTAATCCCATCTTTAAATAGTTTAATGCAGGATTTACACATGCAAACTAACCAGCCAGATCTGGTTTGCAAAGTCAGGTCTGATGGCCAGTAATGAGTATCTCCTACACAAGTAACACTTCAGAGCCATCATGAGGATATTTTTTTTGGTCTTCTCTCTTTAATTAATTCAAGCAGATAATTCAGTATAAAAGGGTTTCACCATTCCTGGTTATTTTGCAAGTGCAATATTGTTGAGAAAAATCAGTTACAATAAAAGAAAGTACAATTTTATATTGCCTTACAGTTCATTATTAAGGCAACAAATGATTGCGAATTGCTCGGAAAACAGTCTTTGTCACCAAAAGAGAACTAAGAAAATAACATTACCATTTGAATTCATAAATAAAACATTTTTAAAAATATACCCATGTAAACATATCATTTTAGGAATTACCTAAGAAAGTCACCTCCAAACATTTCAAATTCAATAATTCACAACACCATTTATTTGGCTGGGGAAAATAAAGTGCCAGATAATATAAAATACTGAGAGACTTCTTTGGAGTGGTGACTACAATAAAACTAGCTTAAACAAAAATGCTCTAAACAACAAACAATACTCATTTACAGAGGCAAGAAACAGGTAAAATTCTGTTTGTGAGAGTTTCAGCTGAAACAGTAGTCGAGGTGGGCGAGAAGTTCTCTGTGTTGACTGGTAGGGTAGGAAGTGCCACAATTTGGACACTCCAGGATACTCTCATCCAGTATGTTATGGACTTTAGATGGAGGCGTAGTTCGATCTTGAACAGTCAATCTCTCAAAATCCATCCTGTTATAGGTGCTGGGCTCTGAGAAATTACACTCTCTCTGCTGTTTCTGATGTACAAGGTTGAAACATACAAATTATTGAGTCATTCAATGAAAGGTGTGTCTGAAACATTTAGTGAAAACAATTAAACACAAAAACTTAAGTGTTTTGCAAGCTTACATATGTATCTTAATAAAAAATGTATTATAAACTTATTAAAACCTATTATTATTATTATTATTATTATTATTAATTATTTCATATGATGATGATGATAATATAATTGACGATTTTATATCAATTATATTATATAGCCTTGTTTACCTCTTATCTTTGAGAAAAGGCCAATGAGAATTGGCGAACAGAGTTTGCATGGCCCTCCCCCGGACATACGGGTATAAAAGGAGGGAAGCATGTGTCTCTTCAGACAGATCTTTTCTTCGGAGAGGAGCAGTTGTGTATCAGCGAGCCGAGTAAAGGCTAGGGCCGGTATGGCTGGCGCCGGGGGGGCAATTTTGGGAATTTAACGGGCGCGGTATCACCGGGTAAATCCCCGCGGACCACCCGTTCCCCAGCACGCTAGTTTGCCCCCGTCCGGTTCTGAGATGAGACCGGTTTGCCTTACGGCCAGTCTGATGTCTCTTAGGGGGGCACAGAGCTGGATGAGAGTGGATGAGACACCGACACTGAGGACTCGAATGAGCTAGCGCCTACGGGTGTGCCAGCCCAATCTGAGGCCGACGCCAAGCTGTCCGCTATGCTTACCCAGACCGCCACAAGTGTCGGGCTGGACTGGAACCCTCCGCCCCCCCCTCAGCCCTCGAGGCTAGACAATTGGTTCCTGGGTTTGGGGAGCCGTTCACAGCCACTTAACACCCCCAGATCGGCCTATTCAGCGACACTGTAGAGGGCTTTGCCCAACAGTTCTCGACATTGAAGCAAAAGACGGAGTCCATTGAACACATCTCGCCCCGCTGCAGCACAAGATCCCGCATTCCAGGCTACGTGCCCAAGGTTCCTACGACCCCATTCAGGGATCAGGAGACCACGGGAGGAGGCAGACCCAGCCTTAGTGTTGCGGTGTCCGGGGCATGCTTTGCACACCTATTTGGATCGCACGCAGAGATTTAGACACTATGAACAGCTCTTTGTCTGCCTTGGTGGAGAGCGGAAAGGGAACGCTGTCTCCAAACAGAGGCTTGCCCACTGGATCATGGACGCCATTGCGTTGGCCTACTACACCCAGGCCGTGCATGCCCCCTCGCGGGTTCGAGCACACTCTACAAGGAGCGTGGCATCCTTGTGGGCACTGGCCAATGGCACCTCTCTAGCAGGCATCTGCAGAGCGCGGGCTGGGCAACACCCAATACCTTTGCGATATTTTACGACCTCCAGATTGAGCCGGTCTCGTCCCGTGTTTTGATGGGTCCGAATACGTAGAATCCGGTAATACGGTGACAACAGCTGGCCGGGTGTATCGCTTGCGCATAGCGTCTTTCCCCTCCCCTGAGGTGAAGGCATGTGCTCTACTCCCCAGTCGAGTCCACAAGTCACGGAGAACTCAGCGGAGGAAGTTTACAGCCAGACCCACCACATGCACAGAAATGCCTGCACTCGAATAGGTGTCAGCTTATATATAAAATATATAATATAAAACATGGTTATAAATCCAAAAATATAGCTATAAATCTGTCCAAATATATAGTTATAAATCTGTCCAAATATTTAATTTTAAATCTGTCCAAATATATAATTATAAATCTGTATACATGGTTATAAATCCAAATATATTGTTATAAATGTGAATACATGTAAATGTAAATCCTGATTAGCGGTTACAGAAATACTCAAACCAGCTCATCTGGCACAAACAATCATCTGTGTGATTATCTAATCAGCCAATCATGTGACACAGAGCAGTGCATAAAATCAAGCAGATATGGTCAGGAGCTTCAGTTAATGTTCGCATCAACCATCAGAATGGGGAAAAATGTGATCTCAGTGATTTGGAGCGTGGCATGTATTTCTGTAACTGCTGATCTCCTGGGATTTTCAGAATGGTGCCAAAAACAAACAAAAACCTCCAGTGAGCGGCAGTTCTGTGGATGGAAATGCCTTGTTGATGAGAGAGGTCAACAGAGAATGGCCAGACTGGTTCAAACTGACAAAGTCTACGGTAACTCAGAAAATCGCTCTGTGAGAAGAATATCATCTCAGAATGCTGAGGGGGACCTACACAATATTAGGCAGGTGTTTTTAATGTTGTGGCTGACTGATATACTTCCTGAATATACTGTATAGTTATAATTCTAAATACGTAAATCCTGAACATATATTTTTAAACCCAAATCTAAAGTAATAAATCTGGATTATATAGTTATAAATCCTAATATACATTTATAAATGTAAATGCTGAATATCAATGTAACTGAATATATAGTTATAAATATGAAATATATGGTTATAATTATAAATACATAAATGTAAATCCTGAATACAGTTATAAATGTGAATATACAGTATTAATATAAATCCTGAATACATAGATGTTAATTCAAATACATAGTTATAAATATGAATATATACAGTAATGTAAATCCTGAATCTATAGTTCGCAGTCCAAATTTAGTTTTAAATACTGAATATTTCATTCTAAATCTGAATATAGTGTAAATCCTGAATATATCAATGTAAACTGAATATAGTATTACTGTAAATCTGAAATAAACCCTGAATATAGTTATAAATTCTAATATATATTTATCAATCTACAGAAAATGTAGTTATAAATTGAATATAAGAATATACACTACTGATCAAAAATTTAGGGTCAATTACTCAATCTTTATTTGTTTTTTTCAAATTTTAGAATAACTGTAACGTCATCATATTGGAAATATTGGAATTATGTTATCAATGGAATTATTTAGCATCTTCAAATTAGTCATCCTTTGCCTAGAATTTCCAGAAATGTACTCTTTGTTCAACTAACTCCTAACTATCACCCTGGGATGCTTTTTAAACAGTATTGAAGGAGTTCCCATCTATGTTGGGCACTTATTGGCTGCTTTACTTAATTATTTGGTCCAAGTCATCAATTTTAAAAACTTTTTCTTTAAATACAATTTTAGATTTGTAATGAAATAAATTAATAAATTGGCATAATTATATTTTTGTCAGCAATACTAATTTCAAACATTTAAGCATACTCCTTCAGATCAAAAGATTTTTAAGCTCATGAGAAACATTTCAGTCAAGTGACTCCAAACTTTTGAACGGCAATGTATAGTCAAACAACAATTCACAAAACAATCATATATGTAGAAAAAAATCTATAAATAATTTATTTAAAATATGATAATTTATCCGTAAATTCATTTTGATAACCCCCATCACATTGTTCTACCATCACAAGTTCAAAATATCCCAATATATAATATAGTTTATTCATTTAGCTAGAGATGGCACGATGCCTTTATAAGCACTCAAGGGCATTCTCTGTCAGAATGATGTTTAAAAACTTAAATTACTTAAAGAATCACCTTGGATCACATGGGGGGAAAAAATCATATGGAAACAACCAATTTCACTGAATGACTCTACTACACATTATTCATATGAGACACACAGTATGATGAACATGTCAACGGTATTCAGCATGCATCTGGGAAAATCTCAGAACTTACAGAAGACTCCAGTCGTGTAATCTGGTCTCTGGCTTTACGTAGCTCTTTCAAAACTTTGTGCAGTTGTTTCTGTAAAGTTTGTCGGTCCAGTTTTTCATTTTCAGACTCTCTAGCTGACAAGTGGATCTGCGGAAATGAAGCCGATTAATGTGCTGAAGGTTTCACTGCTCGACTGTGCCATCTGGTGTTAAACAGTGATTACCTGTTGCTCCAGTAGAGTGATTCTGTTGTGCTCTTCCTGCTGTGTCATCAGAGATTTCTGCAGTAGGTTCACCTGTCAAAAGAGCAACATTGCTTGAAACTATTCAGGAGATATAAAGGAACAGTTATCCCAAAAATGAAAACCCTGTATTTTCCGTAACACATTTTTCTTCCATTAAACATGAGAGGATTATTTAGACAGAATGTCTGAGCTGCTCTTTTCTATACAATGGAAGTGAATGTCATTTATACTGCCAAGCTCCAAAAAGGACAAAAAAAAAAAAAAAACACGTTCATACCATAGCTATCATACAAGTCCATACGACTTGAGTGCAATATTTTAAGTATTCTGAAGCCATAAGATAGCTAAGATACGATTCTGTAACAGACTGAAATTTAAGCCATTATTCACTGATAATCTTCCCCTCCGCCGAAGCTCTCAAATCTCATTTCAGTTCATGTTTTTCAAGTGTTGTCCAACCTGTATCTATCTAAATGTGCCATTTCTTAATTGAACACACAAATAAGATTTGACAGCTATGGCAAACAGGAAGATTTTCAGTGAATAACAACTTCAGTCTGTTTCTAACACAAAGCTAATTCATAAAAAAAGCATGTAGTAGCAGTCTTTAAAAAAAATTATCCTTTTGTGTTCCACGTAAAAAAGAACAGCATACAGGTTTGGAACGACATGAGGGTTGTGCCTTACACTATACATTTCACATGAATGTGCAAATGAATGCAAACAAAAACATTACTTTGCATAATTTCCATCTTATTACCTGCAGCATTAGCTCGGCCACCCTCTTCCTCTCCTCTTCAAGTCTGGAATTGACCGTCTCCAGCTCGCTCTGCAGTCGGGTGCTTCGCTCCACTGAACACCTCCTCTCCTCAAGCACAGCCTCCCGTCCACTTCTCCTCTCCTCTAGCAGCTGCTCCCGTGCCAGAGTCGCCTCCCTGCTCTTCTCCTCGTACCTCCCTCTCAAATTGTCAAGTTCTGCCTGGATTCTGCTGGCCCGGGCCCGTTCTGCCTCCAAATCATGCTGGGCTGCCTGCCCGGACTGGCCTGTGTCAGAGGCGAGGAGACAGGACGAATGCAGCTACTTTGGTTATCACTTTAAAATAAAGTTGTATACTTCAACAGAAAATGCATTAGGGATCACAAACTTACAATGAACAATATTTTTGCCAGCATTTTTTTAACCTTGGTTAATTTCAATTTATAAATATACTATTGTTCATTGTTGCTTCATGTTAGTTCATTAACTAATGTTTACTTATGATATAATTTGTCTGTCACATTGTCACATTCCCTGTTGTCTTTTGTTTGGGTACTTTTATGCTGAAATTCTCTGTTTCCTAGTCATGTGATTTGTTATTCCCTCCATGTTCATGTGTCTGGTTTTCATTGGTTCATTGTTTGATTACTTTGTTATCAGTTCTAGTTTGTCATTGGTTTAGTTCATTGCCTTGTTATCTTGTTTAGAGTTCTGTTTGTTCATTGGCTCATGTTTCCCCATGTCCATGTATTTAAGTCCTCACGTTTGCCTTGTCTAGTATTGTTGTTAGTTAGTGTAACAGCCCTAGTCTCGTCCTGTTCCAAGTCTAGATCTAATATTGTGCTTAATTTGTGTAACCGAGCGCTTGTCCTGTTCTTGGTCTAGTTTCAGTTTATGTCTAGTTTATTCCACGTGCCTAGTTCTTGTTCACGGGTTTAGATAAGGTTTTCTTGTATTGTCATCATTCTAGTAATAAATCTGCACTTGGGTCCTACACATCGACTTCGTCATTGCCTTTGTCAGCTACACACCGTTACAAAATCATTTACTTGTCTGCCACAATAATATGATGCATCTTAATGATCTGACTTAATCTCTTTATTTTAAGATATTTTATGTCAATTCATTCAAATATAGTTATTTAATCATTAAATCATTTTTATTTGGGGGCCTTTCCATGCAAATATTGATTTATGAAAATTGCAATTAAATGTAATTTCATGCAATTTATTAGATTAAACATTTTAATCGATTGACAGCCTTAATTTTGATAAATGTATACAGACAATTTTATTTGATTTTGTTTATGAAATGCACAGATGAACTTTCACAATAAGACCAAGAATGTGCATTAGGTAAAGTGTCCATTTCAAATTTTAAGATTTCCACTGAAGGACTTATGTGCTTGCAAAGCTTTCATGGCAGATTTGAGCACTATTTTGCACACTGCAGCTTTAAAGAAAAGAAGCGATACAGCATTTAAGTGAGGAGAATAGCAGGCTTATGAACGCCCTTAAAAGAATCCTACAAAACTGGGGCTGATACTATAGAGGAGTTCTGCTCCTTGGCCAACGTCACTTCCAAATGTCGTCTTAAGTATCTAGAAGGCCAGACTTTTATTTACCATCTGAATTAGCTTCTTTGTACAATTGAAGTGCTTGATTGGCTTCATTTAACTGTGTCTCCAGCTCCTTGATCCTGGCCAGAACCCCCTGAACATAGGCCTCCCGCTGCTGGTCATAAACAAGCCAGTTATGGTTTTTCTCCAGAGCCTGTACGCGATAAAAGAGAGAGGAAAGAACACGCATCAGTCTAGCTTCAGACAGCATCGGGAATGTCTTATTTGAAATCGTGACTTTTCGTACTCACATCTCGTAACTGATCCTGCACCACTGCAAGCTCTCCAGATGGAACCTGCGTAGGGGAGACCGATTATACAACATATTATCTCATTTAAAATGTAATTCATATACCTAAATATTTAATATCTGTTTAGAGTATATATGTGCATATAAGTCCAAATCTATCCCTCACAGCCTCGTTGTCATTCCCATTAAAAATCAAAGATAGCGCTAGCGTGAATAAGGTGTACGGCTAGATATTGATTATTGATAGATACAATGCATTCAAGGTATATTTCTCTACCATTTTAGCAACTGGAACATGTCAGACATCTTTCTCAAAGGTAGCTTGTTCTAATGGATCACCTCCTCTGAGCTTTGAACCAACAACTTCTGGGTTACAACACAATGTTGGGCAGTGGATTCCAAGCATGTTATTAGCTGATCCGCTTTTAAGACCTGTCAAACTGATCATAACAGCCTCAGGAAGAGAGAAACCCTGAGCTGATCAGTAGTAAGACTTCTGCTGAAGCTTAATTCCCTCCAATAGGCCTGCCATCATAAGCCTGTGCATTTTTCCCAGAAGGTTAAGACACATCTTAACAGGATGATTTGCTAGCATCATTTGCGAAGGTTATGTTGAGGGTTATGTCATGGCATGCAGCTAAGTCCCATATACTGAATTTTAACTTGTGTTTTAGTGTTATTAGTTAAAGAGATGTGTGCTTTATTTAAAAGGAAAGTATGTCAATACAGTAGCTATTGCAAATGATCTCTATGTGAACCAGAACAAGAGCAATGATTAAAACATTGAAATTTATATTATTGATAATTGTACAAAGAATGAGCTCAAATAATTATAAGTTATCTGTGGTCTAAAAGCATCATTCGAGACTAGTTAGCGGATGTCTGTGAGAAACAAAGCTACTTGTGTTTGATGAAATAGTGCCATCTAGTGTGTGACCACACCATGCATGTATACACCCGGTTTATAAGAACAGGAAATGTCATACACTTGAAAAATGCGCTCATTTTTCATAGGCCCAGAAGGAAATCTGCTCATAATGAAACATGTTGTTCCTGCAGATGGTGTTGAAATAGTGAATATACACCTAAATGATGTGAGGGAAAGGAAACTGAAGAATATTAAAGAAATAGCTCATTCAAAAAAAAAATTTACTAACCCTCGTGTCCCTTTGAAACCCTTTATGAATTACTTTTTACTGTGGAACACAAAAGGGGTTTGTGCGAGTTGATCTTTTCAATACAATGAACGTGAATGGTGACCGTGGCTGTAAAGCAAGACTTTCAGTGAATAATTACTTACATTTCAGTCTGTTCCATATGCAATACTGTCATATAGCTTAAGAAGAATGAGAATAAACCACATAGTCATTATGACATTTTTGCTCTTTTTGAAGCTTGATAGCCCCTGGTCCCCATTACATTCATTGTATGGAAGAGAGCAGCTCAGACATTCTGCTAAACTTCTCCATTGCTGTTCCACAGAAGAGAGACAGAAGGTAAGGCAGATTTGGAAGACTTTCATTAATTAAAGGTTGAGTAAATGACTTTTTCTTCAATCTTCAATCAGAAACTATGCATTTCAATCACAAAATTCCTAACAATACACTTCTATGAAAAAAAAAATCAAACATTTTCAAAGTTCTGATGTCATCGTAAGGGTCTGTACCTGTAAACTGGACTTCTGTTTCTCCAGCGCATCACACTTCTCAGAAACTGCACAAAGTGTGTTTTTCAGGTCCTCTGTCTCCTTTGAGAGAACCTGAAACTGTATCTCTCTCTGCTCTGCCTCCTGTTGTTTCTGATCCAGCTGGTTCAGCAGCGAGGACACCATCTCCCCGTGTGAAGCTCGCAGCTGATATCTGAGGCTGGAGATCTCCTGGTCTTTCCCCAGCAGCTGCTGAGAGTTCTTCTCCCTCAACGACTCCAGAGCCAAAATCCTCTGTGACAGAGTTGAATTTTAAAAAGTGAAAACTATAACACTTATTCGCTTTAATATATGTTATTTTTTTTGTCTTTTGTTTATTAATTGATTCATAAGAAAGTTTAAGCAGGTCCACATTAAAAATCGAGATCCCTCTGCAGATTTTTACACAATTCAAATGCGCCATAATTGTAAAGTTTTACTCATCCCATTCCTCTTAATTCTTTGTTTGTGAAATATTTTGTCTACCAATAAAAGTGTAGTACTCTCAGCTCCATTTATCAAATTTTACCATGTTTAAATTGAAGAATAATAGATCTTTCCCCGAAATCAACAAGTTTTTAAATAATTCACACACACACACACACACATATATATATAGTACATATACATACAGTGTATACTCTATTTGTATAATTTTTTAACCTTTATGGTGGCATATTTTTCTAACCATACTAAAACACAATGTTAACTACTTTTAATACATTTAGAGTATTTAATAGAGTAATATTTAAAAAAAAAAAAAAAAAAAGTACCTTTTTGTTACCTGTATGATAATTTATTTAACTAAACATAAAATGAAAACAGGTACAAAACAAAAATTTTTATATAAAGGGGCTTTTCCCCTCTCTAACACATTTAAAATGTGTAAAAATGTTTTTTAACATTATCAATTTCTCTGCTATTTTTGCCCCAAACCCCCATTAATTTCCGACCATGAGATGCACACACATGCGCACACACACGCACGCACACGCTGACAGACAGCACAATGACAAGAAATCTTGTCTTTCTTGTCATTTTAAGAAAGAAGTTACATCAGATCTCATGTGTAAAGAAAGTCCTGAACTCACCTCGAGAAGTTTGGCTTTATCAGAGTCTGAATGTGTGTGCTGTTGTTTTCCATTTCTCTTGATTTCCTCCAGACTTTTCTTCAGCTGGTGATTCTCTCTCTTCAGTTTCTCCATCTCTGTTTCCCCTGACTTTGAGCTGCTGCTGCTTTTAAAGCCCAGTTTATTCACAAGAGTATCTTTAGCTCCCTTCGCTGCCATAGCTGGAAAAATGCTGTTTAAATCTCACCACGACGAGAATACAAGAAAGATATGAACTATGTTCACAACTTAAACAGATGAACAGGAGACAAAGAGCCAAAAAGCTAATAACGCAGGAGTAATTGAACGCAAACCATACAGTATCGCTCGGCCTCTGCTTTGATTTAAGAGTTTTAAAGTGCAAAGTGAACTAAACAAAGCAAATATCGACTTCAGTGAAAACGACTGTCACACTTCCGTGATCATGAAAACTAGTTTAAATGCGGCGCGTCTTGCGTCATATCCGGAACACGCCTCGTCGGGACAGACAGATGACGCTGTCGTATGCAAATCTTGCGTTAGGATAATGAAGCTTTTCAACATTGTACTGTTGATGCAATATTTGGATGTTTTTGTAGTGCAATAAATATTCAACTGTAAAATTATTCATGAGAAAAAAAATATATTTAAACATTCTTGAAAAATTAAAAAAGGTTTTAATAATAGCATAATAATAATAATAATTAATATTATTATTATTAGTAGTAGTAGTTGTAGTAGTGGTTGTAGTTGTAGTAGTAGTAGTAGTAGTAGTATATTTTAAATATTCATAATTACAATTATAATAATAGGTATTGTTATTTTTTTATTAACAAATAACATATATCTGTCACCAATTGAATTGTACATTGGCCATTCATATGGCAAAAAAGAGATCCTCTGTGAATGTTAGTGCAACAATATTTTTTATTTAGAAATAATATGTAATTGAATAAAACTGAAAATCAAATGAATTCATCTGTAACATGATCACTGAAATAATAGCCTTATAATAATTATAATAATATATTTTTATTATAACATAAAACCTATTATTGTAAATAATTCAATTGTAAATGAGTCATTCATATAACATTGAATCAGAGATCCGCTGTCATTGTGGACAGTGTTATTTTATTTATTATTTCAAAAATAATTGAAAGCTTGGTATCTCTGGTATAATTTTTAATACTGTTCTATTATGTAGAAAACAATTTGTAAGTATTATAATAATAATAATTGAGATTATAATTATTTATAATATAATCATTTTGTATAATGCTTTTGATGTCTCAAATTCAATAGTAATTTAATGCCCTTGACCTTCTAAAGCCATATTTTTCAACCATGGCTGTCTGGGGAATACATGGGGGCGTATGGGGTCCATGCAGGGGTGGATGCCCCAATTGGCCCCAAAGTGCGTCGGCCCACCGGGAAAATGCCTGTTATGACAGATTACCAATCCAGCCTTGACTGCTGAGTGGGGGAGGGTGTTTGGGTTTTAGTGCTGGCACTGCACTCAACTGGACTAATCTGAACCAATGACACAGCAGGCTGATGCAGCTGTTTATATTTCACTCACTCACAATTACACACACACACTTACACTTCTAGCTGTCCAACAGTAAAACATATGGTCCATATATGGCCCTGTGTATGTCATGGAGAGTTGAAGATTTGGGTGTTGAAAGGCTGTCACCCTTCCTGGGTTTCATTATCAGAAATGCTCCACTCTGCAGCATTGTTCACTTGTAAATATGCGTACGGTACGTGCAGAGCTTAGTAATGCAACGTCCATTTTAGAAATCCAGCTAATCAGGGATTCTGCAAGAGCAGAGGGAAAAAAGCTTGAGGAAATGTTTTTTTTCTTTTTCCTTGAGTCTGTCAGGATTTTCACTTTAATAAATACTAAATGAGCATTCAGCACAAATGTAGCTGTGACCTTGGTGTCCTAGAGGATGCGGTTCTCCTTCAGATCTCTTTCCTGTGGTCATTCTTCAGTTAACAAGTGTAAAGATCATTTGAGCTGCGTTCAATATTTTTAATTGTCACACACAGCAGATTTAAAGGGTGGAACTTGGTTCCTCATTAAATTTCTGTTCCCTCCTGTCTGCCTACTCAACCTCCCTCGAGACTCTCATTCCACCCCTTCTCTGTTTGCTTCACTGGGTAACGACAGCCATCCTTTTCTTTTTTTCACTCTCTCATTCCTATCTTCATTAGGACTCTTGGGAGTCTTTCATAAAACAAATAAACTCTATCAGCTGTTGGTTTTGGCCAGATTTTCTCTATCAGTGGATTCCATTGTAGACATGTACAAGACAATATGCATTATCCTTCCCGGACGGACGGACGACAGACAGACAGACAGACAGACAGATAGACAGATAGATAGATAGATAGATAGATAGATAGACAGATAGACAGATAGATAGATAGATAGATAGATAGATAGATAGATAGACAGATGACCAAGTAATGGCATACAAACAAATCAACATCTAAAAATAACACAATTTTTTCATTGCTTTCTCCATGTCATCTTCAATGCATCTAGTCTAATTCTGGCATCTCACACACCTGAAGAGAGGCAGATGGTATCCTTGGCAATGGATGAATCAAACACACGTATTCCCACTAACAATTGAGGAAAAAGAACAATCTGGCTCTCAGAAGATGAAGACAATTCATTGGAGTTTCAGATCTTTTTAGGCTTTATTCCATTTCCCCTAAAGAGAATACATAGAGGGAAATAGTGCTGCTTACAAGACTATCAAAATATTAGAGAAAAAAGGTGCGTGCATAATGTTTATAACAGCCAAGTATTTCGTAAAAGAGCAACATTTTCAGCTATTTCTCTTTCCTTTAGGTCTGACAAATATCATGAGACTTAAAGGGTATTAACATAGAAACAAAAATGAAAGGTTGCGTAAAAAAAATGATAACTAAATAAGATAGAAATATACTGTATGATTTTAACCTACATATCCTACCATAAATATAATTATTCACAAATCACAAGTTCTTTCAGATAGCATAAGAAATACCACTGAATCTAAACAGAAATGAAAAGCACTAGCTACATCCATTTGCAACCAAATAATAACGACATCTATTGCCCCTTGTTACAAACCTGTCAAAATCTCATCATTATACATTCTTCGTTACATACATGACTTAAGACCCCATTCAAAACCCATTTTACACTGTTATAACAGTCTCAAGAGCTTTTAGACTCATCAGCCAGCCCATCTGATGACATGTCCCATCTGGATCTACAGGACAGGATCAATAACACAACACCTAATTAATACAATATTGCAGGAATCGTGATATTTGGTTGTGATTCAGCTACAATTAGCTACAGATATTTCAGATTACACAGTGTATATAATAACCCAACAACACAGTTCAATACAAAGGTTTGCAGCATAAACAGTGTTTTCATAAAGAATATTTCCAGAAACAGTATTTAAACACTTTCACCATATAATGCAAATATATCTTGCATGTGAACGCTTGCATATTGCTTTATCAAAAGGGGTGCACATGTTACATTTCTGTTGCAAAAACGTAAAAATAAATACATAAATAATAATTATAATTATAATAATAAAAAAAAAAAAACCCAAAGCATATACAGTGGTGACCAAATATCTCAGACCACTCATGAAAGTATACCAATATTATTATCAGCAAAACTGCTTGATGAAAATAGCAAAGAATCTTAAATATTTCTTATTATTTAATGGGATTGTTTCTCTTTGTTTAAAATGTTTCAAAATCCTAAAAATTTCAATTTATTTCCAGGCTTAAATTAGATTAATTAATGTTTTAATTAACTAATTATTTAATTATTAAATGTGGATTTTTTCGATTATGGACCCCACTGTATAATTTTCTGCTTTTTGTATTACTAAATACCAGAGATATGTTCAAGAATAATCCAATTTTCCTTGTTGAAATTAAAACAAAAATCTCTTGTTTGATTTTCATTTGATGAAACAGAAATGAAATATGTATTAACAGAACAAAATATAAATATGTCATGGTATAAATTAAATCATTTCTTTCTAAACATACTCATGTACATTGTATGATTACATTAAAATCATAAAGACAACTCTTGTTACTAAGATATCTCTCCAGGCCTGTTCATCAATGGTTCTCATTGAGGTTTCAAAACAAGAGTGGACAAAGGTTGTCAACGGCAGTTTGTCTCAGATATTGGGGTCACGATTCCAGTTGTATGAGTGTGTTTTCTCATGACTAAGGAGATCCACTTCATCATACATTATATGAGCCGCACTCCACAGAACAAAGATTCTCATCGGATACTGGGATGAAGGAATAATCTGTCAAGCCCATGTCATGTCTGTAAATATGTTTGGCTTGTTTTCTTATTTATAGAGAAACAAAACACTTTGCTTTAGCAGAAATTCTCCACTTTGATAGAGCTTGGGTACAGCTAGTATTTATTAAATGTTAGCCATATTTGTTCATCTTTAGATGAGAGTTGTAGTGCTCCAGCAACCTCTGAATAAGTGCTGTGGAATAAATGCGAGAGACATCAGTGAAAGTATCTTGCCCCGTAGGGATGTCAGGTTGGTGCGGATTACCAAGGGTTCTTTGATTTTCTTTTCTTTTTTTTCTGAGCTTTTCAGATAGCAGAGGCATCCTATTATCTATTGCCCTCTAAGTTGTGATTGCTGTCACTGCATCCGTGAGGTGAAACAAATGGGCCGTGGAGTTTCAGTCAGTGGTCTGATGTGAAGCTGAATTCCATGGCACGCTCACTGCATTCAGGATTTCACATGAACTGCAATACACAAATAAAACTTTTGCAGGCAATATGTTTGTTACTGTAAAGGGAAAATGCTCTTAAAGAGATAGTTCACCCTAAAATTAAATTTCAGTCATCAGAATTTTGCATTGTATTTTTCCAATCAATAAAAATGAATGGTGACTTTTCCTTTTGTGTTCCACTGAAGAAAGAAGGCCATATGGATTTGGAACAACATGAGCATGAGTAAAGGACAGATGTTTTGGTTAACTTACCCTTTAGTCAAATGTTTGAACTAGGGCTGTCAATTGCTTAAAATTTGTAATCGAATTAATTACATGGTGTCCCGATTAATTAATCGCGATTAATCGCATATACAAATATTTGGTGAGAAAACCCCTCATATAACAATAATTCAATATATAAAGATTATACATATTAATATCAATAAATTATTATACATAGTTATCTTTAAATATTAAAAAATTACATATATAATAAAAAATATTCAGATAATAAAAATGGATTCCTGTAGCAGAAGAGTTAATCATTACAAAAAGCAGCTTTAGAATACAATGTATTGTTTACTACCATATTATTGAACATAAGTCAATCAATGACATACAGTTCACAGAAATCCATTTCACAAGTGAATTTGTCAATCAGTTCGAGATTTATTATGAGGGCTTGTTTAAGGACCCGTCAATTTACACCTGCATCAGACATGCTTGTGTGGCATCTCTGGTGCGTTGCGTCATAAACATAAAATGTCACTGTGTCAAGTTAAATATAGTTCAATACTCAATCTTTAAACACATCTTGTGATCCTTTAGATCGCATTTGCGCTCCTTCAAGTGTTTTGAACGCAAGA
This sequence comes from Moxostoma hubbsi, assembly GCA_032164185.1. Taxonomy (NCBI): domain Eukaryota; kingdom Metazoa; phylum Chordata; class Actinopteri; order Cypriniformes; family Catostomidae; genus Moxostoma; species Moxostoma hubbsi. The sequence continues at coordinate 24,045,054 of JAVLUX010000039.1, read as the reverse complement.
ACGTAACACATGCTTGTGTTGTGGGTTTTTTTCTTCACTGTATAAACTGCGTGTTGCTCATACAGCTGAAATTTCACTTACTGCCCTCTGGAGTAAACAGGTGGTACTACAAGCTTGCATTTCTCAGGAATCTTCCTTATTATTGTCCGGGGCATTAATTGCGTTAATTATTTTAACATGTTATTTCTTGTCAAATTAATCGCACTGAATTAACGTGTTAAATCGACAGCCCTAGTTTGGACACATCTCATTCTTTATTAGTACTTTTTATTTTTTACACAATTTAAAATAACTGTCATTGTAACTATGAAATAACACAGTGTATATAAGTATGTGAATTATTTAGTGATATTATTAAAATTTTAATATTAAATATTGTTTAGTAAAATCTATTTAGTTGCTTCAGTAATTTGGTAAAAACACCTGACTGTAAGTCAGATGCTAATTCAGCATATAAGAACAATCTAGCCAATGGGTTAAAATCAATATACAATCAAAATTGGCCATATTTACTTATTTTAATGTATTTTCAAAAAAGTAATCCACTATATATTAATAATTACTTCTTTTAAATTGTAATCAGATTACACAACTCATTACTTCATGGAAAATGAACATTACACTCATTAAAAAAAAAAAAAAAAAAGGAAATACTTTCCACAAACTGGTAGTAAATTTAACAGACCATATTTTCAGGCCACACACGTGTTTTGGTGACTTTAAATAGAAATTCTCATGTAAAGTTTACTTTGCTACATTCTGTTTCAAGCAGGGACTAAAACCGGTTCAAGGAACAAAAAATGAAAAAAAATTTGTCTTGAATTTTTAGCAGAATGAAACTGTTCTGTTTCAGTAGGATATATGTCACATCACAGAAGTTAAATGGGTTATAAAAGATTATATAGGTTTATATTGGAAAACAATAAAACTGTCAATGCATTAGAAGAGCTGAGTGTCTTATAAAGCAGTGAGATGAATCTAATATCCATCTAACATATAATGTATATAATTAGGAGACATAACCTCTGGCTAAAAAGGATTCTATACTTGACCTTCTTAGATGTCCTATATGTTTAGAGTTATGATTCTGAAAATCCTTTTGAAGGAAGAATTCATAAATATCCAGTATTGAGGGCTACATTACATATTGAGTGTTTGTATGTACAAAGAGAAGAAAGTCCCAAGAGGTCAGGGGTCGCTTACTTGACAGGTTCACGGCGCATGCTACGATAATGACAGCTCCTCCCACCAGTGAGACCACAGACAGCAGCTTCGCCACACGACCCAGACGTCTCGCTCCATCTATATTCCCCTGCTCGAGACTGTTACGGGACTAGACACAAGAACATGACAGTGAGTTACAAGGTTCCATTAAAGTCAAAATCATTTTAGATATTCATCACTGTAACAGCCAATGAAAAATTCAGTCTGAAATGGTAAGATAAAATAACATTTGCGGTTGGAAACTAAGAACTGGTTGTTATTGTTCCATATTTAACATAACATCTGCCAAATTACCCATTGCTACGTTTTTGCATAATTTCAATCATGGTAACCCTTTCTTCTAGTGCTACTGACAGGTTCTTGTCCCATGAAAACCAGGAAGTCATTGCATTTACATAAACAGTGATGAGCATGATTCGGAGGATGCATTTTTGCTCTCAAATTAAATTGTTAATCCAGTGACGGTTATGTTTAGAGTTGGGGCTTCGGGTAGGGATATAATACAATGCATATTGCATATGCATTTTGGTTGACTGTATAACATCATTCACTACTCAAAATACAACTTGCTTTTGGCACCACTCTGTGGACATTTCACCCCGAAACTGAAGCTCACACGTTTCCATTCATTCAACAACAATTCCAGCATTGGTCACAGGGGGCAGTGATTCGAATTTTGGTAAACACAGACAAAAGTAAAAAAAAGTATTGTTTTTGTTTGTATTTTTGTTTACTATATACTTTGACCAATTAATATTGGTGGCATGCTTCCTCGAATGTACCAACTGATTCGCTAATGGAATTATTAAAGAACTGCAATTGTTGAGTAGAATCGGAATTGGATCCAGAATTGATCAATGCCTTTCAATACTCATACCTAATTATATCTTATCTCACTGTTAATTCTGTGACAGTAGGTTTAAAGTTTTTCAGCTAAAGTTGGTCTTTGCTTCCCAAAATTCTAACTACTGCCCCCAATGGCCAAAGTGAAATGTCCACAGAGTAATGCCAAAAAGATGTTATAAAGTGACTTGTTTTTATTTGTAGATTATGTACCATGGTGAAGAGGATGAGGATATACATGTTATTAACTCTAATCCCTAACCTAAACCCAAACCCTAATCCTAACCGTCAATGGATAAAAATGTCTTCTAAGTGGGAAAATGGCAAAAATATCTAATGTGAGTTGGTGGTGGTCAGTAAATCGACATAATGGAGTCAATGTCAGGGTACTGGAATAATTGGTAGCAACATGTCAACTTCCTATTATGTTGAATAATATTCCATCTTTAACTTGACAATAAAACATACACAAAAGGTCCAGATTCCACATACCATTATGGAGTAAACAAAACCCACAATGTTGATTGGCCAGACAGGGCAGAAGCAAGCGATGACAGCCAGGATGAGGTAGTCTTTGGGTTTGGAACGGTCCATTGGAGGATTGGTGGCGATACTAGAGTGGCGTGAAATTGAGGGTCGTGGAGAGAACGCTGTGTAGGCGATGGAGTTTGACCGGCTGCCCATCCGGGTGCTGCCAACATGAGGATGGTGCGCATGAGGGAGAGAATGATGCCGGCGAGGAGGGACGATGATGGGTTTGGAGGCAGAAGCATCATTTGGGGCAGAAAAAATTCCATTACCTGTAAAAAAAGAAAAAGAGTAAGGGGAAAAGGGTAGAGAGGCAAGTGATAAAAAGTTTTATCAGTGGCTTGGCAAGTTTGTCAGTTAATCTTATTCTTATATAAGTAAAGCTGAGAATCATCAGCGTAACATTGATATGAGATGCTGTTTTTCTGACAAATAGAACCCAAAGGGAGCATATATACAGTAAACAAGAGAGGACCAAGAACTGAAACTTGCGGAACGCCACAACTAATAGGAGGAGGAGATGAGGAGCAATTTCTATTCTAAAATTCTAAATTGTTGGTGACTTTATGCAGAGCAGATTCAGTGCCGTGTTAATCTCAAAAACCTGACTGAAATGTATCCAGGAGGCTAAAAGTTTTTAGATAGTAGTTTATTTCAAGAACCTTTGAGATGATGGGTAACTTGTCTACATTACTGTGCAAAGTGGAGTCAATATAATTTTTTTTCAGCAGAGGCTGAACTATGCATGTTTAGAGCTGACTGGAACCACTCTATTAGCTAAAGAGTAATTAATTATTGCAGTAAAATCAAATAACCACCAGCGTAGATGGTGTGTGGACAACTAATCTAAGTGCTTGATTTTCTTTTCTGTCTATATTGCACTTTATTGATTGTTAATGACATGCAGGGCTGGACTGGCAAACTGGCATACAGCCATTTTCCCGGTTGGCCGATCATGGGCGGACTCTCCAGCAGAGAACTGTGCAGCCGCGAAATGTGCCGAATGGGCCGCGATAAGCAAAAATGAGCCGCTGTGTTATAAAGAACGGACAGTTGCCATGTAAAATCCTGGGCTGATTTATTTTCCCAGTCCAGCCCTGATGACATGGTACACTCCTTCACTAAGCACTCCTCCTCATATGATGATAATAAAAACTCAGAATGGTGTGCTCTTGACAAAAACCTTTAATTAAATAGCAACCATTTCAATTAATTTACTGATTTCTGTCATGCTTTCAACCCCTTCTGCCAGAAAATCCCTCTGGCCATATTAATTAGGATGCACAAATTCAGTTTGATGAAGAGTATTTACAACCCACTCAGCGGTTGTAAAAATGAGGGAAATTAAAAAGTTCTCTCAATCTTGGTCTTAACCTTAAATGAACTCATCAGAGCCCAATAAACAGAAAAACAAACAGCTGTGCTTGTCCAATGGCAGCAGCAGCTCTTGGCTTCAAACAGACTGCGGTTAGACACAAAGAAATACCACTCAGAAGAGATTGTGCATTATTTACAGTCATCAGATTTGCTGTGCAGAAAACCAATTCTCTAAAGGTGCTGCTATAAAGTGGTTTCTAAAGTAAACATTATAAGCATAAAAGCTTTTATCATCTCATACTGTGGGGTCCAAAGACTGAGAACAATAATGAAAATGATTCTATTTTGCATTTTTCTGATTTAATACTTTTTGTCCCATCAGAAATTATACTACCAGCATGAAAAATGGGATTGAAAAATGTAAATAAATATCAGAATTTCATATTCTTACTAAATGTCCCTATTTTGCTTTGATGATAGTTATGACCTGAGCTGCCATGGACTCCACAAGATTGTGCAAAACATGATAATCCATGTTATCCCTGCTTGATAAGAGAATTTCCTGTTACACTTTACATGAATGTTCCCTTTGTTAAGGGTTTATAATGGGGTTCATTAATGATTATTAATTATGTGTCAACATGATATATAACATGAATAGAAAGGGAGACTTTTATACGATACTAGCCAAACAGTGAGCATTTTAACTTACTGTACGTGTTATAAATGCTTCAAAAATACTCTTATTCTTACTTAAATTAATCAAACTCATAAAATTACCATTTAAATGACATAAATTCTCTGCAAAAACACTTTTCCGGTCTTCATGCTCATTCACACCATGTAACATAGTGTGATGACCATTAAACTATACTGAACTTTATATACAGGTTTTTAATCTTGGCAGCTCCTTAATACATACTTTATAGGAAAAGGGTTTTTTTGTGATTATTAAGCATTTATAATTTGCAGGTATTGCATGAACATCACCCGTTTCATGCATGTTTTTATAGACCGCATGACAATGATTCATTATGCATTTGTACATAATGAATTAGTCATTAATTAACCCCTTTATAAACCCTTAACAAATGGAACATTAATGTGAAGTGTTACAGTATTTACTAAAAGGGCATTTTCTGTGCTTCAGTGGAGGCAATCATCGTCAATGTCAAACATTTTCAAATTACAAAAAATGTCACTGTTTCTTTGTTTTTAATTTTTCAAAATCCTACAACTTGCTGTGTATTTCCAGGTTTAAATTAGATTTTGAATCCCATATTTTCAACTGGTCTTAGACTTTTGGACCCCACTGTATTTTGTAACAGTTAATTGAGCCTTTTTGATAACAATTTCCTCTTTGTCAGTCTCGACCACAGATCTGTTTGCCTGTTTAATTGCATGCCATTTTTAAAGTCATTATCCTAATTGCAGCATGCAAACCACCATGAAGTGATTGGCAAAGGCGGACATGAAACTCCATAATTTTTCCACCAAGGCAGATGCATTCATATCGATTCCCATTCCTCCCCCCTTTCCCCTTTCCCGAATCCTCCAAGAATAATAAATACGTAATATTGATGAATTGATCAATTACCATTCTCTGTTTTATCCTTGACCATAACGATGACCTCCCCCGAGCATCGTGCCTCCTCACTGGACTCTGGGGGGAAAGAGAGAGGCCGTAGACATGGAAAGGAGTCTGATCCGGCCCCCGGTTGAAAAGTTACGGGGCCCGGAGTTTGGTTGTTCATCGGTTCCCCATCTTGGGTACAAACCAGAGAGCCCAATGATGCCTGATGGTACTCTGTTTCCATAGAGACAATGGAAGGTGCAATGGTGGCCAGTGATACGTTGATGAGTCCTGCTGTTTGTGTGGATAAAACAGGAGAAAATTTTTTTGTGAAACAAGATCCGTGAAGAGGAGACTGGGGCTAGTTGTCACAAGAGCTATATCTCAGTAACTATAATGCTTTCAGACAATAGTCCATTTACACAAATGTGATTTTTCCAGCAGTGGTTTTGTACGTGGGATTCAAACACATGCTCCAGAATAATTTTAAATTAGAATAATATTAGTGAATTCTGTCACCCAAAATAAAATTCTAATAAAATCATATTTTTGCAATAATGGCTGGGTAAAAATGCTGATCTTCCAATTAATCGCGATCTTCACATGAACGATCCCAATATCGATGATTCAAATCCAGTGGTCGATCTTTTCATTTTACTTTAAAATTTGCCTGTTTTGGTTGTTTATTATTATTATTATTATTATATCTGTAAATAAATGCCAATTGATCTGGGTAGTTTGGGCCCTGTTGTAAAAAAAAAAAGATTTACATTTTCATGATGGACCAAGTTGGTTCCCTGTACAATTGTCAGCATTAGCAGAGAGAGGATTTCTTTCAAATAAGCAAAATGGACATTATAAATGAAATACATCCAAATTGCACAAACACATAAAATAAGACTATATTTAAAACATTTATTTTATCCATTCAGTTTTGTGCAATGCACACTGGGAACTCACTGAGTTTTTGGTTAATGCAAACAAATATATTTATGTGGTCCCAACACAAATGGATTAAGTAATGCTGAAAATTGTTGGTGTTAAATGATGTTTACTTTGAGTAATATGAACAAGGCAAGATTCTGTAAACTTAATGATAGCGAAAGTCAATTTTTGCATAAGTTTTAAATGTTATTAATATATACAATTTATTAAATACAGTATATGTTGGGCAAAACAATGGTTTGCCATTTTTTGTTTTTTCAAGAATTTTGTGTATGATAATCATTTCAATGTTTAACCGTATCGGATTTAATGGCAGGCTTCCATTGAATCAACTCAATAAATCAATTCAATAAATGGTGGAAATGTTGAGCCGCATTTAAGGTGTGTCCCTATACATAAATTACCTTTCAAAAACAAACCCACCTTGAGAAACCTTCACAAGAATAAAAAGTGCCAACTAGCCCCATTGTTCCCAATTCAGATCATTAATCTCATTAACATAAGCTGCGAAGGCAGAAAAACACATGATCAGATGCAACCTCACACTCTGGCACATGGTGTCATAAACATATCTGACTGTAAATCACATCCTTGAGAATTCAGCATCTGAGTGTTAATATCTCCCACCAAAACACCTCATCATCCTCTTCACCATCTTTTCAATCACATTATTCAGTTATTCACACTCATGTTGGCTGAGCTGATTTTCGCATGGTAACCTAGATATGTAGGTCATGAAACTGACCTCAATTACAGAAAAGCAAACCTTTTTTACAGGGTGAGAATTAATCCACATCATATCAATTGCATTTACTGTATATACTCAGATTTTCAACAGCCGTGTATAACAGGGCAGAATATGACAATTTAACACGTTTGTACTTGAATCTCAAGTATTTGCTCTGTACATTGAATGTGAACATATGATGACGGTCAAATAATCATTCTCTCAACACTACATGAGTGGTGTAGTATACATGAGGGTAAAGAGACAAAGCCTTGGGGAAATAAGAGACATGGAGGAAGGGAGGGAGAGAAAGGGTAAGCAAAAAGTGTCAAGATGATTTAAATCAAATCAATAAATCTACAAAATATAGACAAAAAAACAAAACCTTACATAGTGTTAAACAAGAGAAAGCTGTTCTTTGTGCTCATACAACCAACAACAGGTACACTTTACCTTTACAGATAGGAGAGCCCTTTGTTTTCTATCAAGACAAAGGAACGTGTCTCCTCTGAACTAAAATGCGTTCAATCGCCCCATAGAGCGTCTATATTACAAACATAGTGTAGGCAGAACATAACACACATACCTTACACCGTGCGATTCTCCTCGCACGTAGGCTGATGGTCCATTTGCATCAGGCTCTCACGATAATTATTGCGAAACTCGATATTCCTATAAATACCGTGCTTTGTGATAAAAGAAAAACAACGCGTGAAGTGCCGCGGTGTTATTGTCTATGTTGCATGCAAGTTTTCGCGCTCGCGGAGCTGTCAGGTATGCAGCGCGCGCAGACACTAAACGGGGTGGGGGGGGGGGGGGTTACTGCGCGCAGGGAAGCCCTTTCATTATCTTGTCCAGTCTGGCCATTCTCTGTTGACCTCTCTCATCAACAATGCATTTCCGTCAACAGAACTGCCGTGTGAAAATCCCAGGAGATCAGCAGTTACAGAAATACTCAAACCAGCCCGTCTGTCACCAACAATCATCCATGCGATTATCTAATCAGCCAATCACGTGGCAGTAGTGCAGTGTATAAAATCATGCAGATACGATCCGTTATTGTTCACAGTTATTGTTTCAGTTATTGTTCACATCAACCATCAGAATGGGGAATAATTTTGATCTCAATTAATTGGACCGTGGCATGAATGCTGGTGCCAGAGGTCAACAGAGAATGTCCAGACTGGTTTGAACTGACAAAGTCTATGATAACTCAGATAACCGCTCTGTGCAATTGTGCTGAGAAGAATATCATCTCAGAATGCTATACAGAGATTCGTGTTGATGCTGTTTTGGTGGCATGAGGGGGACCTACACAATATTAGGAAGGTGGTTTTAATGTTGTGGATAATACGCACACACACACACATATATGTGTGTGTGTGTGTGTGTGTGTGTGTGTGTGTATGTATATATATATATATATATATATATATATATATATATAATTACAGCAGTGCAGATGTAGGGCCATATAGCATGATAGCGTGTGTGATATTGCTTATATACAACAGTTCAATGAACAAGTAAATAAAAAAAAAACTTAGGAAAAACTTAGTACGGTCATAAAAACAAATTTGTGCATGGAACTATTTTAAGTGACAAATCTGCCGTTGCTGCTTCAAAACAAATGATGCATCCAAGCCTCCATTAGTAATTCAAAAATGTCACTTTAGAAATAGTATCACGGCTTGTGCTGTTTCGAACAAGTTATTGGATAAACAAGGATGGGTGATGTGTGTGTGTGAGAGTGAGAGAGAGAGATGGAGTGTGTGCAATCACCTGTTTCCACTCCCAAGCATAGATGCTGTCAGCTTTCTGAAGATCAGCTTTCTCAGTGGAATATAGACGTCCAAGCGGGGGTATTTCTCCCTATTTTGCGGTAGCCGGCGCACAAGAGTCTTTCACTATAGAAACCGCAATGTCCTCTGCCATTTTAAACAGTGTGTATCCAATTTGGAAACTCGAGTTAGAGTTAAGCACATTGAGTTCTGTAATCAATCAGTCTGTTGTGTTTCTCAGCTGTGATGAGCCTTAACGCTGAAGTTGTCCGTTTAAAGCCATTTCCTCGCTTTAGTAATGTAGTAAACGATCACAGAGCGCTGTTCTATGTAAACAACGACTAGCGGATTCACGTCACGTCACCAACTGGCTCATATTACACACAAAAATTATCTTTTGCCACCACCTTGCTGACTAACATATGTAATGTCAAAAAATAAAACAGATGTAAAAAGAGATACATAGCCTATATTAGCTCTTAACACATATGCACTGCTCTTACACTTTAGTTTATGACAACGAACACAAGTGGAGTGATATACACAGTGAAGTGTCCAAGTGCTGATGGTGTCAGACCATCAGTGCTCATGGAACATCTCTCATCCAATCAGATCCAAGGACCTGAAATAACTGTTGTGTGTGTGTGTATGTATATATATATGTTATTGAAAACTAATGGTGTAACGCAATTTACGTGAAACGAGATATATCAAAACTTTACGGTAAACTACAATGAACGATACTTAAACCAAGATTTACAAGTGCTATGTTAATTTCAACATACACTTATACATGTACTGAATATAAAATCAAAAGCATGGGTCAATGACATGACAACTCATTGCTTTGTCTGGAGCTATTAGGCAAATTTATTCAGAGATCAATTAAAATTTAGTAGACAAAACAATAACTTGTATAGAAATCTGCAATTATATTTTTTTAGGGGGTCTTAAAGTAAAAAATGTCTATGTGGTGTAACAATTTGTCATAAGCAAATACCTTCAATGTAGCAAGATTTTCTTTTTAGCAAATAAATACATCAAACCAACCACTGCCAAGAGTGTGCCGTTGCTCAATTCAATCTGAAGTATTTTTAATGACTTCGGTTTTATTCTGCTTTCAGGAAGTGTACATCTTGGAACTATTTTATAATTCCCATTGTTTTTGTAACATTACTACTTGGTTCCCACAAAACCAGAACCCTAGTCTGTGAGGCCATCCACAAAACAGAATCCTAAACATTGCCATGAAGAGCTTAACCCAAATCTACAGTTCATTAATTCGATTTATTAAATATTTTACTTAAAGCATTAGCATAAAGCAATTGATTTTATTATGTGGGCCCCATATATTTAAGTGTTTGCATAATGCAGTCATCTGGGATAGGTTGTCTATATAATTGGTTAGTTCCTCTTCTTTTAAAAGAATGTTAGAAACATTACCACATACAGCCTTACAATAAAAAATGAAAGTAAATTTTCACAATGGTCTTAATTTGTCATGCAGCTATGTGTTCAGGCGATCTGGCCTGCCGCAGGGATGTCAAGTTGGCTACAGGATTGCCTCTCGATGAGTAATAAATAAGCAGTGTTGACTGCAGGCAGCAATGTGCCGACATACGCACTCATCAAGAGAGGTTTCCATTTGTTTGCTGTTCAAAATGCAAACACTGGGTGACTTTTTCCCCAAGGACATATTTCATGTGGCCCTTTGCAAATTGTCACGTGCAGTAAAAAAGATAACCATAAGCCATAAGTGTCATGTTTCTGCCCAGTACATTTGATTCAGCCCTTGGTATCAAGACATCTGGCTTGTAACTACAGCAATGAACAATTATAACAAATAGGTCAAACAATGTGTAATGACTTACATTTTATTTAGTAAAAAGAATTGAAACAATATCATGGGAGTTTGAAGAGTTCAGAGTACTTTAAGAATTCAAAACTTAAATTAGAACAAAAGGAATATTGTAGTTCACCCAAAAATAAAAAGGGACATAGTATGCCGTTCCTGACTTCCTTGTTTATGTGGAACACACAGAGATGTTTCAATGAATATCTTGGTCAGTCTACAATACAACGGCAGTGGATAGTGGTTCATTTTAAAAGCTTAAAAAGGGCCCAATTATAAAACTAGTATATGCGTCATATTCCAAGTCTTCTGAAGGCAATTATTGGTTTTACAGAAACAAATGGGAATTTAAGTCATTTTACAGTGAAAATCTTGATGTCTGTTGTGCGTTCATGAACAGAGCTCACTCACAGTGGGATGCATGCTCACTTGAGAACTTGCATTTTTAGCACTAAACACCAGAAGTTCTCAACTCAAGTGGGTGAGTAAACGGACAATTTCATTTCAGGTGAACTATTCCTTGAACAATGAGCGGCACATTTCATTAGCAAATCTCAATCACTAATGCAATACTTTGTAAAAAGGCTTTTATACCAAATTTTAAGAGTACTTTTTTTTTTTTTTTTTTTTTTTTACAAAAAGCCTAAGTAGACTGTGCAAAACAAGATGTTGATTTAAACAAAAATGACACTAATGTAATAAGGTGTGTGAATGTGGATGCTTCACCCAGAAGACAAACAGGGCTTTTAAAAACACAAATGACAAATCTGTTAAATAAAACACATTTAATATGCATGCATTGCACTCATATGTCAGGTGAAACATAACTGATCGTCACATTTATGTGATGCATTTATTTGGTGCCACATAAAAAAAAATAAAAATAAAAAAAAAAGGTGTGTGAGAAAGGGAAATATTTCAAGTATGCAGGAAGGAAAGAAAACAACAGCAAAGTACACACAGGAGCTTAGGGGGTAAAAATGTACAACACCTTTATACATTAAAACACCTACATTAATTAAAAAAAAAAAAAAAGTGTAAGTGTAAGGTCTTCTCTTCTGAAACTGCCCCTCCACATACCTCACTTTCCCATACTGCTGAGAAAATTGGCCTGAGGAAAAAGAGAGAGTTTGTGCTTCAAAGGAAAGGCTGAAACTCCTAAATTACTTTTTTTAATTTTATGTGGTCAGTGCATTATTAAAGATCCATACTAGACAGTGCTGTGTAAGAGCTAGTGAAGTAAAGGGTGCAAGAACTCACTTTCTCACCCTTACAGAGGCATTCTATAGACATCGGGTTCAAAACACAGCAAGCTTTACTGTATTCTAGGAGTGTAACGGTTCAAATTTCTAACGGTTACATTTTTATAACAGTTTTAGGCTCATGTTTCAGTGAGTTCCAGTACTTGCAATGTTCAGAAAAAGCAAAATTTAAAGTAAGAATACTCTATTTGATAACAAACACAACAGGTTTGCCTTGCCCTCACGAAAAACCATGGTTACAGCGGTCACGATAACTACAGTATTAGTAAAACCATGGTTACAGCGGTCACGATAACTACAGTATTAGTAAAACCATTGTTACAGCGGTCACGATAACTACAGCATTAGTAAAACCATTGTTACAGCGGTCACGATAACTACAGCATTAGTAAAACCATGGTTACAGCGGTCACGATAACTACAGCATTAGTAAAACCATGGTTACAGCGGTCACGATAACTACAGCATTAGTAAAACCATGGTTACAGCGGTCACGATAACTACAGTATTAGTAAAACCATGGTTACAGCGGTCACGATAACTACAGTATTAGTAAAACCATGGTTACAGCGGTCACGATAACTACAGTATTAGTAAAACCATGGTTACAGCGGCCACGATAACTACAGTATTAGTAAAACCATGGTTACAGCGGCCACGATAACTACAGCATTAGTAAAACCATGGTTACAGCGGTCACGATAACTACAGCATTAGTAAAACCATGGTTACAGCGGTCACGATAACTACAGCATTAGTAAAACCATGGTTACAGCGGTCACGATAACTACAGTATTAGTAAAACCATTGTTACAGCGGTCACGATAACTACAGTATTAGTAAAACCATTGTTACAGCGGTAACGATAACTACAGCATTAGTAAAACCATGGTTACAGCGGTAACGATAACTACAGCATTAGTAAAACCATTGTTACAGCGGTCACGATAACTACAGTATTAGTAAAACCATTGTTACAGCGGTCACGATAACTACAGTATTAGTAAAACCATGGTTACAGCGGTCACGATAACTACAGTATTAGTAAAACCATGGTTCATTCTCATTATCGACATTTAAGTTAAGGATCTCATTATCGACATTTAAGTTAAGGATCCTAAAAGCAATTAGAGAAAATGTTTTATGCTAGATGCATTAACAAAGTGCACTTCAAACTCAACATATTCAACATTCAGAAGTTGTACATCACTACTGACGGAATAACCTTGTTATTAAAATGGATACGAGTGGGGATGTTCATGTGGCTCAAGCGTTTCAATCATAGGCTGAAATCGCAAATCTTCATCAATGAAGTAGGGCAACACATCTTTTGCAATGATATCCTCAAGTGCTTTAGTTTTTATTTTATGTCTGTCTGCATTAGCACAGTGCGCCTGTTTCAAAATGTAAAGGAGTGTGTGCAGTTTCGGGCTTGGCTGCACTTCTTTGCATGCTATTATGATGCTGGCATAAATGGTTAATCGTATATCTATTTATTACCATCAGGGACTGAAAATGTTCCGAGGAGTGAAAACGAATGAATGAACGAGAGAGAGAGAAAATCGCGGTTGTAATTGACTGCAAATTGAAAATGTTTCCAGACAGGATACTTGAGTGATGCATAGGGGCTTCTCCCAGCGGCTTGTTTTCTCTACTTGCCATTTTCAGCTACACGCAAACATGTGTAGAACGGTGATGTATTCATTTTCACAGCCTTACAGGTGCATTAGCAGAGGTTATAACGGTCTAATAGTTTTCTTCGCCAAACCTTGTGCTCCAGATATGTTGTTACACTTGAGATGAACCGCGGTGCAAATGCTTTCAGAACTGTATGGTTCAGTTTTTACAGAGAACCGTTACACCCCTATTGTTTATGGTATCGTCCAGTTTACAAAAATGTTCTCCAAGTTTACAGATGAAAACCACATACCTTTATGAAGGAAGAGAAACGTTTAACTGTAATGCCTTCAATATTCTTCAGGTCCTCCACCTATACATTGACAAGAATATGAATGTCAGGATTTCATTGAAGTATTCACATCTGTAAAGGTGCCTTTGTAAGTCAATGTGTCTGGGTCTGGTCATTTCTCAAAATAGGATCTCAAAACTCCTGCGTTCTGTTCCATTCCATTCCTTGCTCCATCCGTTTTGTTTTTAATACAAGAACGTACACATTTCAGCAGCAAGACCATCATGCTACAACTCTGATGCTACATTTCTCTTTAAACACATTATCTGCTGTCATTCTCATCCTCCCAAACTCTGGTCAGCACCTCTCCAGGTGGGCTGTTCTCTGAGCACTATACCTGTGTGAAGTCCCCATGGATTTCTCTCCAGCCCATGATCAGCTTGGCCTTCTTGTCTCCTATAAGCTGCAGACTCTTAAGTTCCTTCAGGGAGCCTGAGTTCAGCGTCTGCAGGATTTTCTTCCTGGACTGCTCCAGTAAAACAGAGTCCAGATGGGACTCCCAGTTCACATCTTCAGCAGAGGAGGGGTCCACACCTCCGTTCTCTTTTCCCTCACAAATCTGAAGCAAAACAAGGACAATCATCACAAGGTAGCTCTGTAAATCACAATAAACCTCGTTTCTCTTAACATCAGAAATCTGTCTCTCACTAGGCTGATTTCAGAGTTGAGTCCTTTGCACAACAAACACAAATTTTTGAATATAAACAATGGATTACTCTATTTTTCTTTGCAGGGAAATGTTAAAAACACAAAAACATATTTTAAAATGTACTCCCCTGACATACAAAATATGAGCTTTGGATATCAGGAGCCATCCCAGTTACCAAAACCAGTGCAACTGGTGGCACTAAAGCATAGAAAGCCATTTTGACAACAGCCATTAAACACTGAAGGAAGAAAATCCATTCCCTATAAAAATTCTGATCTTGCATAATATTTCACATTTAAAGTGAAAGGGTCATACGTTTCGCATTATCATGTCGCCTTCATAGTATTTAGTGTCCTCCACATGGATTTTGTAACATTAATAAACATCATAAAATTAAAGGGATTATTCAAATTAAGTGAAATTGGAGATTAAGAGCAAAAAAAAAGATTTAAATATTGTTGTTGCTCACCCACACCTATTATATCACTTCTGAAGGTATGGATTTAACCACTGGAGTCATACTGATTACTTATGATTCCTTTGGTGATCAGATCTTTGTAGCTCTAAAAATCACATTCACTTACATTGTATGTACCTACAGATTGGAGATATTCTAAAAATCTTAAATTTATGTTCTGCTGAAGATTGAAAGTCATACATAAAACAAAGGATGTGAGAATTGTTATTTGTGGGTGAACTATATCTCTCTAATTTATTAGTACTTAACGAAAGTGCTGTATATTGTAACATGCAAGCATTACAATACACTGACCTCAGCATTGACACGTTTCTTCTTTTCCAGAGTTTGTGAGGGTTTACACACCAAAACAGACTGCAGCAAGGGCTGCACCTGAGAGACTGAGACACATGTGGGTGTGTGTACGCAGAGGAGACACAGAGGAGGAGATAAAACCATAATCATGTTAAAAACACATTTTAAAATCTTTTTTTTTGTTACATGTTCTGAAATGTACTCCAAAACAGACAAAACTGCAGAAACCCAGTATCAGTTCCAAAGGACATGTGTAAGAGCACAATGGAACTCATCTGGAAGCACAATGTATCAAAATAAGCAGCTGACATAGCAGCAGGGGATGAGAGGACAGGGAGGAAATGCTTTAGGGGGAGGGGAGGAGGAGGTCCTGAAGAGCAAAGCAACCTCATCACCACAGAAACATGACAGCAGCATCCTAATGCAACCGAGCAGACAAAGACCAGCATGAACGAATGGAAAAAAATATATAATTTTTTGTTTTCAAATCACAAATTTCAAAATTAATATAAAATCCACTCAAAATTAGAAATCCTTTTCTTAAGTTTAGATTTTTTTTAGAGGTAGTAGTAATTTATTTGGCATGCTATACTCATGGTTTGGATTATGACAATCTGCATGGTAAAGCCTTGGAGAAGTTCCATTTATTAAACTAATTCCCTTTCACGTACAGCTGCCACAGTCATAGATTCAGAATCTGCCATAAGAGTTCCATATTTCAAGTTAAAAATAGCTCAACTTTAAAAAACACATCAAGACCCCTGCATTGTTGCATTGCATTCAGCGGTTTTTGAACAACCCCTAAGAAACATGTCTGATTGCAAGCCTAATTATTCACGGCTTCCTTAGGACTGATTATTCAACCTCACGCAACTCACAAACTATCCGATTTAAAAAAAGACTAATTTTTGCACATCACTACACAAAATGAACTTCCTGTGCCATATCCAGCAATCAATATCTTTGCACGGAAATCACAAATGCATTTAGTAAATATAAAAGGATAAAGTTCTCATCGTCTTACGCTGTAGTGGTGTAACAACTGCCTGCTGTTTGCGTGGTTTGGTCGCTGTAGATTGTTTTCTGTGCAGAGGGGGAAGATCTGTCTTAAATAGAAGACCATCTTTGGACTCTTTCTCGGTTACTCCATCCTGCTTTTTAAACATGTTTGCCTTGTCCTCCAACTCCTTCTGTTTCTCTTTCAACATCTACAGAGCGAAAAGCACAAAACATAATAGAAAACATCCAATGACATCGAATTAGAAAGGGTGCATTCACACTAGAGCTAGACTGATTAATGCAGATATGTTTTTGGCAAAAATCTATGCTGATAGGTCTCTTAATTCCTCTTTGACTTGCGCTGGAGGATTCTGCAGTTAGAATGGCTGGATTCAACAGTATGACAGCAGCCTCTATAGGTAAAATAAAAACAAAATCACTGACACCTTGGAGGGATTTGCTGTATCTAAATCTTTCATCACTGATAATTTTCATCCATACATTCGGTCCTCACTTCATTGAATACTTCGTTATTTGGATTTGATAGAGTTCTTTAAATTGAATTGAATGCATGCACTGAAAAATGCAAATATTTATGTAAACGTGTCCCATCAGCACATGCATCACGTCTTCAACTTCATATCTTGTGAATAATAAATATGGTGAATATATAAGCTATAGAAAGCTTAATTAGGAAAATGATAAAAGCTTATTTGTATATAGAGCATTGTATCAGAGCCAATTTTAAAATAAGAGTCTCAGGAGAGTTTCACGCTTCCCTCGTTATACACCAAATATTCAATTTTCTGGTTATTTGGAAATTGCTTTTGGGATATTTTGCCTCAATCAATGTCTGTGCCCGTTATAGTAAGGAAAGACTAAAAAATGTTTAATTATAATAAAAATAAATATTGAGGGTCGATTAATTGTTATCGGCCATTTCCACCACCATGGTCTTCTGTTTTGGCAAAATGTTCAAAATAGAACTTTTGGTGCAGACCATTTGGTTGGTGTAAAAGCTGTTTTCCAAACTCAGCACATGTGAACCATACCTGTGTCCACTTGAAAACTGGGTTACATTCATTGAGATACATCTACACACACACGCACACACAGTGTGGACAGTTTGCTTCGGTCAGGCTGAGCCTAATTCTTACAGCCTACATTCCGTGAATCATTTGTTTCTTTTTGCTTTCAGAACAACACGTGATGTAATGAAAACACCACTATTAATCCTTGAGATTTTCAACCCAGCATACAGGCACACCCTCTGTAAACCATGGTCACACTCAGAATTACATTAAACGATAAAAGAGAACACATAAACCCACATCTTGGGGTGCAAAATCGGAGTCCATTCAAAATCTAAATTAAACATGGATACAAAGTTAGGATTTTGCAGGTGCGATTCACCGAAAAGGGCTTAATAGTTGATCATCTTATGATGCGCGAATGGCTTGCAGTCTCGCCACATTTTAAAAGCGTTTAGTCTCCCATTCAGTTGATGAAAACATTCGGTCATCTATCAAGATGTAGATTGGAATGCAGGTTCGAAATCTTAATATAAATAAAATAGCCTGCTCTTCTCTCGCTGTTGCTTGCGTGCTACGATTACCCCTCTGTGTGATTTTGAAAAATATACATTCATAATATAAGACATTAAGATTCCACACAATTTCATGATCAGTAATCAAATGACATTAACTCCATTAAAGCACTCCATGTTGACCCCTGGGTTAAAAGAATTGGCCTAATTTGACAGATTAATGACAAGCAGGATTGATGCTTTGCAAGCACCACATCTAATAGATTTCTCATAGCTGCTTTCCTCAGAAATTGCTCTTATTGGCCATTGAATTTCAGTGACTTTCTGCCTCAGTTCATTAAGCATAACCGTCTGCAAAATAAGTGAGACAAGAAGTGGGGACCTGGGTAGCTCAGCTAGTATAGACGCTGACTAATCACCCCTGGAGTCACAAGTTCGAATCCAGGCATGCGGAGCGACTCCAGCCAGGTCTCTTAAGCAACCAAATTGTTCCGTTTGCTAGGGAGGGTAGAGTCACATAGGGTAAACCTCCTCGTTGTCGCTATAATGTGGTTCTCGCTCTCGGTGGGGCGCATGGCGAGTTGTGTATGGATGCCACAGAGAAGAGCATGAATCCTCCACACGCGCCACGTCTCCACGGTAACATGCTCGACAAGCCACGTGATAAGATGCGCGTATTGACCGTCTCAGACGCAGAGGCAACTGAGATTCATCTTCCGCCACCCGGATTGAGGCGAGTCACTACGCCACCACAAGACTGGGAATTGGGGATACAAAATTAAATAAAAATAAGCAGAAATTACAGCCAGGTTGCAGTTGCAAATAGTTGTTCATTCTTTATTATTATAGACTGTCTCTATGGATGACCAATTCTTATGCTTTGAAATACGTAGCCACAAATGAATGGAGTATGGTATGTCTCGTAAGAGCATTGCTCTGATCTATAGTGTATTACACATACTCAGTCTGATATGGTGTTTTGGTGGTCTCACACCCTCATGATGTAATTCTATACATTAAATACAGACTTGCTTGAGTTCAGAACGGTTTATGGACGTCGCTAACATGCCCTTACACAGGTTGTATTTAAAAGCACTCCAGATCTACAGTAACCCAGTGACTGTGGTTTTGTGGAGCGAGGATGAAATTAGATAATTTCACCATGTTTAAGTTCACAAAAGCTGTGATCCTCCCAAACTAAACACAGAAACAAACCACCCATCAGTACTGGTAGTAAAGCATTGAGCAATCATTTACAAGTTTGAAGCTTTAACACTTAGTTAACATGAGCTGGTATTTCATTTTTTTCCTTTAAGAATTTATATCAAAGCAGTGGCAAGAGTATTTTTCTTTTACAAACATTGCAGTCCTGTTATACAGAAGAAAAATCTTGGTAACACTTTACAATAAGGTTACGTTCATTAACATTAATGCATTATGTATCATGAACAAACAATATATTACAGCATTTATTAATCTTTGTAAATTTAGTTAATAAAAATACAATGGATCTTTAACAACATTTTATGCACTATGAACTATCAAAGGAATAGTTCGCCCAAAATTGAAAATTCTAATCATTTACTCCCAGATGCCATCCCAGATGTTTATGACTTTCTACTGCAGAACACAAATTATGATTTTTAGAAGAATATTTCAGCTCTTTAGGTCCATACAACGCAATGAATGGGTGTCACAATTTTGACGCTCCAAAAAGCATATAACGGCATCATCATAAAAGTAATCCATACTACTTAAGTGTTTTAATCCATATTGTCTGAAGCAATTTGATAGATGTGGGTGAGAAACAGAACAATATTTAAGTAATTTGTCTCTTAATTCTCCCTGTCCAGTAGGGGGCAGTATGCATGAAGATAGTGAATCCCCAAAAACACAAGAATGTGATCAGTTTCTCACACACAACCATCAAATTTCTTCTGAAGACATTGATTTAACCACTGGAGACTTATGGATTACTTTTATGCTAATTAATTCGATTTTTGGAAGTTAAAATTTTGGCACCCATTCACTTAGATTGTATGGACCAAAAGGGCAGAAATATTCTTCTAAAAATCTTTGTGTTCAGTAGATGAAAGAAAAGCATACACATCTGGGATGGCATGAGGGTGAGAGAAAATGATGAGAATCTTGAATCATTGAATTGAGAATGAGAATGATGAATCATTCTTGGGTGAACAATTCCTTTAACAAAACAAGACTTCTGATTTTAAAAATGTATATGCTGAAATTAACATGAACAATGATTAATAAAAGCTGTAAAAGTATTGTTCACTGTTTGTTCATGTTAACTAATGTTAACAAATTGAACCTTAAATGTAAAGTGTTACCAAAATGTTAAATGACAGAATAATTGTGATTACATTAACCAAAATTGTACAACCCTAGATTAAAGGAAAAATATGAGAGATTGCCATTTTAAGTCAATTACATATTTTAGAGCAGAGTGCAACTAAAAATGTTCAATACAGATTAAGCTCAATCAACAGCATCTGTGGCACAATGTTTATATATTTATAAAAAAAAAGAGGGGGGGGGGGGGGCTTACAATGGAAGTGAATGGGGCCATAAGCATTAAAATATTCTTTCAAAAGAAGTCATAATATTTCACAAAAATAATATATATATTTTATTTTTTTTGTTAATTTAACGCAATTAATCGCAATGCCCCTGCACCGTAATATGGAAGATTCCTGAGAAATGCAAGCTTGTAGTACCACCTGTTTACTCCAGAGGGTAGTAAGTGAATCTTCAGCTGTATGAGCAACGCGCAGTTTATACAGTGAAGAAAAAAACCCACAACACAAACATGCGTTATGTTCTTGTGCAAATTTGAACTAAAGGATCTCATGATGTGTTTGAAGATTGAGTATTAAACTATATTTAACGCTTTAATAGCCCGACGGGTCGTCGTCGCCACGTAACATACTATTGCGCAATAACTTCGCGATATACAAAAACTAAAAAATTTAAAGATAAACATATCTTACATCGTTGGAAAGCTGAGACTCTTGTGATTCGAACGATGTAAACCATTTTAATATACACTTAACACAGCGGGTACAATCGGTGTATTTCTCAGACAACTTACAGCAAAATAAAAAAATACAAAATGGTAGAAACTCACCTATAATGCTCATCTTACTCTACTGATCCACTTCATTCCATCAAAAATGGTTTAGTTACACTGTAAAGGGTCCATACAATCCAATTCAACCAATTCATACCATTATATATTCATACAACTTCGACGCATTCTTTAATGTTTACATGTTCAAGGTAGCTTCATCGCAGATATTTTTACGTCAAAATATCCGCTGACCCCTGAACTTTAGATGGACAGGTCATTTGAGCCAATCGGTGCATGATATAGATGTGACCAGGCATCAATAGCCAAGGAGTGCCAATGATGAAGAATGGTCCCTCCCTCTCTTTGATTGACAGAAAATATACACAGTTACGTGGATCCATGCAAATGACGGTATTTTCTGATAGCCAATGAATTTCTGTAAAGATTGATATGCCGTTTTAGTGGGAGGATTCAACCTGGCACGCGTAAAGTTATTGCGCAATCAACACAGTGACTCATGCGCCCCGTGCGCAAAAGACCATTGAAAGCGCGTTTGGAGTGAGCGAAGTTTGCCGAAGAAAAATTGCCAAGAAAACCAGCAAAACACTTCTTATTAGAAGAAGTCATTGAGCAGTGTACTCGGCGTGAAAGTGATGAGTCGGAGGATGATATTTCGGAAGAAGAGAGTGAGGTTTCAACCATTGACTCGGAGGATATGTTTTTGGGTGGTGGAGATGCCACTCTCGACAAGTAAGTGTTTTATTATATTATACAACATATTTTACTGCATATACGGAGGTAACGTTATGTGTTTGTTTTGATGTGTACTTGCCAGCTTATGTCGCGTGTTATGTCGCGCGTGTGTGTGCTCATGCGCCGTGTATCTGTGTGTTCATGTACAGGTTTATATATATATATATATATATATATATATATATAAATGAGGCAGGGTGTGGAATAGAACTTGTGTTCAGACCAAGCAAGTGTGAAAACCAAGAGTAACCATATTGCACGTGAATACCTGAATCTCTTTATGGGACTGGGCCACTGTTTTGAGCAGATCGAGTCGTTCTCTCTCTGCAGAGCACATCATTATCTTCTCCAGTGCAAGCAGTCTTTCCAGAACTGATGAATCTGGTGAACTGAGACATTTTAACTTTAGCACACAGACAACTGTGTAATGATCAGATTAAAGCACGTGATTTTGATTTTTTGGAGCATGTGTGTAATCATTAGAATCCCAACTTGTCACCACTTATGAGTATGACAGTGTTAAAACGGCGATGGTTTACAAGCATCTCATTTAAACTTTAGCAGCAAAAACAGTGTTGGTAAGTTTGACTCATTATAATATGTTGCTTAATACACAAACATGAATACAAATGTATATAATCATGTTCTCCCTATTAATGTGCCACAAGGCACTTTTAGCCTGTGGTTTTTCGCTATAGGGAGAAATTTCCTTTGAGCACCAGCTACCAAATCATGGTCTACCACACAAGATCAAGACCTGCTAAAGTGCTCGTAACTGCACAAACCAACCAGCTTGTAACTTGCTGTAAGATGAGCTCTCTTACCTATGTGTTTGTGTGGGTGGTGATGTTGGCTGCTCAGCTTTTTTCCCCTGCTTTGACCTCTTGATCTGGGGATCACCAGAACCTCCAGCCTCCTGCTCCTCTCTGGCTCTCTTGCCAGGAACTGAGAGAGGAAGAACTCCCATTATAAACTAGACAAAGTTCATCTTCATCAAGTGTGGAATGTATAGAATTTTTGATCATCAACTATTGGGAAATTGGTTTGATTTGTTAGAACAGTTATAAGAGTACTGTGTAAAAGTCTTAAGTGCATTATATTTTTCACAAGAACATTTGTCAAAACAGTTATTTTATATATTCTGCTTTTAGTGTATCAGTAGGAAAGATCCATTTTACATTTCAACATTTCCTTTGCAAATAGAACTGAATAGAACAACAAGGAGCTCTACATAAAGAGCCCGGATCTCAACATTGAGTCAGTCTGGGATTACATGGACAGAATTAATTGAGACAGCCCAAACAGAGAGAAGAACTGTGGCAAGTTCTCCTAGAAGCTTGCAACATCCTATCTGCCAAAAACCAAGAAAAACTGTCCACCTGTACCTAGGAGACTTAGTGCTGTTTTGAATGCAAAGGTTGTAACACCAAATATTGACTCTGCTTTTTATTATTATGTTTACTGTATGACATTAATTGAAATATTAAAACTATGTCATTATTTTTTGAAGACATCCTCACTATGCAAGACTTTTGCACAATACTGTAGCAACCAAAGTCAGAACAGGGAGAAGACCTGTACCAAGCTTCGTGGATGCTGCTTGAAATCTAATCCTAGTTTGCAGAATAACAGCATGTTGGCTTTGTCAAGCCAAACAATTATCTAATCAACACCCCATTCCTGTAGCATGTATTCCTCACCGATAACAGGGACCACCACAGTTTCCCTGACAAAGGGCCGATTCACAATCTGCTTTGACTTGGCAGCAAAGTTGAGGGCGGAGAAGGTGTCAAAGTAGTAGCTGTACTCCGGCGCAATGTTCGTGATCATGACCGAATGTGCTGAACCTCCCAGAGAGTCCTGCAGCAGACGGGTGAGTTTACTGTCTCTGTAGGGCACACGGCCCCCGGCCCCTGCATTCAAAGCATCCACCACTTTACTGAGGGTGAAGAGGGACAGATTGATGGCTCCACTCTCTTTCAGACGAATGCCCTGGTTTCCTGTGCGCCGATTGTCCTCTGAACCAGCGAGGTCAACCAGATACAGCTTTCCTGTTTGTTGTCTGTGCGATGGTCCACGCTGAGATTTCACTACCTGAGGGCAAAAAGGACCATTTTAATGGTTTAAATCAAGGGTTGGCAAGGTTTGATTTAGTTCTTGTATCTTTAAAGCCCAGAAATAGTTCTCATTCTAATGCATAATGCACAATGTTCTAAAGTGTATTTGTGACTGATGGGATCATTCTGCAATTGACTGAAGTATTGCTTGACAAAGATATTAGAAAAAAAATTTAATTAATATATTTTTTACCCCATTTACTTCCCTGGTAATTTATTATTCAAATGAACACTCTACATCAGGTTCGGTATTATTAACACAAGAATGACAGGAAAGTAATAAAGATTATTTTAATATTCAAACACGTGGACACGTTTACCTATTTTGTTCTCAAAACATTATCCGTTTAAGTGGGTCATGATGTGGTTCTCGTCTGTTGCTTGTCAGTCAATGGACTGGCTTTCGATTCAGCACACAACTGAATAAAACAGGCTGCATGACTATGATAAATGGTTACTGCAAAAGGAAGTTTTGCATAAGTGTGAGGGACATTTCTAGATTACACAAATAAAATACATATTCCTCTTGCGCACCAATAATGCAGAGATATATATATTTGGATTTTCAAGAAGTCCAGAAGTTTCATTGGAAGTCCAGGGCTACAGACTGCAAATAAATTAGGGCTGAAACTATTAGTCTACATCATCGACAACATCCAAAATGAAAAGCTGAAAATGTTGAATAGTTGTTTGATCTCATATAATGTAACTGACTGAGGAAATGAAGAATTACACAGCTCACAATTCAGATGCACTCTAAACTTTCCAAAACAGCTTCAGGTGAAGTAGATTGCAAAGTACAATGCAAAAACACAATAAGTCAATACTGAAGCACTCTCGTTGTGGAATAAGCGGAGCTGGAGCTCTTTAAAGTCGGTACATCTTAAATGCTTTTATAGATTTATTAATGTTCAAATACTATGAAGCAGATCATGTAAATAACTACAAACTCCGAAACTGGTATGGCACGAATGTTCCGATTGGAGGGGGAGAGATTGAAGCTGCACCCGGCTGATGCACATTGTCGCAGGGATGCTTGTCCCTTGAGGGCGCATGCTTAATGCAGCTAGATTATAACGTGATGGCTTGCGACTTATTGAATCATTATGTCATGGTGCATTTCTTATGAAGAAAACTAGCAATATGCAGCTTTATTAATGAGAAAGTTTGCTTTTTTGTGAGTTAAAGATGGATATGAGAGAGAGGCTAGTCTTCGCCCCATTATCCACTGCAACAAAATCTGTTTTTGATTTGTTTTGGCTTGTTTTCTAATATAAATATCTAAAACTCCTTAAAAACAACATACATTTTCTTTAGCAGCTATACTGGAGAAGCAGCAGCAATTATCTGAGAATGTTGAATATAATATTAAAAATACAAATATCTAAAATCCTTAAAAAAAAAAAAAAAAAAAGATTCATTCACCTGAGAAGCATATAAGATATTTAGACTTGATTTTAGAGATTAGATCTTGAATACAAGTATATTTTGTTTTATTTGCAGAAGTATAACCAAGTGATAGAATACACACAGTTGAAGTCAGAAATGTACATACACCTTAGCACATTTAAACTCAGTTTGTCACAATTCATGACATTTAATGTTGGAAAACATTGCCCATCTTAGGTCAGTTAGGATCACAACTTTATTTTAAAAATGTGAATGTCAGAATAATAGTAGAGATAAATATTTCAGCTTTTATTTTTTTATCATCACAAACCCTGTGGGTCAGAAGTTTACATACAATTTGTTAGTATTTGGTAACATTGCCTTTAATTTGGTTCAAACGTTTTGGGTAGCCTTCTACAAGCTTCTCACAATAAGTTTCTGGAAATTTGGCCCATTCCTCCAGACAGAACTGGTGTAACGGGGTCAGGTTGGAGGACTCCTTGCTTGCACATGCTTTTTCAGTTCAGTCCACAAATTTTCGATCAGATTGGTGTCAGGGCTTTGTGATGGTCATTGCAATACCTTGACTTTGTTGTCCTTAAGCCATTTTACCACAACTTTGGAGGTATGCTTGGGGTCATTGTTTATTTGGAAGACACATTTGCGACAGATTTGCAAACTTCCTGGCTGATGTCTTGAGATGTTGCTTCAATATATCCACATAATTTTCCTTCGTAATGAAGCCATCTATTTTTGTGAAGAGCACCAGTCCCTCCTGCAGCAAAACACCCCAACAACATGATGCTGCCACTCCCATGCTTCATGGGTGGGATGATATCCTTCGACTTGCTAGCCTCGCCCCTTTGTCCTCCAAATATAACGATGGACATTATGGCCAAAAAGTTACATTTTTGTTTCATCGGACCTGAAGAAATTTCTCCAAAAAGTAAGATCTTTGTCCCCATGTGCACATGCAAACTATAGTCTGGCTTTTTTTATGGCGGATTTGGAGCACTGGCTTCTTCCTGAATGAGCAAACTTTCAGGTTATGTCAATATACTACTTGTTTTACTGTGGAAATAGATACGTGTCTACCGGTGTCTTCAAGCATCTTCACAAGGTCCTTTGCTGTCGTTCTGGGATTGATTTGCATTTCTCACACCAAACAACATTCATCTCTAGGAGACATAATGCGTCTCCTTCCTGAGCGGTATGATGGCTGCGTGGTCCCATGGCATTTATACTTTCATATCATTGTTTGTACAGATGAACGTGGTACCATCAGGCATTTGGAAATTGCTCCCAAGGATGAACCAGATTTGTGGCGGTCCACCATTTTTTTTCTGAGGTCTTGGCTGATTTCTTTTGATTTTCCCATGACGTCAAGCCAACAGACACAGAGTTTGAAGGTAGGCCTTAAAATAAATCCACAGGTTAACCTCCAATTGACTCAAATTAGCCCATCAGAAGCCAATTGGCTAATTGCCTAAAAGGCTTGACATCATTTTCTGGAATTTTCCAAGCTGCTCAAAAGGCAGTTAACTTGGTGCAAGTAAACTTCTGACCCACTGGAATTGTGATAGTCAATTAAAAGTGAAACAATCTGTCTGTTGTTGCTAAATAAAACTACACGTGTCTTGCAGAAGGATATTGTTTTGGTAAAGATGTAATTCCTGCTTCGGCTCTGCTCCTCTGCATGGATGAATGTGCTTCGAGGCACCGGTATACACTGGATACAGGACATCTTATCAGAGCGAATGGACAAATAAATAATGAAAAGACGGATATCTGAAAATGTCATCTGACCAGGTAAGTGCCATTTCTTATGCGGTTTTGACGTATAGGTAACATTGATATTTTGAAATAAATTACGTTACGAAAGTTAGGCAACATTCGTGAACATTAAACATAACGATTGCTAGTCTAATTAGGTTAAACTTTGTAAACTTTTTACAACTGCAGGATATTCTGGCCAATCAGACCATGGTAGTAACTCATTTATAGATTGTCATTGTTGCAACCTGTGGTGAACAATTTTATTATGACTCACATGTCCTTGGCAAGCCTAAGACTAAAGGATTTATTTAAAGACACACACACAAAATTATTGTAAAATTGCAGTATGATTATTGTATTTCACTACACACACACACACACACACACACACTTGTGTGTGTGCGTGATTACAAAACTATACATAAACCGTATCAATAAAATATCTTACATGTTGATTAAGAAAAGCCACATCTGGTCGCTTTTAAATCCTTTCAGTTGTCACCACCTCTGAAAAACCAAGCCGATGTTGATTCAGGTTTTATTACGGACTCTGTCGCTTTCCCTTTTTACTTGTATAACCTGCTCTGTTCAGGGTTTCTTTGTTTTTGCAACCAGTGAGATTTGCCGTTTTGAATAAACTTAGGGCAATTTTTCTCGTTTGTTGTGACAAACTTTCAGCTTCACGCAACTCCCCCACACATTCTTATTTTCTCCGTGTTCGGATATGATGTGGCAAGCACGGGCGAATGATGCATGTATGCAATTTCCAACAAAAATCCATGCCGGCAGCTCTAAAATATAAATCATTATTATAGGTTTATCAAACGTTAGTTGGGTAAAAACATGGTTTGGAAGATGGATGTTTGATGCACTCATTAATATAATATTTGTTTAGCAAATAAAGAGTTACATAGTGGAGCTTTAAGATACATTCTCTTAAAACAAGTCTAAATATCTTGTATGTTGCTTCTAAAGTAAATGTCTGTTATTTTTAAGTATTTTTAGACAATTTTAACATGGATAACAAGACAAAAACACTTGATAACAATAGGATTTTTTTTTTCCAGTGAAATTCTTTACTGAAATAAACTTAATAAAAAGTTCCCTCCCCCCTCTTTAATTCAGCGAATGTCAGTTAGAGATATATTTTAAAGATGATTTTGTCCTCTTTATTGATAGTAAGCACGTTTAATACAACCTTTTAAGTCGGGGCACAAGCAGAATAATCGGTTAAGAGCTAATGATTAATCGTTCGATTAAACGATTATTAAAATCTTTAGTTGCAAAGGTCATGAGGCATCAGTGTATTACTCCCTGCTATTTCAGAGTCTGGGGGATGGATTCTAAAAAACATTAAGTCTGTATCTAGAGACGCAAGGGTGCGCCTTATGCAATTCAAGATTTTACATAGATTCTATTGGATCCCATCTAGATTGTATAGGCTTGGTCTTAAAGACACACCCACCTGCTGGCAATGCCAATCAGAAGATCGAGACAACCCATGCTTTTTGGTGGTGCGGTAAGATCCAAGAATTTTGGTTGAAGGTACAAAGTTTTATGCGTGACGTATTGGGACACTCAAATTTCATTTTGCCCCAGACTACGTATTTTAGGCAATGGGGCAGTCATCAACATAGCGGATAAACACAAAGAAAAATTGGGTTCTGACCAGTGTTATGATGTACAAATTGTTTTAAGCGGATGAAGTCGGCTGGAGTGCCCTCATTTTGGGAGTGGTGCTACCGCTCTCAAATATTAGTCTGGAGTACTGAAGTTTATCACTGAGAAGGTTTACTCACAGACAGCACACGCAGCCTCAAGAATGGACACGGAGAGGCTGCATCACACTTTCCTTGCGCATCAAATCAAACTATAGATCACAAAGCTTTTTCTAAAATGAGAGCAAGAGAGAGAGAGAGAGAGAGAGAGAGAGAGAGAGAGAGAGAGAGCACACTTGTCCAGATTGGACAAATTATAAGTATAAAGCTCTGATTGGGGGTTTGCATCTCTTGTTATCTGGCAATCATAAGCATGTTAAAATGTTGTGGAAGCACGTTATGTTCCAATGCAAGATAACTGGAATATACAATGAAAAAACGTTCTGGATAAATGAGGCGTGGGCTGGATTAAACCATGTGGAGGGCTGGATCTGGCCCATGAGATGTTGTTTCCCTTTAAATATATTCATTTAAACCAGGCACGGGCACAGTATACCTAAAAAGTATGAACAAGATTCTCTCATGAATTTACATGAATGCAACAAAAAGAGCGATAGGGAGATACTTAAAGATAACTTCAATTAGCAATTGTGAATAACAAATTCCTATGTTTCTATTAGCAATTATTTCACTCCAGAACATGTGGAATATGACATACAAGTTGTATGGACTACTTCAGCATGCTTTTTGAAGCATGAAAGCTACAGTCCCCATTCAACTGCACTGCAAAAGAGTGAGCAATACAATATTTAAAATGTCTAATTTTTTGTTCCACAGAAGTCAGTAATATGAGTTTGGAACAAATATGAAAGTCATGAATCTTCCTGTTCCTTGAAACTATTACTTGAACTGGCTTTATATATCTATTTTGGGTACACTGAGTGTTCTCTCCCACATATAACCAGCAGACAATGAATGTCAGTGGTTTTGTTTTAGAGAGAGATTTCATTTTAGCACCAGCTACCAAATCATGGTCTACCAAACAGAGACCATGACCTGCTAAAGTGCTTTTGGAGAACCTAAAGGGATAGTTCACCAAAATAATGGAAATTGCAGTTTACTCACCCTTATGTAGTTCTAAACCCATAAGCCTTTTTCTGTGAAATCCAGAGATGTTAGGCAGTATGTTAATCTCAATCATCTTTCAAAACAATGAAAATGCATGGTGTCTGAGGCCAAGATCACCTTTTGTGTTTCATGGAACAAAGACAGTCATGGGTTTGGAACAACATGAGGATTAGTAAATAACAACACTGATGATTATTTTGGGTAAACAACTGCAGATTCAGACCTTTATGAGGAGGATAGCGTGACTGCGGCTGGAGCGCTGGTTGAGTTTAGTAGAGGCGGTGGTGCGGTTCAGACTCGCAGGGATGAAATGGGTGTCAAAGTCGGTGAAGGATGAGAGGGGTGTGTGTGTTAGCCCGGGAATCAGGATGTTTCTGTCCTTGTCTTCCCGAATGGGCAAGTCCTGGGAACCTGGGGACAGCAGGTCCAGCACCTACAAATACAAAGTGCATCAATGTTCTGGAGTTATGGTCCATTGAAATGGGGTTAAGTCAATGTTTAAGACTGGCCGATAACATTCCATCATTAGTCTAATCGAACTACCCATATTTAGCCATTTCAAAATTTTGCTTTGTCTGATAACTGTGAACGCAACATCAATGCAAAACCTTTAGACGGCCTTGTCAATGAATATTCTATTTTCATCACTAAATGTTATGCAAACAAAATGTGGAAAATTATAATTTTACCTAATATTTTGTCAAACGCGAAAATATAAAAACACACATGCATTATTTATTATACTTTCATTGCCATATCCGCATCAGAGGCCATTTTCATGGTAAGATCCAAGTAGCTTAAGAAAACAAAACAACATTCAAATAAAAACGATATAAAAGATCTTTCAATTTGATAGAAACAGAAAAATAAAATTCCTGGTGAAACCTTTTTTAAAAACATTCAAATAACTTAAAACCATTGTATACTGCGCATGCGTGCATTTTGCATCCACAAAATACTCCGATATAGTAGTCTAACACTATTCCACAGCATTATAGGAATGTTCCAGGTTCATTAAGTTATGTTTATTTGAGACATGATGTTGATTACCACAAAAAATGTGACTTGTCCATTGTTTTAAAAACAAAAATCATGGTTACAGAAAGGCAATCACAATGGGAGTGAAAGGAGCCAGTCCATAAACACTGAAACACAGTCTCCAAAAATAGTCTTCAGACGTAAACATTGCTATTATTTTAGTGTGATAAAATCAGGGATTTACCAGCATTAACCAGTTATCATCATCATTAAAACAAAGTTAATATTGGAAACAACTTCAGACAGGTAGTGTTAGCAAGCAATTTCATCACACTAAAATCACATTAAGACACAAGTGAACATATTGTGGCTATACTTTTAAAACACAGTGTATTTTTATGTTTATGGATTGGTCCCATTCACTTCCACTGCATGTACCTTTGCTGTCTAACCACAATTGTTTTATCATACACATATACATATACATATACATATATATTTTTTTTTTTTTTGTAATCAATATTTAGCTAAAAATGGTGACAATTACAGCTAACTTTTATTGAATCCAGAATATTGAATACCTTTTCATTGTAAATTTCTAGGTAGGACATCGAAACAAAGTATTCCCATCCATCCTGCTCCTTTTCCTGTGCTTCAACCAGATTGAAAACTTCTCTGACTGCTCTGGGAATAATTCCTGGCTGCTCTTGACTGCCGAGCATAGTGTGGGTCTTTCCTGTAGGGAGAAACAACAAATACCAAGAAAGATTCTAGTTTCTGAAACGGATAACGGACACACGTACATGCACTGTATATAAAGCGCATCCGGAAAGTATTTCACATGTTACAGCCTTATTCCAAAATTGATTAAATTCATAATTTTACTCAAAATTCTACAAACACCCCATAATAACAACGTGAAAGAAGTTTGTTTGAAATCTTTGCAAATTTATTAAAAATAAAAAACTAAACAAATCACATAAGTATTCACAGCCTTTGCCATGACACTCAAAATTGAGCTCAGGTGCATCCTGTTTCACTGATCATCCTTGAGATGTTTCTAAAACTTGATTGGAGTCCACCTGTGGTAAATTCAGTTGATTGGACATGATTTGGAAAGGCACACACCTGTCTATATAAGGTCCCACAGTTAACAGTGCATGTCAGAGCACACACCAAGCCATGAAGTCCAAGGAATTGACAGGATTGTATTGAGGCACAGATCTGGGGAAGGGTACAAAAACAATTCTGCAGCATTGAAGGTCCCAATGAGCAGAGTGGCCTCCATTATCCATAAATGGAAGTTTGGAACAACCAGGACTCTTCCTAGAACTGTCCGCCTGGCCAAACCTAGCGATCGGGGGAGAAGGGCTTTAGTCAGGGAGGTGACTAAGAACCCAATGGTCATTCTGACAGAGCTCAAGCATTTCTTTGTGGAGAGAGGAGAACCTTCCAGAAGAACAACCATCTCTGAAGCACTCCATCAATCAGGCCTGTATGGTAGAGTGGCCAGACGGAAGCCACTCCTCAGTAAAAGGCACATGACAGCCTGCCTAGAGTTTGCCAAAAGGCAACTGAAGGACTCTCAGACCATGAGAAACCAAATTCTCTGGTCTGATGAAACAAATATGGAACTCTTTGTCCTGAATGGCAATTGTCATGTCTGGAGGAAACCAGGCACCACTCACCACCTGGCCAATACCATCCCTACAGTGAAGCATGGTGGTAGTGGCAGAATCATGCTGTGGGGATGTTTTTCAGTGGCAGGAACTTGGAGACTAGTCAGGAGACGAGGGAAAGATGAATGCAGCAATGTACAGAGACATCCTTGATGAAAACCTGCTCCAGAGTGCTCTGGACCTCAGACTGGTGTGAAGGTTCATCTTCCAACAGGACAATGACCCTAAGCACACAGCCAAGATAACAAAGGAGTGACTACGGGACAACTCTGTGAATGTTCTTGAGTGGCCCAGCCAGAGCCCAGACTTGAACCCGATTGAACATCTCTGGGGAGATCTGAAAATGGCTGTGCACTGATGCCCCCCATCCAACCTGATGGAGCTTGTTTTCTTTTTCCAAACTGAAATTGTTATATCTATGGAAAGTATGACAATTTCAGCAACTGGAAAATGTTTTGCGTGCGAGAGTCCAGCTGAAAATCCTTTAATATGTAGGAATGTTAAATAAATTTATTTGGCTAAGATCTGGCACAGACGCAGGTAAACACACATGCGTGCACATGCTCAACTTTGTTACTCAAAAACTGCTTAAAAAAAAAAAAAAAAAAAACTTTCAAACTAGTCTTGGCAGCTTTGGTGAAGTTTTCAAAGTAGGAACACCAGTGGTTAATGCCGTTCATAGTCAGAACGCTTAAGAGTAAGAAAGTAGTTCTAGACACATGAATGTTTTATGGACAAAAACAAGACAAATGTCTTGTAATAAACATGTACATGTGGTATAACAATAATTAGGGCCCAAGCACTGAAAGTGTGGAGACCCTATTGTTCTTCTAAGGATTATTATTATTATTATTTCAAGGTTTTCAATCATTTTGGGGTAATTAATGAGTGAAAAAGCACACAGAGTCGTTGGCCATTAGTTCTGGCCAAAAGTTCACGCATGGGCGTATAGGGGGGGCTCTGTAGCACCCCCATTTTCACCTAGTCAGCAAAATTGGTACATATATAATTCTCATCAAGCCGGACAACTTTCATAATTTTAGTCATTAGACAACAGAATGACTTCAAAGATAACACTGAAGATGCTAAACTACGAAAAGATTTTGATTATATATCTCTCTCGAACAGTATTGCCATGTTGAGCCATTAATGGTGAAATCTTCTGTGAGCAATGTATGATTTAGATCAAAATTGATATGCATGTTAAGTCTTGGGGGTTAATCACATGGATTTGACTATTTTGGGTCATGGTAATAGAGTCATCACCAGGCAGCAGGAAGTATAACCCTATATACATACTTTCATTATGATTCAAAATGAACAGATCTAATAACATTCATATCCAACTGCACTCAATTGATACTCTATAAAATATTGTAATATTTTCATAGAACATCCCTCAGACACCACTGCACTGGCTGTGTCTGGGCCCCAACGCAGTTTTGTAAAGACTATTTAGACGGTTTAGGATTTTGTTTTCTCTTCTTTTTTTGGAAATTAAAAAAAAAGTGCAATGTGCAAATGTGATTGAATATGATAGATATCGATAGATATGAAAAAGAATATTGAGATAATATTTTTTGCCATATCACCCAGCCCTATTCCACTGTGGATAGTACCTGGTACCCAATAATTTTTTTTTGTAACACCTCAGTCATGGTTCCAAGCGAGCCGAGCTGATTCTAAATGTGACATCAAAATCCTGCAGATCACTGATTGGTCAGGGAGAAT
Source organism: Moxostoma hubbsi (assembly GCA_032164185.1). NCBI lineage: Eukaryota > Metazoa > Chordata > Actinopteri > Cypriniformes > Catostomidae > Moxostoma > Moxostoma hubbsi. Next base: position 24,010,770 of record JAVLUX010000039.1, on the reverse strand, counting down.
CGTCACTACCAGCGTCACTGGATTAGATAGCTGTGCAGTGTGTAAACCTCAAGAGGTGCACTAGGTGGAAATGGACTGGTTGTGCTTAGGCCCATCATCGCTGCTTGCAGCTATATTTAACTCCGGACTGCTTAGTTACTGAAAATTAATGCACATCCGAGGTGCAACACTTAAGGGTATATACATCTTTTTATTCAAAACTTTTTACGTCAAAAGGTACTCAAACAACCTTTAAAAGGAGGGATAAAGCGAAAAGCATGAATCAAGCTCTCTCCAACTGGCAAACTCAAAGTTACTTAAGATAGTAGACACACCTAGTTAAATGAAAATCAAAGACCAAAATATCTGAAGAGTGTGTGCGATACCTGCTCCAGTGGGTCCATAGGCAAAGACACTGGCATTCTGTCCATTGAGGATGTGGGGGAGGATGGGTTTAACTGAGGACAAAAACACTTCCTGCTGAGTGGTCTGTTCACCATGAAACACATCAAACCTGCAATGCAAAATACAAACAATTCTTATTATAAGTAAGTACACGGAGTAAACCAGTGTAACATACCAATAAGAAAACTCCAGAATAATTTATTCTGCGGAGTTCCATGATCAGGTTAATTATCAGTCAGGATACAATACAGTAATATACAGATCTGGGGAAAAAATTAAGAGACCGCTGAAAAATTATCAGTTTCTCTGGATTTACCATTTATAGGTGCGTGTTAAGAGTAAAATGAACATTTTGTTTTATTCTATAAAAGTACTGACAAAATTTCTCCCAAATATTAATATTGTTAGAGCATGTATTTGCAGAAAATGACAACTGGTCAAAATAACAAAGAAAGTGCTTTCAGATCTTGAATAATGAAAAGAAAACAAGTTCAAATTCATTTTTAAACACCACAACACTAAAGTTAATTTGAGAAGAGTTCAGAAATCAATATTTGGTGGAATAACCCTGATTTTCAATCACAGCTTTCATGCATCTTGGCATGCTCTCTGCCAGTCTTTCATATTGCTGTTTAGTGACTTTATGCCACTCCTGGCGCAAAATTTCAAGCAGCTCGGCTTTGTTTGATGGCTTGTGGCCATCCAGCTTCCTCCATCACATTCCAGAGGTTTTCAATGGGGTCCAGGTCTGGAGATTGGTCTGGCCATGACAGGATCTTGATCCGATGGTCCTCCGTCCACTACTTAATTGAACTGGCAGTGTGGCATGAAGCATTGTCCTGTTGGAAAAAAATACTTTCAGAGATTGGGAACATTGTCATAGCAGAAGGAAGCAAGTTTTCTTCCAGGATAAGACTGTACGTGACAGTCTTTCACAAAGAGGAATTCGCCCAATTCCAGCCTTGCTGAAGCACCCCCAGATCATCACAGATCCCCCACCAAATTTCACAGTGGGTGTGAGACACTGTGGCTTGAAGGCTTCTCCAGATCTCTGTCTAACCCAGGGGTGTCAAACTCAGTTCCAGGAGGGCCACAGCCCTGCATAGTTTAATTCAAGCCCTGCTCCAAAATGCCTCCTTGTAATCTTCAAGTGTTCCTGAAGATCTTGATTAGCTGCTTCAGGTGTGTTTAATTAGGGTTGGAGCTAAACTCAGCTGGACTGTAGCCCTCCAAGAACCGAGTTTGACACCCCTGGTCTAACAATTAGATGACCAGGTGGAGGATCGGTTCTGACAATTTTTTCCAGCAGGACAATGCTCAATGCCACATCAATCAGGGTGAGGATGGGGGACCACCGGATCAAGACCCAGTCATGGCCAGCCCAATCTCCAGAACTGAACCCCATTGAAAACCTCTGGAATGTGATGGAGGAAAATGGATGGCCACAAGCCATCAAACAAAGCCGAGCTGTTTGAATTTTTGTGCCAGGAGTGGCATTAAGTCACCCAACAGCAATGTGAAAGACTGGTTGAGAACATGCCAAGACGCATGAAAGCTGTGATTGAAAATCAGGGTTATTCCACCAAATATTGATTTCTGAACTCTTCCTAAGTTAAAACATTAGTGTGTGGTGTTTAAAAAGGAATATGATCTTGTTTCCTTTTCATTATTCAAGGTCTGAAAACACTGCATCTTTTTTGACCAGTTGTCATTTTCTGCAAATACATGCTCTAAATGAAAATGTTTATTTAGAATTTGGGAGAAATGTTGAGTAATTTATAGAAAACAATTTTAAGTTTACTTTAACAAATACCTATAAATTGAAAATCCAGAGAAACTGATCATTTTGCAGTGGTCTCTTAAATTTTTCCAGAGCTGTATATTTGGCAGATGGGTCAATGATGTGATTCTTGAAAAAATAAATGTTGGCATGAGTGGAGTAATCTTTTATTAACTATTGCTTTTAAAAAACAATACAGTGAAACAATTGCTTTAAAATTCATTTTTGCATTTTGTTGTTTTTGATGACAAAAACCTTAAAACAGAGCAGCTCCTGTTAACGTGATTTTTTTTTTTTTTAATGAAAAGCACATTTTGTTCAGGTCAAATGGAGTAATACTGAGAAAAGTCTTGATATTTTAGACTGAACAATTATTCATAGTTTACTTTTAAAAATTAGTTTGAAAACAATTTTGAAATAGTTTATTCAGTAGTTTTAAGTATTTAAGGTACAGGGAATGTATTCGAACACTTATTACTTGGTTACAATACTTTTTTTATGCCATTTTTGGTAGAAAATGTTAGAAACAAAATCCTGCACACTGCCAAATAGTTTTTTTTTTTTTTTTTTTTAACTTACACAATATTACAGTCATGAGACCTTCATCAGTTATTTGAAAACAAAATGTATAGCATGCGCATTTAAAATAAGGAGTAGCCAATCAAAATCAGGTACAAAATGGCATGGCAACTGACAATGGCCAGGTGACAACCTACCCCATTTTTTCTTCTAATTTTTCTGTAAATCAAACAATATACACCACTAAAAGTGACAGTTCACCCAAAAATGACAATTCACTCTTCATTTACTCACCCTCATGTCATCCCAGAAGTGTATGAATTTCTTCTGCAGAACACAAATATTTTAAGAAGAATGTCTCCGCTCTGTAGGTCCATACAATGCAAGTGAACGGTGGCTAAGCCATTAAAGCTCCAAAAAGCAGATCAGCATAAAAGTAATCCATACAACTCCAGTGGTTTAATCAATGTCTTCTGAAGTGATCCAATTGGCTTTGGGTGAGAATGTACCAAAATGTAACTTCTTTTTCACTGTCATTCTTGACAGCAGTCTCCTTGGCAACCACAATTTCAAGCTTAATTACACTTCCTATAGCACCATTGGCATGTGTCAAACACTAGGATTGTAATTGAGCTTGAAACCATGACTGTGCCTATTGACTGCAATGGCAAGGTGTACAGTGAAATAGGGGATATATTTTGGTCTGTTCTCACCCAAAACCAACTGGATCGCTTCAGAAGACATTGACTTTATGCTGACTTTGTCCTCTTTGGAGCTTCAAAATTCTGGCCACTGTTTTCTTGCATTGAAAGTACCTACCGAGCTGAGATATTCTTCTAAATATCTTTGTGTTCTGCAGAAGGAAGAATGCCATTCACACCTGGCATGCTGGGTAAATGATGTCAGAATTTTCATTTTTGGGTTTAATATCAGCACCAGCTACCAAATCATGACCTACTGCATGGAAGCCAGGACCAGCTAAGATGCTTTAGGACTAATGAAGAGTCAAAATGCAAAAGAAGAACTATTCAAGGGAGAGAGAGAGAGAGAGAAACACATGCAGCAAAGACTGACTGGTATTCAAGTGTCTCGGTGGCGTTCCTCCAGTTGATTATCTCCAGCTTTTGCGGCCCCAGGCCCCTGACACAGGGCCCTTCACCTTTTTCATCCTGTTTGTCCATGTAGGGTCTCAACCGAACCGCCACACGAACTCGAGAAGTCCGTTTGGATCCAGCAGCAGCATCATTCACAGAGACCCGCTGTGCCATCTCTCACATAACACACATATGATCAAATAAGTGAACATGTACGCAAAGAAATAAACATCCTCAATGCCCAATAGGACCCATTTGATTTCAAATGCAATATAAAATTGCAATACAACAAAACAGGTTATAGTATTAAAAAGCCTAGTTCTCTAAGTGTTTGTTTATTAAATGTGTGCGCTCGCTGCTGCTAAATTAAAGGACTAACACACTTCCTTTTTCACAAAGCCAAAACACTGGTACTGTAGATGTAAATGACATCAAACTTACCTGTTGAGTTGCGAAACCGTTTATCCAGGTGCTAATTTATGTTGTCTAACCTCAGCCGCAGCAATATAATGTCTTAAGATATAATTTTTTTAACAAGTCATTGTATCTCTGCGACGTTCGCAACAATGGCGTGTGCTGACCCAAGTACGGTTATTTTCAAATGATAACGTCTCCGCCCACTTTCACTGATTTCAACCAACCAGCGCGTCCGAATCAATCATGTGACCATCTTCTTCTTTCTGGATGTAATGGAGGAAAATAGGCGTATCGGTGCGCTGCACTGCCATCATCCGGTAGTATGATATAATTAATGCACAGAACTAATCTCGCACATTTAAAATAAAATAATATCACACATTTTACAATACAATATTGTAAAAAAAAATTGGGATAGACACATTTGTAGCATTTAGAACAAACATTGTTAAATTCCCTCAATTGGTATATTTGGTATATCACCCTGTAGCTCAAGACCGGTTGCCCACTGAAGCTAAACGGGGTTGAGCCTTGCCAGTACCTGGATGGGAGACCTCCTGTGAAAAAACGTTGCTGCTGGAAGAAGTATTATGGAAGCCAGCAGGGGGAGCTCACCGTGGTTCTGTGTGGGTCCTAATGCCCAGTATAGTGACAGGGGTATTATAATATAAAAAGGCACCATCCTTAGATGAGACGTTAACCTGAGGTCCTGACTCTCTGTGGTCATACAAAATCCCAGGGCAATTCTCGTAAAGAGTAGGAGTGTAACCCTGGTGTTCTGGCCAAATTCCCCCATTGGTCCTTCTCAATCATGACCTCCAAATAATCCCCATCCATTAACTGGCTCTATAACTCCACTCTCTCCTCTCCACCAATAGCTGAGGGTGAGTGTGCTGGTGCAATATGGCTGCCTTCGCATCATCCAGGTGTATGCTACACATGTGGTGGTTGAGGTGAGTCCCCTGATCACTATGTAAAGTGCTTTGAGTGTAGTGTCAGAAAAGCACTATATAAATGTAATGTTCATTTATTATTTTTGTAGACTCCTAGACACATAGATGCAGCATCATTCAAATGCAAACATTTTCATTTACATTTAATCCTTTAGCAGATGCTTTTATCCAAAGCAACTTACAAATGTGGAACATAACAAGCATATTGTCATACAAATGTCAACAATATCTGCACTAATGCACTGCCAATTTTAACTGTTTCTTGACTGCTGAGATCATATCCGCAGATCGTGTGGCCACAGAGAGTGAGTTGGGACATGGAGGAGTGAATTGAAGTAAAAGGGTGCTGTTCCATTGGCTGTCCTGAAGGCCAGAGTCAAAGCCTTGAATTTAATGCGGGCAGCTTCTGGTAGTCAGTGTAGTGAAATCAAGACTGGGGTGACGTAAGCCCTCTTTGGCTGATTGACGAACAGATGCACTGCAGCATTCTGGACCATCTGCAGTGGCTTTATTGTACTAGCTGGCAGACAGGCCAACAGGGTGTTACAGTAGTCCAGACTTGAAATGTAAGTGACGTTCCTTTGTCCGGGCCAAGATCTCTGATTGGAAGATATCAATGCCATTGTAGAAATGCACTATTTATGTCAGCCATGATTTATTTAATCCATATGTGTCCAATAACAGGTTGGGTACTGATTAGCGAGTAGTATCAGAGACTATTTAGACGGATAAATTGTATTAAAATGAATGGGAGAAATTGAAATGGCCAATATGGGGAATGTATGAAAGAAGTTCTGGCTTCTTTTAGGTAAAAGAGACAATCACCTTTTAGATACAGACATCGCCTGTCAATCAACTTCAGAATGTGCATGGTCATTAGCTACACCAACCAGGAAAATAGCGTTTTTGGAACAATCTGAGGTAAAGAAATACAATTTACAATACCGTTGTTGTCAGATTATACTGCTTATTTTAAATATGCTCTTTGATCGTAATCTTGACCAACCAATTTGGAGAATTTCGTCTTTCCCCATTCAAGAAGATAGGAGCTGTACTTTTATGCTGCTTGTTTACATTCAAAATAGCTGCCTGGGAGCGTTCCCAGGATGGCCACTGAGTGGACTGACTTGCCTTGAAAACAACTTTGGTAATATTCGGCTGATCATGTGATCTCAGCATGGCAGCACACATGAAGAATCAAATGGCTTTTAAAACATCATTGATATGACTGGAGATAAGACTGGAGCAATCTTCATCTGATATGAGTGGTTATGATTTTAGACATACTTTTCAAAATGTCTATTGATTTCTTTAGCAGTAAAGCTTTTTTAATGAGGAAAAAAAAATACTTAGTGCACCTTTAATTACATAGACTAAGCCTAATTTCATACACAGTAGACCTACTGAACTACAGTACACTGGTAATATTACCATAAACAACTCAACAAAAACAAAACTTAAATTTAGCCTAAATTTGCAGCGTTATACTTACGAGTAGGGCCTGTAGCAATTCTGCTTTCTTTTAAAATGTAATATATTTGTATTAATTACGGATATTAATAGCATAACAATTTGGACTCCACATAATTGAAAATGTTCATGAATTTATGTCTGAGGAATTTGTGTCATTCAGAAATGTCCCCTATTTGCTTTAATGTAAGCATGCTTTAATTGAATTAATAAGAAACAAAATACATAATTAAATATGTCAGGGAAGCATAACATATAAAAGAGTTACTTTATTAAAAGCCTGTTTACTCCAAGTAATTTACAGCATAAATATGCCTTTTCTATATACACACACCTTCAAACAACTTACAATGATTATTTTATGAGTACGCCAGGTTGCAATATAATATTAATGCTTAATCTATGTGCAAATTCCAGTTCACAGACTCTATATTTTTGTACCACAAAATCAAAAGTATTGTGGCTAAATAACAATATACATGTAACTCAGCATTCCCAATTTACAGTCACAAACCTGCAGTATATTCTTTGTACATTTCTATGTTACAGAGAATTAGAAGAAAAACATAAAAAAACATATTTAAACATAGTTTACCTAAACATAGGAACATTGTAATTTTAAATATTATTAAACTACTTCTACATTGGAAATTGTAACCAATGTAAACCATTGTAGGAACTAAAGGAACTAATTTTTCAAACCTTCAGGGTTTTGCACTCTATAGAAAGGCAAAAGACCGAAGAAAAACAACTTAATTATTATTTAATTGTCATATTCTGTTTGCAGCAAGAAAAAACAAGAGTAGCCGATAACTATTTTATAAAACTATTTTACATAAAGTTTCACCATCTGATGCTTGTTATTTGCCCATGATAGTTTATGTAATCACATGTGGAAGATAGACTCAAATTCACTGAGCAAGAACTCTACAATCTGGTTCTGGAAGACCATGTACATGGTTAGGTTGGCTGTCTCCACCTCAGGTTTGAGTAACGTTGGGCCGAAAACAATGGCCACGTTCTGTACAGTCATTCTGTTTTCATCTCCATGTTGGATGACCCTAAAAGAAAGAAAAAAGAGAGACATGCTGTAGATACAGAAATATTCACATAAATATTTTCACTTTGTGAATACATGTCTAAAACATATAAATGACATACTTGCGTAAATGGCTGAACAGCACTTCCATTGTGTCATAGTTGGGTGCTGGTAAAGACCTTACAAGATTTTTCATGTGGGAAATTTTATTGTAATAGTCAGGGATTTCTGTATCAAAGAAAAATTATATAATTATCACAAAACTATGAATGAACATTGGAAGGGAGCACACATTCATACGTGATATTTTACCATTTTGTGATTAGTGGTACTGTATACTGTTGCATGTATAGATTGCAACAGTGCCTGCCAACTTTTTCAGCAGTCTTTGTTCCGGAAATATTTTTCACAAACATTTTTTGCATAGGCTTTTCATAAAATACTCCATAAAAGAATTGTAAGCCACGAATCAAAGCAACCAGCACCAAGTTGAATCACAACATTTCAAACTTGGTTCTGAGGCACAAAAAAAAAAACATATTTGAAAATCTAACAAAAAGACAAAGGTACAAGGCTGTGAATACGATGACGAGAATATTCACCATAAAACGTCTTGGTTACGTACGTAACCTCGGTTCCCTGAGATGAAGGGAACGAGACATTGCGTGCTAACGCATATGGGAGTGTCCTTCCACACAACCTAGTTGAAACCTCTCTACAATAACGCTAATATTCTAGTATTGGCTATGGTGTTTGAGCCCCACCTTTTTAGGTGCAAAGCTGTCTGCTATAAAAGCAGGTGCGCAAACACCATTCCTCAGAATTGTCGAAATGTGGGACAAGGAGCGCATTGCTCGCACCTCAGGAAAAACTCTGAGTCTTGTAGTGCGGCCAGCGTTCGCAATGTCTCGTTCCCTTCATCTCAGGGAATCGAGGTTACATACGTAACCAAGATGTTCCCTTATGACTCAGTACACTTGACATTGCCTGCTAACGCATATGAGCAACAGAATCCCATCATGCTGCACCACATGACATAACCTTCCAGAGAGGAAACATGATGCTGCAGTCCCACGGGACGGCGACCGACATGAGTATGCCACAAGTGAGTGATCCTCATGTTGGGCCAGGAGTGGAGCACTCAGAATGAATATATGAACTATAGTCATATAGTATGAATGAACCACTTCAGGAACCCAGTCGGTAAGGGAGTTTATTTATAATGAAAGTGTTGTGACTTCATGGTAAATTACAATGGCCTGAATGCAGGCAATTGTGTATAATGATGGGCAGCCCATACTGGAAGAAGGGGCAAAAGTATATGTTTGAAAAAAACGAAATAGCAAGCGCTCAAAACAGAGAGGACTTGTGAAGAGAGAGGCAATATGTCTAGGTTGTAAAACCTTGTGGATCTGGATTTAATCGTCTTGCTCCTCTAAGGAACTTTATGATTAAATAATTCTTGCCTATAGTGGCACCGGCTTCAGGTGCGTGATACACAGATATAGTCGCCACATAAACTTTGAGCAATGACGGAGTGAGTTCTGCAACTAAGCGCTCTTGAAGAAATATGAGAATTTCATGTATGGGGCCGTTTACTGGGACTTTGCCTTGTGAAAGTCACCAATACCTGAACACATTCCATTTTAGCGTGTAGAAGGATCTTGTGGATGGCGCTCTGGCATGTAAAATGGTGTTCATGCCTGAATGCGTCAGTTCTGGTGCGTTTAGTGCACTCTTTCAAGGGGCTACACATGCAGGTTCCACGGCTTGGAATGGGGATGCCAGATTGTTCCTTGCGCCTGAGAGAGGAGATCCCTCATCGGTGGTATTTCCCATGGTGAGCTGTATAACATTGCTATCATTTCTGGAAACCATAGATGATTGGGCCATTTTGGCATTTTGGGCCATGTCCACTCTAACTCTAGGTGGTTGACATGTCACGGCTGTTTCACACTTGTTTCCAGGTGTCGAAATTCGGGCGTCCATTACACACCGCACCCAAACCTGTGTTGGATGCATTTATGGTCAGCACATTCTTTCTGAAATCTTGACCCAGCATAACACCCTTTGTAGAAGGCTGGTGGTGTCCATGAAAACGCTGCCTTTTTAGGATGCCACGTCAAGTTAAATGTAGCAGAAACTTTGAAAATCGCATCTCAAGATTCCTTTATTCTGTTGTACTGTACTTCCACCTCAGTGAGCACTTCTTATTCTGTGGCTGCACTGCTTGCGAGGTTTGTTGAGGCGCGCTGGCAACTTTTGATACAGCTCGTAAAAACCAAAGTACTTCAAGCTTGAATTGCTGGTATGGAAGGAAAATCTACTTTTATTACTGAAATTATGTACACGTCAGGTGGCATGATTATTTATTGTTACGATTATTATTTTTACAGAATTAACCGCACTGAATTAACACTAAATCGCCAGCCATACAACAAATATATACAGTATAAATAGCTAAAGGGTCAAGGGAGGCCAGATCATTCACAGTGCATCATTGGAGTGGGCAGTCACTCCTGGGTTAGTTTTGCGGACTTTGTTGGTTCTATGATTGGAGAAGCTTTCTCTGCTGGACCATGAGTAATGTAGTTCATCAGGAATTTTAATTTTAAAAACACAAACTAAGCATGATTTGTAAACAATGAAGTTGAAATAACGTAGACTGAAGGCTACAACAAAAGCATATTCCATTGATGAACAACCTCGAAGCTAAGTTATGTCTGCCGTTTAAGGTTTATAAGTTATAAGAATCCATATTTACAAAAAAATGTATGGGATTTTTACTTAAGTCTCTGGAATACTTGATTCTGATTGGTCAACAGCTGCATTCTGTGTTCAGCTATTTCTGTATAATGATTGTTAAAGTATATCATTGAACAGTAATCAATTTCCTACATAGCCATGTAAGTTTCATGTCTATAGGTTGTCATTATCACATAATAAATATTATAAGGTTAATACAAGACCCCTCCTATGCATCTGGTCTTGATCACCCTAAAGGGGTTGATATTGAAATAACAACTGGCTGACTGTACATTATCCTGCTTATTACACAGCTACTAACCAAAAAAATAAATGTACAGATATAAAATATGGATTAGTGTTGAAATTATGTATTTTTATGACAAGAATGAAATAGCTAAAACAGCTGAAATCCACCTCTGGTTTGAGTTCTGTTGGTGTTTATTTTGTAATTAATGTTCATCTGAATCCTCCTTATCCAGCTTATAACAAGACTACTTGCCAAATAAATAAATAAATGCACATGAAACCTTGATTTGAGCTGAAATTATTTTATTAGAGATCACAGTGATCCCAGTCGCAGGAAAATGAATCGCAATACCCAGATGAGCGGTCTAAAATGTAAATGTGCGGTTGACACTCAGAAATATCAGACCACTAGATGGTGCCATAGATCAATCAGAATCCTGTATTCCAGAGAGCAGTTTCATAAATATATATATATATATATAAACATTATATTGCCATCACCATTGGATTGTCATTTTAAAACACATACTGGTCATTCACTACAGTCCTATTCTCCCAGTGTGTACAGTATGTATGCGATTAAATGTATATCTTACTGATGCCACAGATGAAATCATTGAAGAGATTGTAAGGGAAGAGAGGTTCCTGCAGCTCTCTGAAGAACAGCTTTAGCGCTCCTGTGATCACATGGATATCCCAGTTACCCTCCTCCAAGTCCAGATCCTCTGGAGGGACAAATACAAATACATGATTCAGTTCATGCTTCAGGGAATCATTTCCAAACTGGACTAAAGTGCCAAGAGAACACTGTGAATGTCTTGGAAAATACTGGGCAAGAGGTTGTTTACATCATTATAAAAGACAAGATGTAAGAAAAGAAAAAAAATGTTTATATGTTCCTTCTGAAGGCAGCAAGCTGGGTTTCTACAATGTACTTGTAAGGGCATCCACACACTTTATGTTGTGTCAGAAAACTGCAAATCCATTGATCTCATTGGGGAGGGTGCGTTGCAGGACGTAGAGGAAAAATGCAAAAGTGATGCTATCCCGCTAAATCATGCAAGCAAAACTTGAAATTTTTCAAAACACTCTGATATTGGCGGGTGACTCTCACGAAACCTGTCATAAAATGTCCAGGTTATATTTAATCCCAAATAGAAAACAAAAGCTAAAAATATATAAAATGATATTTTGCATAAAGAAAAATATGTTTTGCATCATGTATGTTATCATGCTTGTATGTTATATTATTTTCAGTACACTTAAACCCATTTTACCCCCAAACCTACCGCAATGCGTTCGGACATTACTTTTAGAAATCCCAATGTTTTCAGTGATGATTTTTATTATTGTAACACAGTGTTACAGTATTATTGCCGATTTTTTTAAATTCAATTCTAAAAGGGCAGTGCCAAAGGAGTACTAATATGATATATAAATACTTTACAATTGAAATAACTTATAATCTTTTCACATTACGTTAATGAGAATATCATAATAACCATCTTTTTTCATATTGCGGTAATGAGAATTGAGGGGGAAAATGTGTGTATCCAATTCTCTGTATTTGTTTATTTATGAAGCACCATGAAAATAAAAGAACCAGAAAAGAGATGTGCAGGAGAGCTTTGAATCCCAGATGGGCTTTTATGAATACCTCTTTACCTCTTGGCATACATTGTAAAGAAAAACAAGAACAAAAACAACAGAAAATGAATGCTTGATATACCTCTTGATTGCCACAGCTCTCGCCACACCTTTAGAACACATATTACACAGACTGTGCTGCTGTGCTGAAGTATAAAAGAATGCAGCTAAGATTTACCATGATCTGCTTTGAAACGCAGTTTCTGAATGACAGCCAGATTCCCACTAACCCTGTAGAGTCCATCGATTTCCAAACCTGAGGAAGGATAACAACAGAAACAGGTAAGGCCACTTGATGTTTGAGCATCAAATTACACCAAATATTTAAATATGTACTCTATTATTATTGATTTCAATAAACAGGGTTCCCAGACTTTTTGACCAATGAATTTCCATGACTTTTCCAGTCGTTCGGGATTAACGGAAAAGGATTTTTAACATAACATTTAAAATATTATAACTAGAAACATATTTCATGACTTTTAGGATTTTAATCATTGTCATGACTTTTCCAGGCTTGTAAATCACATCTGTAGAATCCGTAAGGGTGAAAACCCTGCGAAAAGGTAACGCACCTCTTTTCTCTACAGTCCGGATGCATAACTCCACAAAGCTGGGTACTGTGGTCCTCTCCTGAGCACACAGATTGTGCAAGTGACATCCAAACACATTTTCTGGCGGAAAAGAGGCAAAGGGACACAACAGAATAATTTCAATCAAATTCTGACTTTCTGCAACACGAACAGGAAATAGATGAATAGATGATTATGGGGGCGCTGCTAAGCTGCTGACCCTGTGCTCCTCGCTGTGCTCTGGTGGTTTTCTTATTATTTTAGCATTTGAATACGTCCAACATGTCTGTTTTATGGTTGTTTCATGTTTGTTGTTGTATGATTGAATTCCTTTTTGCATTGGACTTTGGATTTTACGAAACTATGGGTTATATTTAGTTTTGTTTGTTTCAGGCTTGGTTGCACAACCTCATGGCATGATTTCCTATAAGAGAGAATACCTGTTGTCATTCAACTCCTGTAATATTTCTAGTCATTTACCAACTTTGCAACAATATATAGACTACCCTACTCATCACAATTGTACAATCCTGGACCAGCGCTTCGGTAACTTGTCTGACGCCTATAAAGCCATATTCAGACCACCTTTGGGTTAGTCAGATCACAATGTAATACATTTGGTTGTATCACCCAATGATGGTTAGAGAAGCAAAGAAAGTCTCTCTGTGGATAATATGCCTTTTGCCAATGAACTGAACCAGCTTTTTTGCAGGTAAGGTTTGATTTTGAAGACTATGGTGTATCCATTGACAATATATGTAACACGCTAGATCTGGATCCAGTTATAATAGACAAAGGTGAAGTTGCAGCCAGACATGCTAAGATTAAGTCACATAAGGCCCCAGGTCCAGGTGGCCTTATGGGAAGAGTCCTTAAGGGTTGTATTTATCAGTTGAAAGATGTTTTCACTTGACTGTTTCAATACCTACTTGATGTGCATCGTGTGCCTAATTTATAGAAGATGACCAAAATTATACCTGTACCCAATAAGAATGGATCTTCCACCACAACTAATGATTTTAGACCAATTGCACTTACTAGCATTCTATGAAAGTGCATGGAAAGTATTATATTGGGCCGTCTTACACTTTTTCATGGGTAGTTAGATGTTGGCTTATGAAGCCCAAAGGGGTACTGAAGATGCTACTCTAACACTATTGCACATGGTCACTAAACACCTTCAGCACCCTCAAGCTTATGCTAGAGTTTAATTTATTGATTTTAGTTCTGCTTTTACTACTATTAGGACTGACCTTTGATCACAACAGCTTTTTAAACTGCGGACTAATGGAAATCTTGTACTGTGGATTAAAGATTTCTTAAGAAATCGACCCCAGAGAGCACTAGTTCAGGATTCCATGCCTTTACGAGCCTTTACATCCTCTATATAATGAATTTGAAAGATTGCCTTCAGGTCGATGATATAGAATGCTCATGTGACATCTGAGGTTGACACCCATCCTCCCAACCACCAGAGGAAGCCCTCTACTGAATACTGATCATCACATATATCTTCTCTGCTCATTTCCTGTTTACCATGTGTATATACAGCCAAGCATTTCCACTGCTCATTGTGAAGTATTGCCAGCTAACCCCTGTCTTACCAAGGGTTTATCATTGTCTACTGTTTATGCGTCACGTTATGACCACTGTGCTTATTTATCTGGATATCATCTTTGGATCATTGTTTTGCCTTGTTGGATTGTTTACCTGTCACTGGATTTCTGCCTGTTATATCGACTACGTCTCTCTGCTCAGTGATTTGGATTTGTTTGCTTATTGTTTAATAAACTTCCTGAATATGGATTCTAAAGCTGCCTCCATGTTTAGTTCATTACAGCCTAGAGCCACTAAAAATATTTTTAAGAAGTAATTTAAATATACCATCTTCTGTTTTATTGAATATGTAATTGTTGATGATTCTGATGTCTGCAAGGCGAAAAGGAAAGAGTATGAGTGCAGTTGTGTGCATGTGCAGATGTGAAAAACTGTGTTTCTTTGTTTTATGTAAGATGTCCTTAAACACCACGTGAGGGGCCAAAGACAATTTTCTACGTGAGTGGACAATAACGATGAATGAATAAAAGCGGGCGTCCAACCTCTGATATAGCCTTTGTCTTTGACGGACTGCAGTGTGGGCCGCTTCAGGAGAAACTTCTTCAGTTTGGTGCGGACTTTCTTCTGATCTGCTTCAGATGCTGAACTGGTGGAAGGCTTTCGAGTTGCTGATGAACAGGAAGAGGTTGTTGCATATTTAAACATATGTACATATTTAAGTTATACTGTATATTAACATTTTATTACTAAAAAGCATATATTAGCTTGTTATTGCGCCAACTTGTGGCCGATCCTCACAAAATTTGGTACACAGTTTAATTTTGGCAACCTGTTAATGGATGCCAAATGTCATAATGATGTGTCAAAATTATTTTGTGAAAAGTAACAATGTTCTAGGGAAAGTTTGAAAAAGTATTTTTTTCTGAAAATTAAAATGGTGGAAAATGAACACCGGTACACAGAAATTAAATCAGACATTTACATTTTTAAGGACTCAGGGAATATGTGGAATTATATATTTTTTTTTATTCTAGCCCATATGGTTGGAAAGATAGAGAAAATGCAAAAAAGCTTATTATACAGTAACTCTACTTATGGGGCTATTCCACTGCACGGTACAGCTCTACTCAGCTCGCTTTTTGGGGGTTTTCCACTGTGGATAGTACCTGGTACCTGGTATTTTTTTTAGTACCACCTTGTTCGAGGTTCCAAGCGAGCCGAGCCGATAATAAATGTGAAGTCAAAACCCTGCAGATCACTGATTGGTCATAGAGAATCGTCACTGGATTTGGATTTGGATTTGCCACACGGGACATAAACTAGCTAGTTTTAAAGTTAGCAACAGCGATAACAGTATCATTTGTACACGCGACTTTCGAATTGTAAAAAGAACTGGTTGTGCAGAAATCCACGCCGTGGTCAATAAACAAGGTGCAGACGTTCCTCTCGTTAGCGACGAACGAAACGACATAGAATGAAAAAGTCTTTCAGGAAGTGTCTCAGCTGTTTGATACACACGGCTACCAATGGACCTTCCAACAGTGTAGGGAAAAGTTAAAAAAAACTTAAAAGTTAGAACCATCATGGAAAAATGTAAGTGTTTCAACCAAATGGAAGCTATCTAGACTTAGCCACGGCTGGAGTCTATGATGAAGGATGGTACGTTAACTCTATACTCTGCTTGAAAGCTTCACTTTATTTAGTTGACCAGCTACTGGAAGCTTCCTTCTAAAACAACCAGGCCAATTTAACTGTTACACTTGTGTAAAATTACCATCAACAACTGCTTTATGCAGCACAATGAGCTAGTAGCTAACAGCTAGCAGTCGCGTTATTGTTTATTGTTTTGTGTCGCTTTTAAGATGATGTCACGGCAGTAGAGTTGGCACAGCTATGCCGATCAGCCTATAATCCCACCCGAATTGAGGCGGCACTAAACAGCAGTGGAAAAGCAAGCTCAGAAAAGTAAAGCGAGTAGAGTTGAGTTGAACCGTAACGTTCAGTGGAAAAGTGCCATTAAAGTCACATGCTTGGTTTGGTGCATGGACCCCTAATAATTGTTTCATAAATTAAATAATAAAAAAAGCTTAACACTCTTAAAAATATCTATTATTTGCATTTCACAGAAGGAAGAAAATTATTTGGAACTGGACTGACATGAGGGAGAGAAAATAATGACAGATTTGACATTTTTGGGGGCACTATCCCTTTAAGAGTTTTCTTTGACACATTACCATTGCTCATTCTTCTTTTGTCAATGGATCTTTCCTCTCTATCTGTGCTAGAGGACTTCTCGCTGATTTCATCCTCATCTTCAGAGTGATGCTGATCCAAATCCTGAAGGCCCAGAGCATGCAGAAAAACAGACAAGATAGTGAGATCTCATTGGGGAAAAAGACAACCCAGTTCTCTCCCCACAAAGAAGTGAAGAAGAATGTGAGGAATACTCGGTATTGAGGAACTATTCATGTTTGTATCACAGTGTGAGACTCACCAGCTGGCGTATGGTATCTGTGATGATTTTATGCCAGTCATTGATGATGCTTTCCGTGTCGTATTGGATCAAGTACTCCGCGCCAGTCCGACTCTTAAGCTGAATGCACAACACACATGGAGTGGATCAAGAAGACACACTTGTAAAGTAGTAATAATTTAATGCAAACTTAATCTGATGGTTTTGCCATGATACAGCGGGGTTCAAAAGTCTGAAATTCTTTCTGTTTTACAATTTTCTAATTCAATCAAATTTGACTGATTACAAATGATATTATCATTACAATTTGAGGTCAAATGTGAATTAAAAGTTTTATATGAACACCAGAATTTCCTAGTATTTGGCATGTCTCTCTTTTGCCACTCAAGCTGGCATGGACTCAAAAAGTTTAAGCAAAATCTGATGATATGCAGTTATTTCAGCATGAGTTGAGAATGTTCCAAAGAGTATCTTCTGTGCTTCAATGGAAGCAAGGCATTCTGACATTTTGTACAAAGGTGCAAACATAATCAATGTCACAAATGTGCTTCTTTGATTAGTGAAAAGTGCAATATTTTGTCATACATTTTGTTCTATGTTTCATATATTTATCCTAAACTTCTAAATCATATATTCTAAAGTTAAATGAGACTTTTGAACCCCATTGTATATGATTTTCAAGTGGTAATGTTGTAACAAGACATACCTCCAAAACATTTTTCTTGCTTGATTTGTCCTTGGTTGCCCAGCCAAATGTTGCTCCTTTCAAATCCACTGTGAATTCTGGGACTATCTGATTTGACTTGCTCTGCATATTTTAAAAAGCATTCAGTGTTAGGAGAAAAACAAAGGCTATCTGACAATGCAGTTCCACATTCGGTGGTTTCGATTCTCACCGATGATCCGGTTGGTGTGGACTTTGGGTCTTTATGGAATGTCAGTGTTCCTCCATGAAGAACCGTCCAGGAATGAGCCCAGTTCTTTCTGTGAAAGGATTAACAAAATTAACAAAAACAAAATATAAAGAAGTAATAACTGTTAAAAACTATAACGCTGATAAAACACTAACACCACTCCTGAGTTAACTCTTAAAAATGGAGAAAACATAAAATTACCTCTAAATATTAAAAAGACGTAGTTAGGAGATGTTATGCTATTTAGTCTCAGTCACCATTCACTTTTATTTTATTTGTTTTATTTTCTTTTTGCAATGTAGGCTGTAAACGAGGCAGTCATTCTGCCGAACATCTCCTTTAGTGTTCCGTGGAAGAAAGAAAGTCATATGGGATTTGATCAACATGACTGTGAGTACATGATGACAGAATTTGTATTTTTGGGTGAACTATCCCTTTAATTTTCCAACATTTTAGGGCACAACACATTCCTTTTATTTAAATCTTTACAGTTTGTACCTGTATCTCTAATGAAAATAACATGTCAAAACATTTGTCTTCTCACAGATTACGGCCATGTTACTTTTAAACAAAGATTGCAATATGAAGTCACACGAACTCCCTTTTCAATTCTTTTCTCAGAAATGTTCACTTATTCATTTCTCTTCCCCCCAGCCTCTTAAATGTTTATATGCCCCAGGAATTAATAAAAAAAAAGCCTCAGGTTAAGTTCAAAATGGACATCTTTACCTGACTTTTTTCCCATTTTCAGACACCTTTGTTTTGTTCAGGATTCCAGCCTTCTCCAAGTTTGAAACCTAAAAAAAAAATATAATGATAATCATTAATGAATAAACACAGCCTCAGGGAAACTATTAAAAATAAAGAGATGAGATGTCTGATAACAGAAGAGTGAAAATAATAACCTTTGAGTTTCACCTTGACAAATAAGGTTTTCTGAGGTGATAAAAAATATCTAAAAAAAACATTTATAGGATTTTCCACACAAAAATAAATAAATACAATAATAATAATAAAAAAATATTTAATGGCTTAAAACATGTCAAGTGGTGTAACCATCAAGTAAAAGGTTTAAAATATTTTCCTTGAACACACGTGAGTTCACACAGCGAAATCATACATTTAATTATTTATTTTTGACATATATTATGCACATTTAAGATATGAATAGCAAGAAATTTTCTCAGGGTGCTCCACTTGACCTGAACAAAAGGTGCTTTTTCATAAAAATGACAAAAATGTATTTGTTTATTTATTCATTTATTATTTCACACACAGTTATGAGAGTCTAAAGGGGTCTTTGTTTTATGTTTATCTTCTCAACAGAATGGCTATCTGCATTCTGTTTACAAAACCTGACTTTGTTTAGGTGGTATTTTTAAATATTAATAATATTTTATAATAACATTGTTTCACTGCACAATTTTTTTTAAGAAATAATAATAATATAAAGATTATTCCAAACTTGTAAGATTTTTATTTATTTATTTACTTATTGTCTCTGTATGTTTTTACCAATTATGACAAAAATATTAAAATGATTTTGAGCAGTAGGCCTGGATATCTCAGCGAGTATTGACGCTGTCTATCACCCCTGGAGTCACAAGTTCGAATCCAGGGTGTGCTGAGTGACTCCAGCCAGGTCTCCTAAGCAACCAAAATTGGCTTGGTTTCTTGTGAGGGTTACATGGGGTAACCTCCTCGTGGTCATAATTAGTGGTTCTCACTCTCAATGAGGCGCGTGGTAAGTTGTGCGTGGATCGCGGAGAGTAGCACGAGCCTCCACATGCTGTGAGTCTCCACGGTGTCATGCACAACGAGTCACGTGATAAGATGTGTGGATTGACGTCTCAGAAGCGGAGGAAACTGAGATTTGTCCTCTGCCACCCGGATACGAGGACCTACTAAGTAGTGGGAATGGGGCATTCCAAACGGGAGAAAAGGGGATAAAATTATATAAAAAAAGTGTAAAAGGTGTATTCAAGTAATTATTTTGTGGATTTATTTTTGAATAAATTAATAAATCTAGACCAATAAATTAAAAAAAAACGTCATTGAATGTCATTCACCCAAATAATATTTTTGGAGAGTAACAGAATACAAGTAACGGGATTGCATATTTAAAATACAAAATATAAGTAACTGTATTCCACTACAGTTACAATTTAAATCATTGGTAATTAGAATACAGTTACATAAAAAAAGTATTTTGTTTACTGAAGAGATTACTTTGCATTTTATTGTTATTTGTTTCATTTAATATTTTGTCCTTTCAGATGGAAAATATTTATACATATAAATGATGCGATCCAAAGTGCATTTGAACAGCGGTGAAACACTTTCATATGATGTGTTATGTCTTATGATTCATACAAGCAGACAGAGAAGTAAGTTTGTTGTAAGTTTGGAGCAGAAGAAATAGAAATAACCCTTGTGTAAATTGATAGCTTTACGCTAAGCTAAAATGCTATTTCTAGCCATTTTACATGCACATGTGACCAGCCACGATCATATTTCTTTATCAAGAAAATTCACATTGGATCATAATTTCTTTTTTCTAGTAAGACCTTTGATGTTAGGGCAAAAATCATATTCTTGGTATACTGTGCTGGTTTAAAACTGATTTTAATCAAATATCTTCCTACTGAATTGAGTAGCACATGGTTAAAAAAACTGTTTGTCCCAATGCACAACCACAAGGGGGCCATTTAACATCACAATACTGCATGTCACTGCAGCTGGTTATGCTGAGAGCATGTTATAATGACATCTAATGTTGTGTCATTCAATACATTTAGGATTTTAACGGTTTACAATGTCAGTCTGACTGCTTGGAAATGTTATACTGTAGCGCCTCTGATTCCTCAAAGCCACATGGTTTGAGATATCCTTTATGTCCAGGCACAAACAGTGTGGGACGAGTTGAAGTTTAATAGTTAAGGGTTTTTCAAAACCCCTAACACTAACAGCAATAGTAATGGCGATGCTTGCCTGAGCAAAAATCACTAATACTGTTAATCTCTTTATATTGAACATACTCTATGGTGTAACAGGTATATACTGATTATACATGCCTAACATTTCATGATTGTAACATTTAGATGAGAATAAGTCAACAACTTTCTGTCCATGTGTTACAGGTATTAGCAAGTGTGTTTTGAAGTAAAGGTCCTTACATTAGGAATCTCGGGAGAGCTGTAGATGTTGTTGTCTGATGAATTCTGACGATATGATGAGTGGAACTTCTGTTAGCGTAAAGACAGTCACATGCATAAATAATATTATGGATAAACAATAATGCCCTATGAACTGCAGAACATACACTAGAGGCTAAATTAAAAAAGGAAGTAGAAAAGAGACAATAGAAAAAGAAAGTGACTGACTTCTGGTAAATTGGGGCAAACAAATATATACTAAATACTAAAAGTTTTTTTTCCCATCCTTTTAACTGCTGTAAAATATACAATGTGTATATCAACGTGTAACCAGATTTTTTACATTATCTCATTCAAATTCATAACTTCACACATGTACAGTACAGTACTAATAGTGATCCTAATAATAGTTTCCATCATGCTGCGTGAGTATTGCTACAGTAATCTCTATGGATCAGTTGAGTGATAACAGGACAGATAGTGAATGTATGTTTGCATATTGGAATGATAGTATCTAATCTCTCATCACTACAGAATGGGAGGAATTTAAATAGCCCAATGCAATAACAAAGTGTCTCAGGTGCGTGCTAGAGCTTATTTAGGAAACACTGTCGCTAAAGGCAGATATGAAGGATCAGGTGTGTTGCTGTGAATCCCACAGGAATGTGAAAGTGTTTTTGTATGAGGGTGGATGAGAGGAGCAAGATATTATACAACACCTATTTACTGGTTTCAGAGAATCGGAAGAACCTTTAAAGACCCCATGAAATGGTTTGACAAGTCTTCTTTCCTGTGTTTCCTGTGTTTATGTATGTAATTTTGCAACAAGAAGTTGGGGTGGGACATGTCGAATTAGCCAGTAGTTTCCATCATAGACATGAACCATGATTTACTACTTGCTATGAGACATTTTAAGATTATAGTCATAATATTTTGAGAATAAAGTTGTTGCATTGTGAGAATAAAGTTGTATATTAGAGCAAAAAAAATCTCAATATTAGGCTAAACAGAGCGTCATTATCACAACGATAATGTGCTAGGTGCAAGCGGTACACCCGGTCAGTTGTTAGTTTGGGTAGCCGACCCAAAAGCTTCATTAATGCAAGAGATGGATGTGGAGGATGTAGTTTAATCATAGGCCTACTTTAGTTTAGCATTTAGCAATAAAGAAATCCTTGGTCTTTTGGCTCATGATTACAGAGTTATTTGTATCCGGACTCTGCACCGGTTATGTAGGACATTACATTTTTTCAGGAGAAAGAACTAGACATATTCGAGCAGTCCCACTCTGGGTTGTTATTGGGTTTTCCTCTAAACAATACTGTAACTGAGGGGATGTTACCACATACAATGTCTTGAAATGGACCTATATAATTCACGGCAGTTCCAATTATTTTTCGCTTCACTTGAGTGCAAGCCTATATCTGACGCCTCCCTTGACAGACGCCCACATGTTGAAAACTCCTGTACTACTCATTCTTGAACAGAGAGATCGCAAAAACTTCCCACAAATTCAGCACAATTGCATAGCCGAGTTATCTCCCTGTTTAGTGGTATTGTTTGTAAAGACCCAGACACTCCACTATGATTTTGTCCACCACATCACTTTCCTTTCGATTTATTCTCAAAATATTATGACTTTAATCTCATAATGCTTCAATTTCTTGTAATTTTTACTTTCTTGTAATTTATTATATTATGATAAATGACAATTGCAAATTTAAATTGTTAAATTACTTTAATTTTATTGTTAGCATTAGTTTCTGTACAATGAACAAATGAGACGACAAGTTGTCATTTTCACATTGATCGGCAATTTATCTGAAAAACTTTTTTGATCCATTTATTGTGGACCTGACGTTTGCGCATATAAAGTTCTGAACAGGTGTCAGTGTTGTGCGCTTAATATAGGCCCTAATTGTTATTTGACTGGTAGGTTGTTCATTTATTAAGTCATGGAAGGAAGGATTCTTCTTATTCTTATATTTTAATATGCCCTGTGGGCTAAGCCCCGGATGTCACTGAAGTCTACCAATTCCCCTGTTAGTTCATGATACCTAACGCATTAACTAATGTTAACAAATGGAACCTTTTTGTAAAGTGTTACCATTTCATTGGGTTTTTAATTTTAAATGTACATCTTATTAATAAAAAAATGTTTGCATATGTCTGTGAATACATACATCCTCCTGATATCCCGTACTGTGTCTCCAGTTATGTAATGTTCCCATTCCGTCCTGCTCACCCGAAGCCCCATTTCCCACTCCATACTGGCCTGGACTGCCAGAGTACTAAAGAGAGAGGAAGACAAAATCCATATTTAGCTGGGTTTCTGATAACATTATAACTTAACGCTTTTAAGATCATGTTAAATAACATTGTGGGCCCAGTTTTAAGATCACTAAGCACTTAGCACAATGCTATGCGATATGTCATTTAAGTCAGCGGGCATGACCATTACGTTTTGGTATTTTCATGTAAGCATGCGCTAAATATTGGCGCAAGAGAGTATGGTGAAACTGCATGTGCAAAGCACTAATGGGCTGGATAAAGAGCCATTTATTTGTCAGGAGGAGGTTCTTCTACGGTTATTGCACCTATTATCTGCGTCCTATTATATAGTCCATTCCCTTTCAAGCACCAGCGATATAAACACATTCATAAGAAGTTGGTAGTGTAAATGGGTTGTATGTAATATATTAGAAAGAATACCTTTTGCAGTGACTTAAAAATAACGTCACTACAACAGGTGGAAAAATACCAATACAAATTAGATCATAAATACAATATAAATACAATATATAAACTATTTATTTTAGTTTTACACAAATCTCATTAATTTTTAAAAAGGCAACAAAATTGATTGACAGGGACATAATTTGATGATCCACAATATTTTCAGGGTTTGGACATGAACTTTATTACGACCTGCTGGTGGAATCTCCCAATTGCAAATGCAGGAACTGATTTTAGGCTTTGCGACAAGAATAGACGTGTTTCTGAAACATCTTAGTGCGATAAGCAAATAGCAAATTGCGCTTTGCACCCCTTCACTGACATGCAATACATCAACCTTTTGTATGCATACACCCACACATAGCGCAAACACTCCTACCCACACCCACTTGCACTGACCCAAAAATTACCCTTAGTATTAGAGCTCTCACAAAAATTAGATAAGACGTAGCGCAAGGTCGTTGCTCATTGCGCCTAGCACGGTCACGAGTCCTGTCTGTCATTTTACAATGGAGTAATGGCTGTTTCCCAAACCAGCATTCAGATCACTCTTTTAACTAGAAATAGTGCAGAAATACTGCCAAATATAGAAATTGTATATAATCTTGCCAAGATTTCATATTTATTTCTAGTCAACTCTTTAGAAATTGATCCAGAAAAAATTATTTTCCTGATTTCATTTGGAACTGTAAAAGTAAGAAAATAACTTTCATGAAATCAGAAGAATAAAAGGGTGTTCACACAGGACGTGTTCTTGCATTCCATCTGCACTATTTTATTCTTATGCACACATGAACATGCATCAGATGGATGTGTTTGGTTGATGTGTCGTGTCTTGCTGTTTTTTCAGTGTTTCACACCATGAGCGCTGCATTTTAAAGACACTGTTCTTACTTCAACTTTTTCCTGTGTTTAGTTCCATTCCATTGTAAACTGTCTACATTTTCGGAAGACTAAAATCTTTGGAACACCCGAGAGGGGAATTCACCAAGAATGAATTGCGCCACCAAAAGCGCTGTTTATTTGAATGCACTCACTAAGCTGGTTTAGCCCGATTCACTAAAGGAATTATGCATATTATCAGGCAATGACACATATGCACCCCAATCTATGTTTACCAAAATTTGCATGGCACAATTATGATCTTCCAGGTCGGTTTAGAACACTACATATACCACCGCGATCTGACACTTTCTGCCAAGACTGTACTGTGATCCCGTCATCTGAAATCAACTCTTCAGAAATTTTGCTTGACTACACCGCATGTCTGGATATATGCCAGGTTATAATGCTCTTCTCCATCATTTGATTAATATTTGATTAATCACTGCTGATCCGATTGACAGAAAATGTACATTCAGTTTACCGCCTGCTTTCCTCGGGCGGTAATAGTGCGATGTTAATTGGGGCAGGCAAATAGCACACAGTTTTGTGAAGGAAGCACAATTTATAATGAGCCTAGTTTACATAGAAAGAAGGCATGTTTTTTACAGAAAGGAATGACAATGACTTCATTTAAATACTCAAGATGCTGTGCTATTTCAAAGCTAATTGTGCCTGCTTAAACTAGATTGCGGGTAGTAAGTGAATTAGACGCAGCTTTTAGAGGTGAAATACCATGCGTCACTGTTTAGTGAATTCCGCCCTGTAATGCAACAAATGTATTGTAGGTTTCTCAGTACATCCCACCTCTGGTAAGTTCCACAGGGACTTGGTGCCATCTCTTAGGTAGTAGTATGTCCGTCCCCGATCATCTAGTGACTTGATCCACTGTTAACAGGACACTTCATTAAGTTAACCAAATTACAAAGATAGCATACAGCCATATTATCATGTACCTCACTAACCATGTAACCAGCCTAAAATAAGAACACGCTGAGGTTCTGTTTGTCAGTGTGTACCTGTTCCTGTGTGTGATCACTCGTGAAGACCCAAGTTTCATCAGGGTCTATGCTGAGGGACCAGCCAGGAGGCGTGTTCCGATCCAGGCTTGCCCTGGGGATAGGGGTCTTTTTCACATTGATCAACGAATACTCTGCGGAAAGGGGCACAGAGGGCGGAGATGTTTCCTCCTCCTGCACTGGAGATGCTGGGTAGTCTTCCTCAGGAAATGGAGGCTACATTTTTGGGAAGCAAAGAAGAGAATATATAATATATATATTTTTAAAAACCAGAAGAGAAATGGCATTTTTGAGACATCAGCTTCATTTTCCTATGGGTTTTTATAATGGCATTATTGGATTTATAAGTAAAATAAGGTCTGTGAAACATTACTTGAAGATACTTTGGCATTTTGTTCTACAACATAAATCACACTCTGTAATACCCCAAATGTGCATATTGAAGTCACCGTGTTAAAAAAGTTGCTAAATATGGACTACAACGGTTTTCCGTTTTGTCAGGCACACACAACCACATGCTTGTGGTAGTTGTAGTCCTTATTTAGCAACTTGATATTAACATGTATTTTTTGGTTTTGTTTTTTAAACACAAGTGGCTTTAAAATTCACATTTGATGTACGACTGTGCAATTTATGTTGTAGAGCAAAATGTCCAAGTATCTTCAGGTAATGTTTACCACAGACCTTATTTTACTCATAAATTGTAAAAATCCCATTATAAAATCCCACAGGAATATCTTGAGGCGAATTAGCCTTCCAGGTTCATCTACAAATTAACATCACGGCTGAACGGCTCTATTACACAAATAGCAACTAGCTACTAGTAGAAAGGAACAAATGAAAGCAATTATAGAAAACTTAGTTCAAGGTTCATTGCACGTTCAACCCCAATCAACAGCATTTGCAGCATAATGCTGATTACCACAAAAATAATTTGAACTCTTACCTTAATAATTAAATAAAAAGCAAAAATCTGGGTTATATTGAGAGAATAAGAATGAAAGTGAATGGGGCCAGTTCATAAACGTTAAAATACACACTGTTCAAAAGTACAGCAACAAGATAATGCCAAAATGATTTAAGTGTGATAAAATCCCTGTTCTACATGATTTTAGTGTAAGAAAATTGCGTAGGGTGTTTAGAGCGTTACATCGTCATGGTATCAATATTGTAATATTAGATATAACTTTACACTGATATGGCTAGTAAGCGATTTTATAAAAGAAAATCATGCAAATTTTTATATTGTTTACGTTTTGTGGCTATACTTTTGAAAAAAAAAATTTATTGAACATTTATGGACTGGCCCCATTCACTTCCATTGTGAGTGAATTTTTTTAAATAAACAAGGGTGTAACAGAGGGACGAGTTAAAATATTTTTTTTTTGTGGTAATCAACATTTTGCCACAAATGCTGTTGATTGAACTCAGGGGTGTAAAGTCCGGGGGGAATGGGGGAGGTAACCCCCAATAATTAAAACAAGCCATTACAACACCCCACCCCACACCACACCATTATTTATACGATGATCAATGGAAACATGTAAATGCTTCCATTGCCCAACCCCCCGAAAACTGTGAAAACAGTTTAACAAGCATCCCAGGTGTAAACCGATAGTAAAGAGAATCTAGAAAAGGGTGAATATTTTAAAGAAGCAAAAATCTAACATCGTTTTGACTTGTGTAACATTTTTGGTCACTACATAAATCCCATACTTCCATTTGAGGTATTTCATAATCTTGATGACGACCATTATTTTCAAGTGTTGAAAACAGTAATAATAAAGAACGAGTGGACCATGCTTAAATCTGACAACAAATTCCATACCGGGCAATCTTCCAGAAAATTACTGCTCTCTGATAAGCCAATATCCTCTGGAGGATCCCAAGAGCTCTGTCCTGACACAGAGTTGAAGAAGTAATGCCTGCCAGTATTCTCATCCAGCACCTTCTCCCAATCTGAGCTCCACCTCTGAGGAGGAGGAGGAGGAGGGCTCACGGGTGAGCAGCCTGGAGACTGGGGAAAAGACGGTGAGGAACAGGACTCCTCCGCCCCCACCAAAGACTCCATGGATTTGCTGAGTGGATACTCCCAGGTGCTGCGGCCCGTAGAGGGGTGGAAGTAGTACTCTTGCCCGCTCTGGTCGTCAGTGTGGACCTCCCATCCTGAGTCCAGAAGTTGGGTGTCGGGCGGGTGCAGGAAATTCTGTGATGGAGAAGTAGAGGGACTGGACGTGTCAAAGACACTTTTGCGCAGCTGAGGGATGTTTACATACACCGCTGTAAGGGCGCTGTCATCCTCTACCTGACAAAGAGAAAATATATAGAAAGAGGACCAATGATATTAAAGTAACCCATAGTTGAAGAATATAAAATTTGAGTAAGATGAATATTCTATTGTAAAATGCATCTATTTGTATAAGGGACAGTGTACAGGAAAGTGTAGTTTAGATAATGTGACTGGTCACCATTTCTTTTAAGATTTTCACCACATTTACACGTTAATTCAGTGCGATTAATTATATAAAAAATAATGTGTTAAAAAAAGTTATGCAATTAATCATGTCCCCAGACTGTAATAAGATATATTCCTTCCTTCTGAACAATTCAAGCTTGAAGTACCACCTGTTTTCTCCAGGGGCCAGTAAGTGAAACTACAACTGTTTGGGCAACATGCTAGTACAGAGAACAACCCACGCTCACTGACAGCAGACAGCACAAGATGAGATCACATCCTTGCATTCAAACACAGCTTGATGGAGCAGAAATATGAACGCAGGTATCTCAAGACATGTTTCAAACAATGTTTAACTTGACACAGTGACCTAAAAATGGTATGCTTATGACGATTCAACCGATATGCTTCAAAAGCTTCTGAAGCCCAAAGTATGATGCAGGCAGGGCTGGACTGGGAAGAGAAATCGTCCCGGGATTTGACATAGCAACTGGCCCAAAAGTTGAGCGGGGGGGGGGGGTGTTCGAGGTACTTTTCTGAATCACGGCACCGTTTAGTGGTCCGTTCTGCGTGGCTCATTTTAGCTTATCGCGGCCCATTCGGCCCATTCCGCGGCCGACCCACCGGCCCACTCAGTTCTCCCGATGGCCAGTCCGCCCCTGATCGGCCCAAAATTGAATCGACAATATAATGCATACTATAGCCTTTACAATAAGCTTCTATTCATTAATATTAGTTAATGCATTAGGAACAAACAATTAACAATGTATTTTTACAGCATTTATTCATCTTTGTTAATATTGTTGTTCATAGTGCATTAACTAATGTTAACAAACACAACTTTTGATTTGAGAAATGTATTAGTATAAGCTGAAATTAACATTAAGATTAATAAAAGCTGCAAAAGTATTGTTCATTGCTTGTTCATGTTAACTAATGTTATTAACTAATGTTATTAACTAATGTTAACAAATGGATCCTTATTTTAAAGTGTTACCATCTTTTTAATGCTATACTCTTGTGCCACAATGATGTAATGCATTTTAATTTAATTTGTTATAATATATACTTTATTTAGAATTATTTAAATATAACTATTTATAAGTATTTAATCAATATTTATTGAATTATTATTTGAGGGGCTTTCTAAGCAAATATCATATATTCATGTGATTAACTGAGATTAATCAAATAATTAATTTGATTAAAACATGTAATCGATTGACAGTCCTAATGAAAATACTCACTTAATCAAAAATATAACAAGACGTAATCAATATGTGTGTTAACATAATATTAGTGCGATAAAATCAGTAACTAACCTTTTATGTGTTAAGTTACAGCCGATGTTACATATTTGTTGCCATGACGACGTAATGTCAACAAACTCTTGTAAACTGTAAAAAATGACAATTTACAGAACTATACAGTTCAAATAATACACAAGTTTTTATAAGCTTCACATTTCTGCCTTTAAACCCATTTTTTTTACATATAGGAGAGACGAGTCGAAATATTTTTTTCTGGTACTGCCACAAATGCTGTTGACTGAGCTTAACTTGAATTGAACCCAGAATATTCCTTTTATTGTTCACTGTTAGTTTTCATACATAATGCATTTACTAATGTTAATGTATAGAAAGTGTTATAAATGAACCTATATTGCATGTAGTCTCTCAATTAATATGGTCAAGAAATCATGAACGTGTCTTACACTGGGACGTGGTTAAGCATGGGAGAAAGCGATGCCCTGTTACCATAGTTACTCATGCATCCCTATGAGGGGAAACAGTAACTAATATATGCAATGTTAAATATTGCATATTTTTGTGCAAATGTCTACACAACAGCTTTTCGTCATGTTTTTCGTTATTAAAATAGCCACATTTATTTTGGATATCTCTCTCCGTTTTTCTCATAAGAATGAAAGAATGACTATGGAAACAGCGCTTCACTTTCCTCCCCGAGTGGGCGGGGCCTCCTTGCTGACTCTATATATGGATTTAGACCCATACGACACATTTTATATTAGGTATTTTTAACTATTGTATAATTAAATTAAAAAATTAAGCATTTGAAAATGTACTTATTATGTACATACTGTACATGTTCTGCAAAACTCACAAGATAATTTTGCTCGATCAACAACAGATGCGGGTGTATGTGGAAAGCTTTTTTGAAAACTTTTTTATTTCGTTTATTGGCGCAGAAACTTCACACTTCATCTTTAAAGACACGTACATTACAGTGCATCTAATATCATTAATAGTTGAAATATATCTCTAACTAACTAACATTACAGTAAGATTGCATGTCATTGCTCAGACGTTTCCACTTGGATGTCAAAAAGACATTCAGCAGACGTCTTTGAGATGTTTATGATTTAAAAGTTTGTAAATCTGATCTTTTTAAGATGTTTAGCAGATGTTAATCAGATTGAGATGCTTTCCAGATGAAAAGATCTAAAACAGACATCTCGGAGTCTCAGAGTACTTGTGCTATCTGGGGAACCTTTCACTGTGTTTACGTATCTTGGGAAAATGGACCAAAGATGACTCATAATGCACTACACAATTTTTGTCCAATCAAATGCTCTCTAGAATGAGAATGTCCTTCCCCCTGCAACAGACCACCAAGTAGCAAATCATAGTTCATTGTTATGATAACTAAAGCCTATTGGCTATTTAAAAAGAAGGACAAACCCTCCCATCTAGACTTCCTGTTTTCAACAAAAAACATCAATACAAGTCATTAATTTGCAGTCAAACCATTTCTTTGGGGTCATATCATATCTGAGCCATGTAGTATCCTTTCCCACTTGCTTCTGGGCTGTTAGCAATGACATGTACAGTCATTTTCCTGTACTTTTAAGTAAGTTTGGACTCTTTTAAGAGGAAGAGTCTAACTATTAAATGAAATAATGACGTCTGGGTTGATGTACATGTGCTATAAGGGTTTTCATTGATGCATTATGAACTAACCCTGATAGCACACGTACATCATCCAGGCATCTATTTGATGTGTGACTGCATCTAGAACACTTATTTTTTACGTTGTTTGCTCATCTGCAAAACGTCTATAAAACATTTCCTCCCGGATGTCAAGAAGACATTCAGCAGACGTCTTTAAGATGTTTATGATTTAGGATGTTTGTAAATCTGATCTTTTTAAGATCTTTAGCCAATGCTAATTCAAATATGATGCTTTCCAGATAAAAATATCGCAGGGATGTATGTGTGCTATCTGGGAATGATGATATTTCACTGATATTTTGCATTTATTAACTTATCAAAATACTATTATTCATTGTTTGTTCATGGTAGTTTGTGATGCATTAACTAATGATAGTGTATAACATAACTTTTAATGTAAAATGTCAGCTAATCTGCATTATCTGATGTAAACGAATACAACATTATTGTAAAGTGTTACTGACTGTACATTTGAAATGCATATATATGCTAAAAGCTAGTTTTGTCAAAGCTAATAAGCAAACTAGCATATAGATGACCTCAAAGTTAACACACATGGACTAAAAGCCACAAAACTCAAATTTTGATTTCATGGCGTCTACTGTGTGTGTTTGGCTGAAACACACTTGTAAATGTGGTCAGGCAACAATTTACAGTGGTTTTGATCCTATGTAAATATATGATAACATTTATATAACAGCAAAGCAAACACTGGACTGAACATCTGCCTTTTTACTCTTCTCCCACAATCCTTCTCTATGCAAACTTTCAGACATTCGCCAGTGTCAAGCTCGGAGGAACGCTCCACATCACCGCAAAGAAAAACAAAACCAAACACTCCCTAACCTGAGGAACGTCCAACACCCACACTACTGTTGCATGCTTTCTGTAAATGTATGTGTTCAAACTATTGAGGTCATTTTTCTACTAGACCTTAAAAAGATTACTTTCTTTCTTTCGTGGAAAGCAGAAGGAGACGGAGACAACCTAAGTCACCATTCACTTTCATTGTATGGAAAAAAGATGTGAGAAAAAGAAAGGATTAACATACTGCCGAATATCTCCTTTTGTGTTCATTTTTGGGTGAAATATCTCTTTAAGCATAAGCATTACAGAAAGAGAGCACTTCCTGTGCACGCTAAACTCAGGAAACAACCAGGGTTCACAGTCAAAAAGAAGAAAACCACAAGCAGGCAGCGCAAACGTTTTCATTTTTATTGTTCATTCTTTTTACATTTGGCCATAACACCACCAGATAAACCTCTCATGGTCCAGATTAGAGAATAGATGGAGCATGTTTCATCATACATGTTCTGTTTAGGCCTACTATACTAATGATGGTGGACTGCTATTATGATTATCAGTGTTTGTGAGATACTGAATGTTGCTTTGATGGACATCTTGTGTTGGTAGTGGTAGTGGTTAGGGTGCCAATCCTAGAACAAGGTAAACTGTAGACTTAGTTCTTGAAAGAACTTCCTCCAGTATCACGTGCTTGATTGAGGCTTTTTTAACCCTGATTCATACTACATTTGCCCCTACACTTAACGTGATCATTTTAAACTAGATTTTTACATTTGAGGAAGAAAATGTGAGTGGCGCTTGCCCATTCACAATGCTAAACTGTTGTGTGTAATTGCCAGGACATTGTTATGCATTTTCTAAGATGTCCTGGGTGGTTGCTAGGGGGATGGTTGTCAAGTCAAAAGATCCCACCTCAGATCTATATATTATTCTGATCCCTCTTTCAATGTATATCTATGAGAAATGTACTATCTGCCAGGTGAAAATTGTAAGTCCGATCACTCAAACAACATGATCACACAGGAAATCGAAATGTTGCTCTCGAGAATACTCTGAAATCAACCACATTCAGCTAAATTACTAACAAGTGCCATCCCCCATCAGACATGTTTGCATCAATTCAGGTGTGAAAACATTTCACTTTTGCTCTACTGATAGCCGACAGCATGTCACGCAATCTCTGAGACACAGGTTCTTGTCCTGCGGGAACCAGGAAGTAATCACATTCACGTAAACAACGGTTCAGGGGTTTTCACCTCACTGACGGTTAGTTTTAGGGTTGGGGTTTAGGTAAGGGGGTAGGGTTAATAAAATACACATTCCTGTTGAGTGTATCGCATCATTAACAACTAAAAATACAACATGCTTTTAGCGCCACCTTGTTGACACCCATAAATTGGAGCTCGCTCGTGCCCATGCTTTCAACAACACTTCCAAATTTGGCCTCTGGGGTGGGGGCAGTGATTCAAATTTCAGTAAACCTTCGAACTTCTGCCGCCAAAGTCACTGTGTGATCGGTCTGTCTCAACAAGCCACACGGTTGAGGTATCATTTATGTTCGCCCTGGCATGACATGACCCCGGCCAGACCCGGGTCCCGCAAGCAAATGGCTCCCACATATAATAGGCACCACCCACTCTGCCAAGATAACATTATCCACCAATGCTCATCATGGATTGGAAAATGTTTCTACATAAACCATGTTGCAGGACTTGAGCGTTTGTTTTCTATTGCTGTGCAGTTGTACAAGTTAAGCTTCCTAAATAGCGAATAAATAAGTTAAAATAGCACAAATAGTACAGGTGAACAAATGAAGACCCAGTGTATGCATGTTGGTATACAGTGGAGATCTCATGAAAAAAAATGACAGTGGAAACATTTTGGCAAAATAATATTTTGTGGTTCATTACACGTATCGCGGCAGTTCCAAGGTGAAAAGTCCACTGTGTGGCTCTAAAAGCGAGTTAAATGTTCTCTCAAACAGATTTTTCAGGTTAATGCTCTCTCAAGTTTTAAATCAACAAATCCAAACTCCCTACCCAAAACCTCAAACCTAACCGATAGT
This sequence comes from Moxostoma hubbsi, assembly GCA_032164185.1. NCBI lineage: Eukaryota > Metazoa > Chordata > Actinopteri > Cypriniformes > Catostomidae > Moxostoma > Moxostoma hubbsi. Next base: position 23,976,869 of record JAVLUX010000039.1, on the reverse strand, counting down.
GTCATAAAAGCAAATATTAGATGAAAAACACAATTGTCATTATGGTGGTGCTTCTATGACACCTTCGGCTAATTTGTCAACTTGCATGCTTTTCAGAACTCGTACCCCGTTAATTTGCATCGCAACTGCAACTTAAGTGTAAGTTGAGCTACAGCGCAATTTGATCGCAATTAAAAAAAGCTTGTAAATGTAGTTGGCTAGGTAATGCAAATGTTACAGTGTGTCGCCTTACATGACATGCACTATAGTAAAGTGTTTAGATCTCTTATAGCATTTTGTAAGGAACAACATGAAAAGTAAGTGTTTGTGAACTGATAATCTGCTATTTTAAATACAACTTGTATCAAAGTGAATAAATGTCCTTGTTGTTTTAGCGCTTCTAGTGTTAATTTCACCAGGAAACTGCCGCAATACTCATGACGAGCTACATACAAATAATTGAGCAAAAATGTATGTATGGTAGCGATGTGGGTTCTAGAATGGATGGCTTTATGCTTCATCTTACTGCAGTGCTCAGCTCACCTGCAACCTCGAGAGAGGCCTGTAAAACGAAACACCTCTCCTGAGATATGTCTGAGAGAGAGACAGAAAAAGATACAGAAGAGAAAGAGAAATAATGCAAGCGCAATAACGGAAATAACGCAAGTCTCACTCGTTTGTCTATATTTACCAGCCCTGCTTCAGACCAGCTTAGCTTCAAATGTCAAAATGCTTCAACTGACAGGAAGCAGATTTGTTATTTTAATTGTCACAAATAATAGGCACACAAACATCTGCCACTTACATCAATAACATCGTCTTCAGCTTATTATGACTGAGGAATCAGGACTGAGAGAAAGCTGGAGGACTCTTAAAACATGAGTTTAAGCAAAGGGAGCAATTAAATCCCCAGCCTTAAATGTATGCCATACTTTTGTGAGATAAAATTAGATGATCTGCAATGCTCTTGGCCAATAGAGACACCCACACAACCTGTATTAGTCATTTTAGTAGGCTAACCCAGAGAAAGAAAGACAGTATGGATGGTTAGACAGAAGCCTATTGATTTTTTTTTAATTAAAAAGGAACTGACAGTCTCTTACTGTAATAAAAAAAGTATTTGGATAAATAAGCAATGCTTAAAAAAGCATGATTGTCATTGCATTTGCCACAAAAAAAAAATAAGTACATGTAAAAATGGCTCAAAAAGTGAAGTTGGTTCTGATAATGGTCAAGCATCACATGTTTGCAGATGCCCCTTGGTTTGATATTATGTTTTCTATTGCGATGGCATTTTGATAGTTTTAAGTGGCAAAATAGTTTTTGTGGCATTTTTGTTCATCACGTGTTTGAACGTATCACGTTTTGAAGGTTTTGAATGATGCAGACCAACTCAACTGGTCTTAGAAACTGCTCAATCTGTCTCAAAGTCCATTTTACATGGAGAAGGTCAGTTCATTGCATCTGTTTCATAGTTTCAGAGAATTTTACAGAGTTGGATGATTTTTACTAAAGTTCACAAATTTTACTAAGCATATTTCCACTTGGGAGTGTCTCAACAGGAAGAGACAACATTCTAGCTGAGAACAACACATGCACACTTCAGCGATGTTTAACGTAAGATTCAAACTAATTTACCACACTGAAACATTTGGTATTGAATATCTTGATTTTTCCAACTCACTGCTTATATAGTCCATAAACACCATACAGTAAGTTATAAATGAAAGAGTCAAAACAACTTATAAATACTAAGTAACGTCAAAGTGACAACCAAGAGCCAGGACCAGTAGCGTCTGTGCCTGAAAGCCCAGTTTGAGAGTTTGGAGTCGTGGACATACCTGGGTGTTCAGAGAGAGGGGCATTGCGCTTCTGGGTCGGTGGTTAGACCGGATCTTTACGTAATAATCCACCATGTCTTTGTTCTGATCGGTCTGTACGGCCATATAGCTGATCAGACCACAGATAAACTCCGAGTTATCCAACAGCGAGCATGACAACTAACAGACTGACCCATAGTCGCATACCCACGTTTACACACTCACTCATTCACACACACACACACACAAGCATCAGCAACTTCTGTGTCTGCAGCCGATGTTGCCACCAATGAACGTCTGTCTGAACAGCTACTCTGCTGGAGTCAAAGGGGGAGGGGGAAATAAATAGAACAAACAGAGGGAGGGAAAGAGTGAGACAGACAGATGCAGGTATGAGATGCAGGGCTGTATGACAAAATCAAATTCAAATATGAAAGATTTGAAAAGAAAGAACAGGTTTGATCAGTTTTTTTTATTGCTGCCAAATTTAGAAGTAAATGTTGACATGGTAACCACCATAGACATTAGAGATGCACCGATGTATCGGACAACGTCACTATTGGCCGATTATAGCAAATATTGTTGAAAAACCTCAGATAATTAGGGTGGATTATATCCTGTATAAAGGGGTTGAAAATAATGCGTCGGACAATTAGACTAAAACTCATGCCATGTGGGAAAGAAAATGTCTCGTGAGGAACTACTTTGAATTAGTTGACAATGACAGCAGAGTTGCAATTTGAACTTCTATAATTTCACAAGGTGGAACAATCGATAAAACTCTTAACCCAACACATTTGATTTACCGCATTAATTTGACACAGCAAGGAACATGACGAGCTTGTTAAAGGGGTCATAACACAAAGGATTACAATTTTCCTTGATCTCTTAACATATAAGAGGTTGTTGAACTATTAAACAAACTGAAAGTTCCAGAACTCAAAACTTCCTCCTCACTGCAAAAAGAGCATTTGTTGAAACCAAGCTGCCAAAATGACTCGTTCTCTACTTCCTCCACATTGTGATGTCACACTGTGGTAGATGTTTGCATCTGACTACCTCCACTATAACACATCAATGCCTACATAACATTATTACTTCTGTAGCTCTGTCCAGTAGCGGGGAACAGTGAAATGGTCGGTCAGTCAAGAGCAGAGAGCCCATCATAACAGTGGGTGTTTACTGTCAAGTCTTAAAGGAGAAGCAGCACCAAAACTGAGCATTTCTGACAGAGGATCAGAATGAGGGTGGTAAATTATCATATTTTACAAATATATGACTTTTTTTTTTTTTGTGCAAAAAAAAATATCTGTATGTTATAAAGGAACCTAAAGGAATATATTAAAGAAGTAAAAAAAAAAAAAAAAAAAAATTAAAAAAGGCATGCTATGACCCCTTTAAAGCTAAAGAAGAGGATTCTTCGGCTAAAAAGAGACAGACGTAGACAGGCTATTCAGTTCATGTGAATAAAAAATGTTAATGTGAGTTTAATAATGTGCTTTTTGTTTCAGTGTTTTGTTTATAATTCAGTTACTCTGAAACATACAAGACACGGAGAGACAGAATACAATTATTATTTACACTCACTGAGCACTTTTTTAGGAACATTATGGTCCTAATAAAGTGCCCGATGTGGTCTTCTGCTGTTGTAGACCATCCACCTCAAGATTGTGGTGTTGTGCATTCTGATATGATATTCTGTTTACTACAATTGTACAGAGCGGTTATCTGAGTTACCATAGCCTTTCTGTCAGTTTGAACCAGTCTGGCCATTCTCCGTTGACCTCTCTCATCAACAAGGCATTTCTGTCCACAGAACTGCTGCTCACTGGATGTTTTTTTTGTTTTTGGCACCTTTCGGAGTAAACTCTAGAGACTGTTGTGTGTGAAAATCCCAGGAGATCAGCAGTTACAGAAATACTCAAACCAGCCCATCTGGCACCAACAATCAATAACTGAAATCAAATTTTTCCCATTCTGATGGTTGATGTGAAAATTAACTGACACTCCTGACCCGTATCTACATGATTTTATGCATTGCACTGCTGCCACACAATTGGCTGATCAGATAATTCCATGAATAAGTAGGTGTGCAGGTGTTCGTAATAAAGTTCTCAGTGAGTGTATATTTCTTTCAAAGTAGTGTAATGATCAGTGATTTGAAACAAGATAAAAAAGCAGAACCACTAAACTATCAGTATTGGCGGATGTTGTTCTAAATAATGAGATATTGGTATCGGCACACAAATTATGCAACAGTGCATCCCTCATAGACCCTGAAGGAGACATGTCCTCAAGAATATTCCCCATAGGTGTCAATCAATATGGGTTTTTCGATGACAAGCCTGAAACGTTTAATCATTTGTTTCCTCTATAATACATACTTGGAAACGAGTGAAGGTTTATAGGGTGCATCAACCTATCTAATATATTTATAGACACATAAAGGCTTATACTTTAAATACTTTTTTTATATATCAGAGTTCCTCTTTTTTTCTCGTCCATTGAAACAAAACCTACACCACTTGGGTCTATGTCCCCAATTTTTATCTAATTTTGGCTGACCTGCCAAAAATGTATGCTTGCCTTTGCTCATAAACAAGTCATGGTTAAAACTATAATCTAATTAGTCTTGGATTTAAAATTGACATGATAAATTATTCAAGTGCAGCTCAACACAGATAGTCTCCCCAAAAGTATTTGTTCACAAAAGCCACACCTAAAATGAATGCTAATGCAAAAGTGGAACATGTCCATAGTTGACGTGATGAAATACATTGTGGTTACTCTGCTAGGATACCTGCGTGAACTGACTTCATACATCCACTAAAAGACACCTTGACACCAGTTTAAAAGTCATTGTAAAAAGTTAAGTTAGTTCTAGATCTAGCATCATCTGTATGCAGGTGCCACTTGTTTTGATATTTGGTTCTCTATTATAATGATGTTCATACATTTTTAAGTGTGGTTAAAGTGTTTGGGGTCACTCTACAAGCCTGCTAGACAGATTAAGCAACATGTCCTGTGAATGCCATGATGTTGTAGTACATTTTTGGTAGGAGTTTGTGCAGTAAAGATCTTAGAATAAAATAGAGGAACTGGGTGATTACAATTGTGTTGGGTTGTGACTTCTGTTCAAAGTGAATGTTTAGAAATGTTTAAAGCAGGAAATATCTTTAGGTAAGGGGGAATTACTCAACGGTTGTTCTTCCACACAATATAGAGAGCAATCCCGCTTCCTCCTTTGCAATTTAATCTGGTTTTGCAAATTCAAAATAATGTTTATTTCCCTGTCTGTGGTTGAGAGTGAGTGTCAAAGATCCTAAAGTGTGTATATCACTCATATCATCAGCTTTACATCCTTTGTTCTCCTTCTAATGCTGGGCATCTGAAAGTGAGGCAGGCCAGGCATTTAAAAAGTTCCTGGAACAAGCCTTAAGAGAAAAAGTCACCTGTATTAGTCATTACTATTCATAGGATGTTTTGTTATTCAAATGTTTAACATAATAGCCTACAGCTATATGAATTTGCTCTTACCTGAAAGTCTGGGTGGAGGCCTGATCTGCCCTATACTACCCAGAAACACAACACTACCATGACAACACCACCAACATCAACGCTAGTGTAAATTGTTTGTATGTAACCAGTATCAGAAATGCCTATTTTTCATTTAAGGAATAGTTCTCACTTGAAAACGCGTCTCATAATGTCAAGATTTACACTGAAAAATGACTTACATTTCATGTTGTTTCTCACCGAAACCTATCACATGCCTTCAGAAGATACACAAATGGTGATATTTATTCATATATATCTTTCCTTTTGTCTTCTGCATAAGACAGAAAGTTTGTAACAACATGAGTGTGACTAAATTTTTATAGAATATATACGATGGACAAAAAAAAGTCTACACACCCCTGTTAAAATGCCAGGTTCTTGTGATGTAAAAGAATGAGACAAAGATAAATAATGACAGAACTTTTTCCACCTTTAATGTGTCCTATAACGTGAACAATTCAACTGAAAAACAAACTGAAATCTTTGAGGGGGGAAAATAAAAAAAAATCACAATAACCTGGTTGCATAAGTGTGCACACCCTTAAACTAATACTTTGTTGAAGCACCTTTTGATTTTATTACAGCACTCAGTCTTTTGGGGTAGGAGTCTATTAGCATGGCACATATTGAAGTGGCAATATTTGCCCACTCTTTTTTGCAAAAGCGCTCCAAATCTGTCAGATTGCGAGGACAACTCCTGTGATTAGCCCTCTTCAGATTACCCCACAGATGTTCAATTGGATTCAGCTCTGGGCTCTGGCTGGGCCATTCCAAAACGTTAATCTTCTTCTGGTGAAGCCGTGGTTTTGTGGATTTGGATGTCTGCTTTAGGTCGTTGTTGTGCTGAAAGGTGAACTTCCTCTTCATCTTTAGCTTTCTAACAGACGCCTGAAGGTTTTGTGCCAAAATTGCCTGGTATTTGGAACTGTTCATAATTCACTCCACCCTGACTAAGGCCCCGGTTCCAGCTGAAGAAAAACAGCCCCAAAGCATGATGCTGCCACCACCATGCTTCACTGTGGGTATGGTGTTCTTTGGGTGATGTGCAGTGTTGTTTTTGCACCAAACATAACTTTTGGAATTATGGCCAAAACATTCAACCTTGGTTTCATCATACCATAACACATTTTCCCACGTGCTTTTGGGAGACTTGTTGTTTGTTTTTGCAAACTTTAGCCGTGCTTGGATTCTTTGTAAGAAAAGGCTTCCGTCTTGTCATCCTAACCCATAGCCTATATGAAGAATATGGGAGATTGTTGTCACATGTAGCACACAGCCAGTGCTTGCCAGAAATTCCTGCAGTTCCTTTAATGTTGCTGTAGGCCTCTTGGAAGCCTCCCTGACCAGTTTTCTTCTCGTCTTTTCATCAATTTTGGAGGGGTGTCTAGTTCTTGGTAATGTCTCTGTTCTGCCATATTTTCTCCACTTGATGATAACTGTGTTCCATGGTATATCTAATGCTTTGAAAATCCCTCTGATGCTTTGGAAGCTCTCTGCGGACCATGGCTTTTGCTCTGAGATACAACTAAGAAAATGTCAGGAAAATCCTACTAGATCAGCTGAACTTTATTTGTGATTAATCAGAGTCACTTTAAATGATGGCAGGTGTCTAATGACTTCTATTTAACATGAGCTTGAATGTGATTGGTTAATTCTGAACACAGCCACATCAGTTATAAGAGGGTGTGCACACTTATGCAACCAGGTTATTGTAAGGTTTTTCATTTTCATTTTTCCCCCACAAAGATTTAGTTTGTTTTTCAATTGAATTGTTTACATTATAGGTCACATTAAAAGTGGAAACATTTCTGACATGATTTATCTTTGTCTCATTATTTTACATCATTTTAACTGGGGTGTGTAGACTTTTTATATCCACTGTGTGTATATATATATATATATATATATATATATATATATATATATATATATATATATATATATTGGTGAACTATTCCTTGATATGTATATAATGATATTTTCCTTTCTAGAATAAAATTTCAGGGGCATTGTTTACCTTTCAAATGGGATATTTTCTAACATACAACACAGTGTTATATCTCAATTTAATAATTAACTGAAATGGTCACTCCAGTGTTTAAATCAATAATTATATAGATCTAGAATAGAATATTATGAAATGCATCAAATATGAAATTAATAGTTCACCTGAAAATTTAAATTATCTCGTCATTTATTCACCCTCATGCCATACCAGATGTGAATGGCTTTCTTTATTCTGCTGAACACAAATTAAGATTTTTAGAAGAATATCTCAGCTCTGAAGGTCCATTCAATGCAAGTGAATGGGTGCCAACATTGTGAAGCTCAAAAATCAAATAAAGAGACCTTAAAAGTAATCCATTTGACTCCAGTGGTTAAATCCATGTGTTCAGACATGATATGATATGTGTTAGTGAGAAACAGATCAATATTTAAGTAATTTATTATCATAAATTCTCCTCCCATCCCAGTAGGGGGCGATATGCATAAAGAATGTGAATCACCAAAAACAGAAGAAGGAGAAAGTGAAAGTGAAGGAAAAAATGATTACAAAATTTAGCTGATTCTCATCCACACCTATCATACAGCTTCAGAAGATATGGATTAAACAATCAGAGTCGTCTGATGTGCATTTTGGAGCTTCACATTGTTGGCACCAATTCACTTGCATTATATGAGCTGAAATATTCTTCTAAAAATTTTCGTTTTTGTTCTGCAGAAAAAAGGAAGTCATAAACATCTGGGATGGCATGAGGGTGAGTAAAGTTTCATTTTTGGGTGAACTATCCCTTTAAGCTATCTTTACACTGCAAAGGTGGCACAGATGCTGCATCTGAATTGGCATTTAGTTGTATTTACACAGACTGTTTAATGCTGCTCAGAGGTGGCATAAAAGCATTTACCCAGCAGTTACAAATGCAGAAATAATGTTACGAGATGAATATTTAAAATGTAAAATTATAAATATAGAAATATGAAATGAATGAAATAATAATGTATGAAATTAAATTATGAAACATATGCTCTATCATTACAAAAGCAAAGTTTAGGGCTGCTCTGATGCTGCATTTCATTTACACAGAACCAGAGCAGCATCAGAACTTCCTTTGATACTAGGGGCTGAGGTGGGTCAGAGCAGGCAACATTTAGTCTGACTTTTGCATCTTTACACAGAATTTTAAGCAGGCACAAAGCAGGCTTAACTTGCCTGTGTAAAGACGCCTTTAAATAACCAAAAATAGATAAATTCCCTACGGGGGCAGGCTTTGCCCTGAGCCATGGCTAATTTTGTACCGTGGAATTCTTTGTTAATGTGTAACACAATGTCCTGCACTTTGCTATTTAATTTTAACTCTGAGGGAATTCATACATTTGATTTACAGCTGCTAGAAGCACCTTAAACATCAGTGGTCTGAAATCTGCCAACTTCAAGAAGAAACAAAAACCAATTTCTGGTTTTAACTCACAGTTTAAATACCCTGTTGTGTATTTGGTCACATGATATACCATAAAAATGGAACAGGGTCATTCAGTCTGTTTGAGAGAAATGTTTGAATCACTATCTTCTGTGGAAACCCGCATAGATGCTTTTTCATGCTACATTGTGTATGCATAACCTTGCCACCTGTTGTTGACCACAAGCATGGTCATGGGTATGGAGTTACTCGTGTTGAGTGGAGGGGCACATGGCGGGCCAGGCTTCTGCCAGGGGGTCCACTGACAGAACCGCCACTGCCTCCCTAACCTAAAACATTTGCTTGAACCTAATCAATAATGTTTTCAAAAGTAAATGAGACATTTAAATGACATCCTTACCTAATCAAAGCCTAAACTTAACCAGTAGTGTTTTAAAATATAAATGAGACATTTAAAAAAACATCCTTACCTAATCAACACCTAAACTTAAAGGGTTACTTCAGGATTTAGCATTAAGCTTTGTATCAGTAGAAAACCAGTAGTATTTTCGAATTACCGAGCTCCCCCCACTCATATCCCCCTGAGACGAGAGATTTATGTATTTTTAGTCTGGAAAAAATCCTCAGATGACGCAAAAATCGTCATTTTGTGTCATCTGAGGATTTTGGGGCCAGAGGCTTAAAACTACAGCCAGTGTTCTGCATGTTTTCACCACGCCCATATGGGGCGGGATCTCACTCACAGAATGTGAAGATAGTGTCAGCCATCTTTCGGTAGAAGCTAAGAAAACAGGCTCTTGCTCTGTGTAGAAAGTTTGTATACAAGTAGACTAATCATGATGGCGGAATGTAGTTTTGAAGTTGAAATGGCAGAAGGGGATTTCGAAGATCTGTTGCGAGAATCTGATGCTCGCGGCTACCTGTACGAGCCGCAATACAGCGATGAACAGTTGCAGGAGATGGAGGAACAAGAGGCAGCCGGAGCAGCTGTTGTAGCAGGGGAGCAAACCCTGCTTGGCAGGCAGGAGGAAGAGCCCGGCCAGACTCGAGTTGGGGCGGACTGGTGGTGTCAGTGCTCTCGCTGTGCGCCTATGGAAACAGATAGAGAGTCCTATTGCTGTCGCGAATTTCAGCGATGCCATTTTCTTCTGGACGAGATTGCTGAATCCGCTGATGAAACTGCACCGCTAACTTTAGCATGTATAACTGAGCACCCAAGTTTTGTACCACACATGGACAGGGGAGTCCTGGAAACTTATTTTAGGATCCTGAAGATAAATTGGAAACGCCAGCCAAAGCCCGCAGGGACAAACGGACGGCTTAGTGTAAAGTGAGTATTTTGTTTGTTTTTCTTTTTGTTACTAAGACGTCATGTACAGAGTTTGGACACCCAGAATTATCATAATGTTCTTCCTGCGTAGTCAGTCAATTTATCAACTAACTCACGATTTATAGAGTCACAATGTATCAAAGCAAGCCTAGTTGTATCAAATTTTCAGATACTACTGCCTGTAACCGTTAGGCGTGGTTTGGGAGTGGCCTCGTAAGGGCAGCAAAGCAAGTGCATTCTGGGAGTTGTTGTCTTTCAGCCACATGTGTAAAAAATACATTTTCTGCCTTTTCTCAGTCTAGAATGCTTCAAATTCAAAAATAATTTCACATTTATACTATATAAATGACCAATTTTAAATACACATTCATCTTCACAGAGGTGAAGTATCCCTTTAAATATTAGTGTTTTAAAATGCAGAAGTGAAAAGCACAGATTCCAAAGCAACCATGTCATTTTGAGAGGCTTCTGTGACTCTGTCGTGTCACCTTGAGTTCATGGCTGGACTTGAACTGCAGTCCTACGATTTGAAGACCAATACTCAATGAGGTGAGCTAACACACAAGTAATGTAAGCATGAAAAAGTATTGTTTTTCAAAAGAGTCGTAAAAGTGTAAAATTGTGCCAATATCATAAATAAGCAGGTTCTGAGTAATAGATTGAAAAAAGTATCTATAAAGTTATAAAATCATGATTTGAGTGAAAGTGAATAAAACTCACAGTAGTTGTAGCACCCCTAGTGTTCATTTTACCTGGAAACTGCAGGGAATTGTACCTATCGAGAGACGTTTAAGTGTTGCAAAAATATTTATAGAGTCACTATGAGACCAGGTTGCAGCGATTCTTCGAATAAGCTGATTTTATACAGTGTGCATATTAGCGTACTCATTGTGAGAATTGGTGCTGTGGGACAGTATGTTAGCTACAAAACATCATTTCTGTCATACGGATGGCCAAGGAATTTACAGCTGTAACAAATTCAGAAAGAATCAATTGTACTGAGCACAGAGGGGATGGCATGCTGCTGATTAACAAATTAGTTATCAACCAATGAAATTGAGGCTGCAGAATCGGCAGCTTGAACTCAGTTCCACTCTCTTCACACACACACACACACACACACACACACACACACACACACACACACACACACAGAGGAGCCATTCAGGGGGCCCAGCAGTACCCCTGTCTGTGTTACATCACCAATCATGGCCTGGAATCCTGGATGACCTCACTGAATACTAAAGATTTGGGCTTGAGTGAGCTGCTAGCACAATGCAGCCAGTATATGCTTATCATTCCTACTTATGGAAAGTACCTTTTTCTCCACTTCTCTCTCAAATATATGTGTAAACTCATCCTAGTAAATCAAATCTGGGGGACAAAGAGCACAATCTTGCCATTCATGACTCCTCTCTAGGGTTAAAATACGACACAGTTTCAAAAAGCATCAGTGTTTTCAAGAATTTGCTAAAGGTGTTCTGAATGGTTTCATAGACTTGCTATAGTGTTGCTGGGGTGTGCTGGCCTGGTCTGGTCTGATCTTTTTCATCCATTTTAGCATCCACCAGATGGATATCGTCCAATCGCTAAAAGAAGTAGTGCAAAGCTAATAAAAACAACACACATTTTTCTCAACAAGCATGATTTGAGGTATATTTAATGTAGGTAGCACAGACGGTACATGATGAAGTTACTGTAGGGTTAGTGGTTTGTTGAAATTATGAGAAATAGTAACCATGATGCCTGCTTTAGCAAGCATCTCTAAAAATGCACTGTCAATAAAACCATAGCCTTAATGAAATAGTTTCCTTGACATCACATCCTGTTAGCATGAAGAGTGTAAAGCTGACATAAAGTTGCTCAACGCTTACAACGCAACAACTAACAAACAAATGCCATCGTAAAACAGGAAGCATACTATAGTATTACATTTATGATTTTAGATCAGCATAAATAAGAGCACAGGCATCTACAGTTGTTTTAAAAACCCACATAATTTGACTAAGCTCACGATAACTGATAAGAAAAAATCTAAGTCTTTGAGTTTAGGCTGTGACGTGGATCAAGTTCGAGAAAATATATACTTGTAAACAAGACAGCATTCAGTCCTGTCACCAGTTGGACTGCAAGAGATTATTTGTGACAAAAATCCCCTGTAGAAAAGAAGAAGTAAAAGAATGCTGACCTTTCACTAAGCAGATAACAAGTGCAAAGATTGAAATTCAGATATTGTGACTTTTAGAGCAGGGGTATTCAATTAAAGTACCAAAAGGTCCAATCTCAACATTTCCTTCCTAGGAAAAGTGGATAATACTAGCTTACACAGTGTCACTAGTCAGTATGGCTATAAATGATTGCTGTATGTATATTATATATATATTCATATACATATACGACAGTATATATATATATATATATATATATATATATATATACTGTCGCTAAAAAGTTTGGAGTCACTTGTCTGAAATGTTTCTCATGATCTTAAAAATCTTTTGATCTGAAGGAGTATGCTTAAATGTTTGAAATTGATGACTTGGACCAAATAATAAAGAAAAGAAGCCAATTAGTGCCCAACATAGATGGGAACTCCTCCAACTGTTTAAAAAGCATCCCAGTGTGATACCTCAAGAAGCTGGTTGAGCAATTGCCAACAGTACATTTATGCAAATTCAAAGCAAACAGTGGCTACTTTGAAGATGTTAAAATATAACATATTTGTATATATTTTTGATTTATTTAGTCAGCATAATTCACAAAATTCAATTTCTGTTATTCCATTGTTTTGATGAATTCATTATTATTAAAAAATGTGAAGAAAAAATAATAATAATAAAGAATGAGTAACCCCAAACTTTTGAACAGCAGTATATATATATATATATATATATATATATAAAATAGTTATTGTAAGTTTTCACGTTGGCAGCAATAGTATTTTGTAAAAGAAAAAAATCCAACAGTCAAGTCAAACTATCAAAATAGTCTCTTCAAAACTGGGCAGGGATAAGAACACTGGGGCCCCAGTTACCACAAAAGTAGTTGGGTCTGAGGTATCTTCTACCAAAAGATTATCATCAGTCGAGGGCACTTGTATATGAATATTAAAATATAATATGTACAGTATATATACTATACTTTATTAGGTACACCTGCACACCTACGTATTCATGTTATTATCTAATCAGCCAATCGTATGGCAGCTATACAATGCATAACATCATTCAGATATGGGTCAGGAGCTTCAGTTAACTTTCACATCAACAATCAGAATGGAGAAAATGTGATCTCAGTGATTTTGACCATGGCATGATTTTTGGTGCCAGATGGGCTGTTTGAGTATTTCTGTAACTGCTGATCTCCTGGGATTTTCACACACAGAAAACAGTTTTCAGAGTTTACTCAGAATGGTGCCAAAAGCAAAAAACATCCAGTGAGCAGCAGTTCTGTGGACGGAAATGCCTTATTGATGAGAGAGGTCAACGGAGAATGGCCAGACTGGTTTGAGCAGACAGAAAGGCTGTGGTAACTCAGATAACCACTCTGTACAATTGTAGTGAGCAGAATAACATCTCAGATTCCATGCTGCAAATCAAATAAACACAACAGAAAATGCTAAATCAAACCACATGAAATCACAACTTTCCCCCCAAACATTAAAATAATGTTTTATAGAAAATAATCTATAAAACAAACTCCAGCCAATAGGCAGAATAAGTACAAAGAATGTGTAGATTCATCCACATATCTGTCCTGAAGGTGTGTTCCTCTACAAAACATAATCCGTTCAGTTTCCTCAGGCAGTTAAACGAATGCCAGCCCATTCGGCTGTTACATGAGTGTAACAATAGGAGGCATAAGCACAAAGAATATGCAGATTCATCCACAAACTCTCCTGAAGGAGTGTTATTCCACAAAACAAACTCCAGCCGCTAGGCAGAACCAGCACAAAAAGAAACAAAAGGCGCGCAGATTCCTCTGACAGTCAAGTGAATGCTCAGTGAGTCAGGCCCACTCGGCTGCATCGAGAGCATCACACAATGACGCACTTATACCATTGACTTTATGAAGAACATCTGTATCTGTTCTCAATTTGGCCGGAACATCACTGTAAAAGTGACCTTCCGTTGATGTAAGAGTTTCTTGCATTACTTGAATCGATCATGTTTCTATCTTGTCAAATTAGCAAAGTCTGGGAACAAGAAAATACTGTGGTTCTTCCAAGAAAGCCTTCCTTTACTCCTCACCTCACGTAACACAAGATATTTATCAGATGATCTCAGAAATTTCTCCCTCAACGGATTTCTGAGCCGGAATTCTGTGAGCTCGCTCAATTTCCAGCTTATGGCCTGATATGTCGAGCAGGCTCGGGAAGAGTTCGTCTAGGAATTTCACCATATCTCGGCCTTCTTCGTCCTCAGGAATTCCAACAATTTGGACGTTGTTTCGCCGGTTACTATTCTCAAGGTCTTCCAACTTTTCCCAGACATGTTCCAAGTCTGCCTTGGTCGCTAGTGGTTAGCAGCTAATTCCCTTTCTCTTGTAACCAACTCAGTGAATTTCGTCTCCATGGCAGTGACCGATCGACGTATTACAGCAAGATCCTCCAAGTCAGCAACGACCTTTGTCAGCATTACCAACATGTTCAACAGATGATGCTGAATTTCTCTCACCTCACTGGCCAAATTGAGTCCTGGGCTTTTGGCCTGCTGCTCAAGTGCTTAAACTTGAGCACGTATGTATCTTTTAATGTATCTAGAGCCCAAGGATTTAAAATTCTTTGACATATGTCCGAACCTCGCATGGTGCCACAACGCAGCTCCCCCAACATGTTGAACCTTGAGGCAGATGAGCAGCCTCATCTTTCTGTTCTTGGCTGACAGAAGTGGAACTGGGCATGGTCTTCTGCCGTTGAAGCCCATTCCCCTCAAGGTTTGACGTGTTATGCATTCAAGTGTTGGGTATCGGATCGGGCATCCCTAGTATTAAGTGAATGAATGAATGAACAAATTAATGTATAAATGTAAGCTTAGAAGTTTACCCCAACATTATTAACAACAATGCTGAAAAGATATCCAATGTGCATGCTACGGATCCATAAATAGGCATCATAAATGGCCATAGCCATTGACAGATATACATGGTATGTGTAATATGCACACAAACCAAGATGTTCAAAAACGATAACAAGTAAACAAGCAAGTCTCCAAAAGAACTATGTACATGATACATATTACACATACCAGCAACATTTGTAGTCTTTCATCATTATTGGGGCACAGACAAAAAAAATTGTTATGTCTAAGGGCACAGACAAGACACAGACTAAGATTAATACTGATGATTGTGCAAGACTCTTGCACAACAGTCATGAGGATAATGTTTAGACGTAGTCAGAAGGTGCTCTACAGCTCTCATAGAGCAGAAGACATTGAGAGCCCTTCTCGTAGGGCTGGCTACCAGAAGAGGACACAAAGAAGTCCAAAGTCTTCATGAGCCACTGTCTGAAGCATGGACTCAGGATGGAGTTCACCAAAATTACTTGCCATAAACTTCCAGCGATGCTCCTATATCAACTTGGTCAAAGGGGGGACAACACTCTCTTAAACTACATAGAACATGAATTAACCACTAACAAATGCCTTCATTGGCCAAAATCATTGGACAATGCATCCACGTGTATTTCCTCAGGTAATTCGGGATGACTTCAAGGACTTTAACACTAAAACGTATAGTTTATACAAAATCATTTTGTTTAATCATTGACCCACAACACTTTCTTAGTTTACTAATTTTAACCACTAATAGTTCTATACATAAATAACTAATATTGGCATTATATTCATTTATTTTCTGTTTTGTTCTGCTTTGAAACAATGCCTGTTGTTAAAAACGCCATACAAATAAAATTGACTTGACTCGACAAAGTCCTCAGTCAGGTAAAAGGCAACAACAATAAGAGTATAATAGACCTAATGGACACTCAACTTCCATACTGAATTACCAATTTTATTCTCCAGTCCAGAAACAAGACCAATACTTCCCCTAATAACACCTGCATTTCCACAGAAATTACAAACTTGCACAGCCCAAAAGAGAACTGAGAAAAGAGAGCTCTTGGTATTTGAATGCTGCTCACACTCTATCTGTGAGGACAGTTTAGCTGTGTGTTGTTTTATTCTTTTGAAAATAACTGTTATATGGCATGAAAACCAGGAATTAATTGCGTTCACATAAACAATGTTGAGTGTGATTCAAAGGTTGCGCTTCATTGATGTTTAGGTTTAGGGTTGAGGTTAGGGTACATTAAATATGCATTCCTGTTGACTGCGTTACATCATTAACAGCTAAAAATACAACTCGATTTTGGCGCCACCCTATGGACATTTTAATACATTCAACAGCACTTCCAGCTTGGACCACTGGGGGCAGTGATTTGACAGACTGATTTCAGCAGCAGAACATTCGACCTACTGTCGCCAAATTCATTGTGATAAGTTTGAGCTATTGGAGAGTGGTTTAATTATGCGAGTTCTCTACTATTTGCCTCACATATATTTGGTGAAAAATGACCTCCCCTGACCTCAAGTGGTGCACTAGTGACTGATGCTAGAGGCTGTAGCCTTTAGCCTCCTTGTTAGCACACCTGCCTCCAATGCCGGAGACAATGTTTCGAGTCCCGTACGGAGTGGGTAGAACAAGAGCATTACATCTGTCTAGTTCTATAATAGTGGTGAGGCACTGGAGGATGGGGAGAACTGAATGTTTTGTAGAGAGCAATGTACTGCTCTATTGTACTAAAATTACACTCCTCACCTATAAAGTGCTGTCCTAATTACTTAATGGAGCAAAGAGATATAACAAGCACATCATGACAGCCATAAAGAGACTTCATGGTAGAACATATGGTATTACCTTAGGCTAACACAATTTCAGCAACAATAATTAACTGTTAATCATAAGTGATTTATTTATTTATTTTTTTGCATTGCCAAAATTTTGGTCATACATTTAGAATCACGTTACATTTAAAAAATGCTAGTATCGTACAAGTATTGCAGTTGCAAATCACTGACACATTTTAAAATAATTTAGTATGCATATTTCAGCAGAGGTCTTTAAGAAATGTGTATTTTTCATAAGAGGTGAGATGTCGCATTAGTTTTTATTTAACGGATCTAGAATAGATTCAAATGGAGAACATTTTTTTTACATTTCCTTTGACAGTTTTACTATGGTTGAATTTCCCCAGTCTGTCATTTTCTGGATTGTTTGCGCACCACCCCCTGGAATAATTTTCCAAGAACTGTTCTATGATTCCTGATCTTTTGAAAATGCACATATGTGTTCAAAATGTGCACTAAACTGAGTATTCTTCCTTACAGTCTCTATAAGTCTTAAAATGAGTATATACTGTACTGGTCAAATACTTGCAAGCACTTTCAGGTATGTGTGTGAATGTACTGTAGATTCTGAGAGATTAAAAGTTTTCCAAGTATATTATCCATTTAAGCACATGTTTGATCTTCTATTAAAGCATCATTTAATTAGATGCAACAGAATTACTATACACCTCTTTTAGTAATCCTGAACTTATGATCACACTCACATGTGACACTCCTGTCGTGCACATGCAGAAAGATCCGCGGTCTTCCAGTGCATAGCGCCATGTAAGATGCATTAGCATAAGATGACCTACATATCCAGGACTGCACACCAGCGCTACACATTGTGCCTGCTGAACTGAATGGCACCTCATCCATGCCAATGCTGAAACCACCATCACTATGGAAACCAGAACTTCACTGGCAGTCCTCCAGAGTTTCTTGTGCTATCCCACCAAACTAAGACCCACAGACAAGACAGCACACACCGATTTAAACTTAGAGAATCTAAGAGAATACTGGTTCATGTATCTCAACTGGAAGAGCATGGTGCTAGCAACGCCAAGATCATTGGTTTGATTCTTAGGGAAAACACAAACTGATCAAATATATCTGAATGCACTGTAAGTTGCATGATATAAAGCATCTGCCAAATGCATCCATTTAAAAGTAAATTACATACATACACATATAATGAAGAATTACATTAGCAGCAGCATATTTCTCTAGCCCTTTGAGAATTTAATTTTATGCTGTACTTTTTATTAGAGATAGACTGGTTTGACCGCTATTTTAAAGTAGGGGTGGGGAACCTTTTTCCTAGCAAGGGCCAATCAAGTATTTACAAAATAATTTGCATTGCAGTTATTTCTAATGGTGGGTTGAAATTTATATACAGGTGCATTCTGTGTATGCTCAATGCAAGCACCAAGGAACAAAAATGAAAGGAGACTTTGCATTATACAGTATTTTGCATTGTTATTGTTATAAATATATATATATAATTATTATAATCATTTTTTTTTTATTTCATTCTCTTTTCTCCCAATTTTTGGAATGCCCAATTCCCACTACTTAGTATATCCTCGTGATGGTGCAGTTACACACCTCAATCTGGGTGGCAGAGGACAAGTCTCAGTTGCTTCTGCTTCAGAAACAGTCAGTCTGCGCATCTTATCACGTGACTCGTTATGCATGACACCGCTGAGACTCACAGCATGTGGAGGCTCATGCTATTCTCCGCAAACCATGCACAACTTATCACGTGCCCCATTGAGAGCGAGAACCCCTAATCACGACCACAAGGAGGTTGCCCCAAGTGAATCTACCCTCCCTAGCAACCGGGCCAATTTGGTTCCATGATTTCTCGTATGGTCTAGTGGGCAGGATCAAATGGTCTCGTGGGCATTATATGGCCCTTAGGCCAGACGTTCCCCATGTTTTAAACCGATATTTCCACATTTCCACTAAATCAGTTATCGTTTTTTTAATATTGGGTTTCCTTATAAAGTTAGAAACAAAAGACTTGATATTTTAAATATTAATAAAGTGAGGGGCTTTGAACAAGTGTATATTGCAACTTAAAATACTAAAATTAATTATTTGTAGACTGCGCGCAAATAGTTAAACAGGCTATTCACCTTCAAAGATATTATTTTTATTGTGCCTTAAAGCAGAAATAAAACAAGAATACAAATTGGTTATGCATACTGGTTGTAGGACACTTAAATATAAAAATAGTCAGTATTGTATTGGTCATTAAAAAATACAATCGGCCGATCTTTACTTTTTATAAATCCTACCTAAACCCGAAATGAAGAATAAACACAAATCCTTTGCATCTGCATGCAAATAACACTCAAATGCACTGATCAGCCACAACATTAAAACCACCTGCTTAATTTTAAGTTGGTCCCCCTCGTGCCACCAAAAGAGAACCAACCTGCATCTCAGACCAGCATTCTGAGATTACATTATTCTCACCACAATTGTACAGAGCGGTTATCTGAGTTACCGTAGACTTTGTCAGTTTGAACCAGTCTGGCCATTCTCTGTTGACCTCTCTCATCAACAAGGCATTTCCATCCACAGAACACAACTGAGGTTGGTGCTGTTTTGGCGGCACGTGGAGGACCTTCACAATATTAGGCAGGTGGTTTTAATTTTGTGGCTGATCGGTGTATGCACTAATATCATAGAATGTTTCAAACTAAAGGAAAACATTAGAAATGTGGTAAAAGTACCAGATGATAATACCACGCTGCACCAGACTTTGATATAGGAAGGTACTACTTTGATTTCTATCATGGTTATGACTGATTACCATATTCATGTCCATGGTTACGTGGTAATCCATGGCACCATGTCCAAAAAACATTTGTGGTTTTACTATGGTACTTTTTCTTAGTGTTTAATGAATATCTTTAGAGCTTCTTGTTTTTGTTATTAACAATTTGACAATTTAAAAAATGTAAATCAACGAAGACACGTTAATTTAACTTGCAACTGTTTCATGCATAATCATGCTTTTTAAATGACAAAAATAACAACGCAATAAAACAAAGTTTTATCCGTCAATTCCAGACTCCTCACCGCATCCCTCCGTATAAGAACGGCAGGAATTACTACGTCATACCTTACAAAAGGTGAAACCTTCCAGTCTCCAAACAATTTGTATATATTTAATAAAAGTTGCAAACGATAATCCAGTCAAATTGATGGTTATAATCCAAATCTGTACTTTAGATGTTTTCCAGATTTCACTTCACAGGAAAACAGGTGTGTGTGTGTTTGGGAGCTTCCCCGCAGTGCCACTCGCTGTCACTCGGGCACACGATATCAACTCACCTAACCTGTTGCGCCGTTCATTTGACTCTGGCACGATGGTTGGATACCCCTTCCCCTGCAGTCAAATAAGCAGGCTTATATTTAGATACAGGTTCAATGCCCCAACGAAAAGGCTTTCTTTTCGGATCTGACAATAAAAGTTTTTAAACGTGTACTTGCAAAAAAGTCGATTCTAACTCGAATACGCACCGTTTAGACAGTCTGGTGACCGGGATAAAGTGAAATCAAACGGATGGAGAAGCCGGTTCCGGCTACACAAACAGACAAGCAGCGCATTGACATGCAGATCAGTTGACAAGGAGTGGCGGCGGTGGGCTCTTTGTGGATTGGGTGTTTGATTAGGGCCAAAACATCGCTAATAAATGTGTATAACACAGAAACTGTTCTCCAAACGCAGAGATATAGCAGTTGTGACAGGATAAGTTGAGTTTTTTGTCATTTTGTTACTAGGGTACGAATTATGAGTTTGGTCAACTTAAAAAAAAAACATTGAATCACCAGAAAGTCGCTGTGTATTTCCCACACTAGATATGAGTTACTTCTTTTTTTTATTTTTTATAAATACTCAACAAAATCTACAGTATTTGTGCTGTAGTACTAGTACAATTCTCTATGTGCCCTCTGGAATAGTACAATCTTAGGCCATTCCTACAGTTCGGTGCCTTTTCAGCAGAGCCGTTTCTAGATTTAAGCGGTATAAGACGGCGCTTAGGGCCCCGAGCCACCAGGGGGCCCCACAGAGCAATACGTTTTTTTTGTTGTTGTTGTTTGTTTTACATTTAAATATACTAAAAGTTGCTTTGAGACTCAGGTATCTGTTATGGTTCAGTTAGATGGGTATAGGGAGCTCCCTTGTGGCTCGAGAGGGAAGGGAGAACGCAATGATCCAGGGTGGGGGATGGATTGTGGCAATTTTGGGGCCTTAAAGACACTTGATCGTTAAATTGAGTTCATATACAATACTTTAGTTTTAAACATTGCCCACCAACATCTACTCTGTTTACTCTAATAATATATGACTTTTATTACACATACAGTAGATAACTAATATTGGCGTTGTATTCGTGCTGTTTAGCCAGAGGGGAACTGGCTCCCCCAGCTGAACTTGGTTTCCCCCAAGGTTAATTTTCTTCATTAACTACATTTTATGGAGTTTTGTGTTCATTATCAAAGTCACCTTTGCTTTAAAATTATGTGTGTTAAAAACCTTATACCCAGGACCCCAAGGGCCCCTGGGCACTGGCCCCATTGGCACGGTCGGTAATCCATCCCTACTTATACCACAACTTGTCCTGGGGACTTAAAATGCATCGAATTGTAGGTGCCTTGATGTTGATACATTACCCTCATGGTATTCCTTAGATCATATTATGTTTTGTATATCACAAATTAATGTAGTATAATCACACTCCAGCAGAAAAACCTAAAAAACAGTAAATCAGGGCAAACTATGGCTGATTAAATTGATGCAACCATTCAATAACAGTTTGACCACAACTTTGACATTTTAAACACTGGCACTTCCCTACAGTTCCTATGCTTATCTGTATACAGCTCCCTCATGTGGTGAAAACAAAAAATCAGGTAACCTCTATTCAAATTACTTTGAAATAACTAAACCTTCTTCTTCTTCTTCTTCTTCTTCTTCTTCTTCTTCTTCTTCTTCTTCTTCTTCTTCTTCTTCTTCTTCTTCTTCTTCTGTTGTGGTTTATTATTCTATTTTGATGTATGGAGTGAGTGAGTTTGATGTCTGAGTGTAAAGACCCCCCTTAATAAAAATTGAATGCAGAAAATGTTTGAAATAATTGGATATTAGAATAGAACAGAACAGAACAGAACAGAAATGTATTGGAGGAAGGTTCCCCACACTTTTTAACCAATACATTTCCATGACTTTTCCAGTCATTTGAGATTGCTCGACAAGGATTTCAAAAAATAAAAAATATTTTTGATTCAGACCAATTCACTAATGAATAATTCAAACCTATTTGTGAACTGACTCACTTAAAGGGATAGTTAACCCAAATGAAAATTCTCTCATGATTTATTCCTGACATCCCAGATGAGTATGATTTTCTTTAGCAGAAAACAAAAGAAGAATTTTAGCTTCAAAATTCTGGCACCGATTCACTTGCATTTTATGGGCTTATAGAGCTGAAATATTCTTCTAAAAATCTTAATTTGCGTTCAGCAGATGAAAGAAAGTCACACATCTGGGATGGCATGAGGGCAAGTACATGAAGAGAGAATTTTCCTTTTTGGGTTAACTAACCCTTTAAAATAACACTCGCACAAATCAGCAAAACAGCAAGTTTAGTATAAACAAACTCAACAAAAATAGTGAGTAACTAAAGATTTGTATATTCACAATAGAAATTTCCACAATATTTCCAGGTTTTCCATGACTGTGGGAACCCTGTGCAGGGATTGAATGAAGTGTTACATACCATGGATTTGTCCGGTGTAACTGGGGTTGGGACTGTGGTGGAATTTGGTGTCCACACAGTCCCTGCTGGATTGTCCTTGTTTTTTGGGGATTCTGGTTCCCTCACACTATCTATACTCTCATACAAAATCTTGCCATCATCTGTGAGGTTCCATATTTCGGGACTCCACCCAGCTCTTATGAGCATCTGAATATCTTCATCCAGGCTCTTTGTGTCCACCTGGACACGAGGCAGTAAGATAGTGTGTGGTGTTTCCCCATTAGTTGGAGAAGCAGAGTTGGGGGACTTGTCATGGCTATCATGTTCAGGTGCAAGGCTGGCCTCTGCTTCAGTCTGTATGGGGCTTAGTTCCAAAACCTTTGGTTCAAAGAAATACTTTGGAATAATGTAAGTTGACATTCTATGACCGTCTTTCTCTGTGTCCGTTTTTATTGAGGCAGGGAGTCTAAGCGTCACATTTTCAGAGGTGTGGGTGTCAGGGAGTGTAAAAGGAGCTGTCCTGGAGCTTGACCGGAGGGCTTCATGTCCGCTAAACTTCTCCGGAGTGTCCAATGGAGTTTGATTGTGCTCAGGTGGAAGCTCTGTCACATACTTAGCTGGGATGTAAAAAGGCTCATCTGTTTCATCCCGGCGAACGCGCCACCAATTGTCGTTGGTCTTGGCTACTAGGATGTAGTGCTCGTTGGGTTTGATGGACACCGTTCTACCTTCTTGAGTGGTGTAATTGTATTCAAAGTTCACCAGAACCTGCTGTGAAAGTGACATGTTGGCCCACATCAACTGATCCCAAGCAGACAGGAGATCAAGGTTCAGAAATATCGGTAGTCATCATGAGATCTGAAGATAGAGAAGAACATTTTTGTATTTTTATTAATCTTATCTTATCAGGCAATCTATTGCCTGGTGGACAATAAATGGATTGAAAAAAATCCCATAGACTTACAAGGACACAACATGATCACACAGGAAATTGAAATATTGCCTCCGAAATTTCATGTACCCTGAATCAACCCCATGCAGCTGAATTGCAAGTGTCATCCCCCATCAGACATTTTTGCATCAATTCAGGTGTGAAATTTTATTCCCTCTAGCCCTACTAATATCCTGTTGTGCTTACAATCTCTGAAACTTGGGTTCTGGTCCTGTGGAAACCAGGAAGTGATTATGTATACAAAAACAATAGTGAGCACGATTCGTAAGTTGCATTGTAGTTTTACTCCATTGTTAGGTTTAGGGTTGGGGTTTGGGCTAGGGCATAGAGTTAATCAAATATACATACCTGTTCTATTGTATAAAAGTTACAAATAATAAAAAAAACAACTCACTTTTGGTGCCACTCTGTGGATCTTTCAACTGAAAACTGGTGCTCATACATGCCCATACGTTAAACAACATTTCTAGCTTCTGCCACTGGGAGCAGTGATTCGATTTTCAGTAAGCACAAACCAATTTCAGCAGCAGAACTTTCAACCTACTGTTGCTGAATTCACACTATAGCTTTGGAGTGGGATCTTTTGACTTGAGCCAGTAAGTAACCACCTTTTAATCAACTAGAACTTCTTAGAAACCACCTAGCAAAGCCCTAGCAACCACCCAAACCACCTTAGCAACCACATAGCAGCATGCTAACAACCACTCAGGACACCTATGCAACTGCATAGCAACACCCTGGCAACCACCCAACACCTTAGCATCATGGAGGCATGTTTTGCACCACACTTTAGTTTCAGGTTATTATTAGCAAATGTATATTGAATCAATGTCACTATAGTGCACATTTACGATAATAAGGGTGCTTTCAGATTATTTATTTACCAGTATTTATAGAATTTATAGCCTATATTCACTGAGGAGTAACATGAGAAAATCAAGAAGATCAATATTTAAGTCATTTTTAACCATATATATCCACTTTCACTTCTCTTTTACATACTTCTTCATTGTTTTTTGGTAATTTCCGTTTTCCATGCACTGGTTGGGGCTGGTCAAAGGTTAAGATTTAAAGAAAAATAAGACTTAAATATTGATCTGTTTCTCTCCCATACCTATTTTAGAGTCTTATGGATTACTTTAATGCTGACTTTTTGTGCTTTTAGAGCTTTTAGGTTCTGGCCACCATTCACTTGTATTGTGAGGACCTAAAGAGCTGAGATATGCTTCTAAAAATCTTCTTTTGTGTTTGGCAGAAAACAACAAATTCATACACATCTGGAAAAGCATGAGGGCGAGTAAATGATTAGATTTTTTCCATTTTTGGGTGAACCTATCCCTTTAAATATGTGCACTTCGTGGAATGCAGCCAGACCAGGGGAACAACAGACAGGTGTGTCAGACAGAGTGTGAGAGAAGCCAGGCAGTCATGATGGCCCATCGTGAAAGATTAGAGGATTAACTGTCTCAGAGCAGACATTTTTTAAATGATTGCAGTCCAGTACAGTACATTCTGCATCACAAAAACAACCTACACAGAAGAAGAGAGACTAAAATAGGGGAAATATGAACTTGCAAAATAGGGAACATACACCATGCTGTGTACAAATCTCGGATTTCTTTGTGGCAAAATAATGCTTACATGATAAGTAGAGCAGATCATGACATAATTTAATATTACATGCTTTTGATATTCCTATCACAACCTATTAATTAATGTAGTGTTACATATGAACACATCATAAAAACTAGCACTTCTCATTACTGAATTGTAAACCGACAGGATGTTTTTTGGGTACAGCCCTTGTATGCTGTAAATGGAGTTGACCACAGGCAGTGAACGCCTTCTGTGTTATGAAAAATGTGTCCAAACCACTTAAATTACATTCAAGAATACATAATGCATCAGCAACTGGTTTGACAGTATTCTCAGGGTGGTGAACAATTATAAATTGTTTCATATGATTCCCGTGTTCTCCATTACCATCATGGTTCACAGATCTGTTGCAAAATTAGGCTTTTATGTTTACAGTATGGTTGTGAACTTTCCGCCATGCGAATACGAGGTGCTTGAGCATTTTGCCGCCTCAAAATAGGGGAGGATTTCGTCCAAAATACGGTACATCCCATCTATTGCAGGACATTTTCCAACCCTCTTTTCCAACAAGTTCTGGGTAGATTACTTTGAAAATTGACATGACAAAAATTGTAATCAGTAACCTAGTTTCTGTTGCATTTGTAAGTTAATGTAATCTAAAACGTCTGGATTACTTTTAACAACTCTTGTTTATTGGATGTGACATGCATTTGAGCAGTCTAGTCTGGCACAATTTTTATTACAAATTTTTTGGAGGGGAATTCCAATTTGGAATTCCAGTTTGGAATTCCGGTTTGGAGGTAGCCAGCGTCTTCACCACTGAGCTATCCAGCCCCCCCCCATAATGTTGCTTAAATGAATTTAAGATAACTTAATGAATCAAAATATGAGATTGTTTTGTCTTTTACTTACTATTTGTCTTTTTCTGAGAGAAATAAAACGGCTATTACCGGGTCATGAAACACAAAAATTAATTTGAACTGATATAGGTTGTTCCACAACCCTTGTAATTGTTATAATGAAATCCATATGTAATCACATAATCCATAAAATAACTCTAATCTGATTAGGATTATTTTAAAATGCAATGCAATCTAAATTCAAGTACTTGATTTTTGTAATCTTCTTATATAAACCAGATTACATGTAATCTGTTACTACACTGCACTATTTACTACCGAAAAAATTCCAATGAAATGACTGATTTATAATTTAGATTAATTCTTATTTGTGCAACCCACCCTCAGGAAAATGTGCATGTTACTGCAGATAATATTTAACGTGACACACAATGACATGCAAAATCAAACAAATCTGGGGAAAAAATAATAACATTAGATTAAAATACACAAGATAATAAATAACATTAGATAATATCATTGAAACAAGGATAAAATAAACTTACCATAGATGAACAGAATAATGCCTCGACTCCTCTGAGCTGTGGGGCATTTTAATAATTCCTATTAGTAGCAAATACTATCATCTCTCTGTCTCGCTTAATCCAGCAGATCTCGGTCCCAAACTTCAGAACTGTAGTGTCAACCTTAAAAAAATGTGCCCAGGTTTGTGTTGCTAGACAGGTTTGAGTTTGGCTGCGAGTGGCTGCGAGCAGAAGGAGGTGTGTTAAGACACACTGGCGTGTGTTTACAAAATGTGTTTTACAACAGAATAACACATTTCAAAGCTTCATTGTATCTCTACTGCCCTATGAGACCAGAATAGTCAAGTGCTGAAAAAAAAAAGAAAAAAGGAACAAGAAAATTAAAAAAGGGGAAACAAAACAACAAAGAATTTGAATGTTGACAATTGGCATGGCAAAGATGACAGAGGACTGTAAACTGAAGGGCTGTACTTCTTGTAGCATGTTTCACTGAAGGCTATCTTTGCCTTAAGACTCATATTTCAAGTTATATTATTATATACACCAAATTGATGACTTTATAGAAGTTTAGGTTCACTCACCAGCCAATGGCACTATTCTTTTCTTTTGGTTTTCCTTTACACTGACTGTTGGGCTGAAAAAATGGTCCAGGTCAATGGCTAATAACACTGTCCCTTTTTAATATTGTATGGAGTGGGGTTTTGCTACCACATATTTAGGTGGAGCCCCAAAAATAGTAACTTAACAATAGTGTTGAATGTAAAAATATTTCATTCGAAGCCTTTGTTCAGTTTTGTTACACTGGTTGCACTCAAATTTCAAACTTAAGAGTAACACTTAAAAAAGTACTGTGGTGGTACTAGTAATGACAGACAGTAATGGAATGAGATGGTAATACTGTGATACTTTAATATATATACCATGGTACTACTGAACTGCATAGACCTTTTTCACAGTAGCGCTGTAGGGTGTAGGCTGTGAGGGGTAGACTTACCATCTATTTAACCCTTATTTTGTGTTCAAAAATGACCAACAGACTAAGATGGTTTACAAATCTCTCATATGCATTTATTATTTTATTGACAGAATGATTAATTGAACAGAGCTTAAACTGGGCCAGTGCAGAATTTGTTTTTAATAAAATAATTATGTAATGAATTAAAAACCACTTGCTTGTTCTGAATAAAATGTGTCATTTTAAATCTTAGAATCAAGACTTTACAATACATAGATCAGATCCTACCAATTATTAAATAATGATGTTTAATTTGCTGACAAATAAGAAGTGTTTCATTCTCATCATTTGCAAAGTTGTTATCACAACATATTAAAAGTTGGTGAAACCAACATATGTGCTCATCTAAAGGATCTGGATGCACCTGAACACTTCATATTTTTGTATTTTGTAGTCTAATCCATTCATTTCCAATGGACGGTCATTTTTGACCAGGAACACATGTGTAACAAAGTGAAATAATAATAATAATAAAAGTTGTATGTACGGTATAAAGCTCCTAGATCCCATTTGATTTTCCTCAACACATGTTATCTGCAGGTTTTTTTATTTATTAAATTTTTTTGTCTAATGAATGTTATTGAAAATATTTTTCCTGCGGAATTATCCAAAAACACTTTAAACTGCAGTACAGTCCAGTTGAAGGGACTGTACATCATCTATCCCTCACGGCATTGTTGTCATTCCCGTCAAAAATCAAAGATGGCGCTGCTGTGAATAAAGTGTAGGGCATTTACATGGTACCCCAGTACAGTTTCTTCCGTGAATACAATGTGTCCAAAACATATGAAGTACCATGATGTTTATTTGTAAGTGTAATAGTAATATATTTCACATGATCAAAAATTAACCAAATAGGCTATAAATGTTTATCAGCACTGAGCTGAAGACTTGTTTATGCAGTCTATAGCATTTGGATTTGTTTGGTGTGGAGTCACTGGTGCACTGGTGCATGCAGGAGAATGTTGTGAAATAAATTCATTCAAAAAAAGAGCGTCATAAGCCCCAGAAACAGGATGAACCAGTCAAATGCTGAAAGCTTTCAGAGAAAAGTGAAGTGTGATGTGGTTTGGGCGGAATGACAAGTTGACAAAAATTCCATCCTTCTATTGCTGTTCTATGTAAAAATGAGCCATACATGGGTCAATTCCTCTGAAAAGCGTAAACAACTGTGGCTCACTGTGAATTTGATGACTATACAGTTCTGTCGGTCGAAAGTTCTTATCAGTATGTGCTTACTGAAATTCAAACCACTGCCTCCTGTGTCCGAATCTGGAAGTGTTGTTGATCGAATGAGCACATTTGTGCTCCAGTTTCTGGTTGAAATGTCCACTGTGGTTGTTGTTGTTATGTGATGAAATCAACAGGAATGCTTATTTTATTGACCATACGCCCTGACACAAACCACAACAATAAACCTAACCATCAGTGGAGTAGAAATGAAATCTTACCACATAATATGAAACCTTCGAATCGTGTTCTTTTTCAATTATATGAACGGCTTTATTTACTGGTTTCCATGGGACGCATGGAACATACAGTAGCACCTCAGGAAAAGGTAAACACATTTAAAGGTATAGTTCACCCCAAAATGAAAATTCTCTCATCATGTATTTACTACCATGCCATCCCAGATGTGTATGACTTTCTTTCTTCTATAGAACGCAAATGAATACTTAAATGAAAATATCTTAGCTCTGTAGGTCCATACAACGCAAGTGAATGGTGCCTGAGATTTGAAGCTCAAGAAAGCACATAAAGGCAGCATTAAAGTAATCCATAAGACTCCAGTATTTTAATCAAAAACAGATCAATATTTAAGTCCTTTTTTATGATAAATGAATTCTTTCACTTCCACGGGAGAATATATGGTAAAAAAGGACTTAATTATTGATCTGTTTCTCAACCACACCTATCATATCTCTTCTGAAAACATTGATTATACCGCTGGAGTTGTATGGATTACTTTTGTGTAGCCTTTATGTGCTTTTTAGACCTTAAAATTTCTGGCCACTATTTACTTGCATTGTATGGACCAACAGAGCTGAACATTTTTCGTTTGCTCTGCAGAAGAAAGTCATACACATCTAGTAGGGGGGTGAGCACATTATATATTTTTCATTTACGAATGAACAATTCCTTTAAATAATTGCAATGATGCCAGTAGAAGGCATCATGTTTCAGGTGCACATCTTTTCCAACACAGCAATTAAAGTATAGCATCCTTCAAATGTACCATATCAGATATTTAATTATTACTGTACAATATATGAAATGGGCTGCCAGCTTATGCTATTTACAATATAAGAAAAACTACTCAGGTAGTGCCTGTGATGTACTATGAGGCTAAAATAATGTACTCTGAAAGTTAAAGTAATAATATTATTAAAATTAATATTAATAATTGTATTATTAAAGGAAAAAAGTACAAAATTCTGTGTAGCAAAGTTACTAAATCTACCAGAGGAACCCTTCACTATTTACAATGCATGTGCTTTTGAGTATTAGTATTATGTAAGACTGTAAAGAGGGAATCCTTACACATGCCTGCTAAACTTTTGCTTAGGTGACACTGCCACTAGTGGCAAAACATTAAACATGACACACTGTATGCAGTCATCCACACTTTCCCTGCAAAATATTGTGGTATTCATTAAATCAGGCAACAAGTTTATGAACAATTTTATATTTATCTTTTGTATCATCCACAGAGATGAATGTTAGCAATGAAGTTGCTTTGCAAATAATTCACATTTCCTTGTAATAATACAGTAATTACATTTTTGGCACAACCCATTTTAGTGATAACAAATACTTCAATGAAACTGAAACTTGACAACAAAGGCACAGAGTATGAAAAAAACTTTTTAAAGTATGTTGTAAGTGTCTTCATTTCATATACATTTCATTTTCACTCTTATTAATGCATCGATTCTTGCATCTACATGAACAAGCTTATTAATATAATATGCATACAATTTATTTGAAACATTTAATACTTTATATAAAACTTGGGAAGCCATGAAAAAACAGTACTATGAAAACAATCATTATAAGATCCTTGGCATTCAGTTGCCTAATGAATTTCATAAATATGACTTCCTTGGCCTGACAGAATGAATGATGACTAAGCAAAAAAAAAAAAAAGAGAACTGAGAAGACATAACAAAGACCTGCAGAACCCCAGATTAACTATTGAATATTGATGTGCTTTATGTGTATAAAGTCCATAGTGAGAAAAAAAAAATAGCAGTTTTTCTACCAGTACAATTATTTGTTTGGCACAGATTGATCGCTGACATTTTATATTGTAATGTACTGTACATGTTCCAGGTGAGTTAAGGTGCGTAAATATGTACTTATCCTTGTAAATAAGTGCACTTAAGGTTTCTGAGGTTCAGACGAGTCTTGTAAAATGCTTAATGTGAATTCATACAAAGATGGCTAGAATTACCTTACTTACCAATTTCCGAGTTCACGTTTTTGTTGTCAGCTATAACTTGTTTTGACAAAAATGTGTATTTACTGCATTTAGCCATTGCAAGGCAGTAGAGAGAAAAGGATTGTAGTGATTATGTATTTTCTAATGAACAACAAAAGGTGCACATGGATCCAATATGGTGTTATGAGTCCTGCCATAGAAACTAACATTTTCGGAGTCTGACGAAAGAATCTCAGTTGGAGTTATGGTCATTCTTACGAGATGAGAATGCAGAATTAGATCAGAACTTTTATGAATTACACCGATAATCTAGTACCTGATTCTATTTACCTGTGCTTTAAACTAACCCTGGAGTTTATGTACTGTAGATACAGCAGCTACAGAAACATATGCAACATGAATCTTTCCGTTGTTGCTAGTTTCCTATGAAACATGAACATTTCAGTCCTCCAAGTCTCTGTCCAAGTATTTCTTTATTCTCACACAGCGTGGACAGTCCGGACACTGAGCTTTACAGGAGGCGTGAAACACCGTCTTACACACGTTACACCTGAGAGAGAAAAATAACAGAGAAATAGAAAATGCAAAATCACACAATCAAGCTCAAGACATTTCTCAGTTTCACAACTCTCCACACTCATCACAATTTAAGTCCCATTTGCATGGCAACAGCTACATGTGACTGAATTTCCCACCAGTTCTAGATTCACATGACTCCCCGAGTCTAGAGAGGAAACTGCCAGCACAGCTATGAGCAAAACTGTGAAATTAAAAGGGGATGTGGGGATTTGATTTCATAGGATGACTACAGTATTGGAGAGTAACTTACAAATAGTAGTAGTGACACTGCTAACATAACAATAGCTGGTAAATGGGGGCCTGTGTTGCTCAGCGAGTACTGACGCTGACTACCAACCATGGAGTCAAATCCAGGGCATGCTGAGTGACTCCAGCCATGTCTCCCAATCAACCAAATTGGCCCGGTTGCTAGGGAGGGTAGAGTCACATGGGGTAACCTCCTCGCGGTCATGATTAGGGGTTCTCGCTCTCAATTGGGCACATGGTAAGTTGTGTGTGGATCATGGAGAGTAGCATGAGCATTTTTAGGTGGCTGTGTCAGTTTGAAACTTAGAAAAACACATCATAATGTGATGTTTTTAATATTGTGATCTTTTAAAGTTATAATTTCTACCAAAGGAGAGTTATATATTTAAAGATACAGCCCCCTCAAATAGCCAACATGCACGTAGCTACCATTTGTTAGTAATCAATTCAAAAGAGTCGCTTGCTGAGAAGTTTCAAAAAAGCTTCCCAAACATTAGATGTCTAAATAATTTGTAGTGTACAACAGTACCTGGTGGTGCTCTCAAGCTGAAAAGGGAAGATGATGTTGTCTGTATTGCAGATCTGACAAATAAAACCCCTCTGGGTGCAAAGGTCACAGATGTGCACGTGTTTGGAGCCAAACTGAATCAGAGACTTCAGATACGATTCATAATGGCCATCTGCTATCTGTGTGTCACAGAGAGAATGAGGAAGACAGAGATTATTTTGACATGTAGTTGTTCAGTCTTATAATAATTTTTACAATTTCTGAAGAAAAGGTAAGAGGTGCTTGTCTGTGCGGAATTCACTGCCTTGAAGCTACGGTTTTTTGTGGTTACCAGGGCAACGCTATGTGTGGATGCTCAAGTATTCTGAGCATTTTTTTTGTGCGTAACTGCTGCCATGTTCAAGGTAGTTGCTTACTGCTCAAAGTCAAAAGATTAACTAGATTTAGCTCAGGACTCTCCTTCAGTCCACATGTTTTAATATCCACCAGGTGAAAATCATTAGTTTGATTGCCTAGAAAAGTAAAAGCAAACCTCATCTCAAACCGATTTGAGGTATCATTCATGCCCGTAGCACAAATGGTTAGGGACGAGTTATACACTGAATTTTTCGCCCACTTTCACAATCCAATGAATTTGCGATGGATAAAATCATGTCCTGCCCTACATTTGTCATGTTGAATATCTCATCACTCAGAAATACATTAGAATAAGGAAGTAAAATGGGTTGTGAATTAAGTTTCACATTGATTTTAATAAGTATGAGCAATAGTAGCAATAATTGCCTCCGCAAACACCAATAAATATAAGAAAAGAATTTGAGAAAGATACCTGTTGCAAGTCCAATACACTGTATACATCACTTCTCTCTAATAAGTAACACCTCTGTTGAAGCCTGGAAAAAAAAAGGCTACTTATTACTTGCACTGTATGTAACAAACATCTATTAAAGTTGAAAACTTGACAAACACTTGCTTTCAAGATCACGCACACACACCTTGGCTGGATTTGCTTACAGATCCCACTGCGGCACATGAGGAGGTAGTCGCCAAGGAAATTGACTCTCTGTCTGAGGCTCTGTACAGTAGACATGATGTCAGAATGATCGAACAGGCCAGGATTTAGAGCGTGAAGGTTCAGGAGAGGCTCGTGGTCAATTTGAGCTAGCAACTTCATGGCATGTCTTGAGATCTTGAGGGACACACACACACACACACACACACACACACACACACACACACACACAAACACACACACACGAAGAACATAAACATTGTAACAGATACACAATCTGCACAGCATATCACCAGAGAAGTTTTTCCTTTTACTTTTTTTTTACCAATGTTAGGGAAGAATCTCTACTAATTATAATATATATTCGGGCTGTCGATTTAACGCGTTAATTCAGTGCGATTAATTTTACAAAAAATAACACGTTAAAAAAATTTATGCAATTAATCACATGCCCACGGACCATAATAAGAAAGATCCCTGAGAAATGCAAGCTTGTATTACCACCTGTTTACTCCAGAGGGCAGTAAGTGAAATTTCAGCTGTATGAGCAACTCGCAGTTTATACAGTGAAGAAATCACAACAACATAAAGGCAGAACAACACAAACATAGGTTATGTTCTTGCATTCAAAACACTCGGAGCGCAAATGCGATCTAAGATCTCAAGATGTTTAAAGATGGAGTATTAAACTATATTTAACTTGACACAGTGACCTAAACATTTTATGTTTATGACGCAACGCACCAGAGATGCCACACAAGCATGTCTGATGCAGGTGTAAATTGACGGGTCCTTAAACAAGCCCTCATAATAAATCTCAAACTGATTGACAAATTCACTTGTGGAATGGATTGCTGTGAACTGAATGCCAATGACTGACTTATGATCAATAATATGGTAGTAAACAATATATTGTATTCTAAAGCCGCTTTTTGTATTGTCTTATCAATGATATATATATATAAAAAATAATAATATTTAAAGATAACTGTATAATTATATATTGATATAAATATGTATAATCATTATATACTGCGTTATTGTTATATGATGGGCTTTCTCACCAAATATTTGTATATGCGATTAATAGATTCACAATAGAGAAGTACAATGTGAACAAGAGGTGGACCATTTTAAAAATCGATTTATTGAATGTTATAAATATTTCTTGGTCTTTCCTTATAACGGACACAGACAGAGGCAACAGAAGTCCAGAATGAATAAAATCCCAGAGTTTAAAACAACCAAAACACAAGGGACACTTATTTTGAAATGACAGAGACTTTGCTCTTTTATTATGCTCTATAAATAAGTATTAACCAAATTAAGCTTAAATAGCCTATATATATATATATATATATATATATATATATATTCACCAGATAAAGGGTTTTGTGTGTGTGTCTATATATATATATACACATACACAGAACTGGTGTAAATGAGTCAGGGCTGTAGGCCTCCTTGCTTGCACCTGCTTTTTCAGTTCTGCCTACAAATTTTGATGTCAGAGCTTTGTGATGGCCACTCCACTACCTTGACCATTTTGCCACAACTTTGGAGGTATGCTTCGGGTAATTGTCCATTTGGAAGATGCATTTGCAACCAAGATTTAACTTCCTGGCTGATGTCTTGAGATGTTGCTTTAATATATCCACATCATTTTCCTTCCTCATGATGCCATCTATTTTGTGAAGTGCACCAGTCCCTCCTGCAGCAAAACACCCCAACAACATGATGCTGCCAGACCCATGCTTAACTGTTGGGATGGTGTTCTTTGACCTGTTTCCTCCAGCATCTTCACAAGGTCCTTTGCTGTTGTTCTGGGATTGATTTGCACTTTTTGCACCAAACCATGTTCAACTCTACCAGACAGAATGTGTCTCCTTTCTGATTGGTATGATTGCTGCGTGGTGCCATGGTGTTTATACTTGCGTTCTATTGTTTGTACAGATGAATGTGGTACCTTCAGGCATTTGGAAATTGATCCCAATGATGAACCAGACTCGTGGAGGTCCACCATTTTTCTTCTGAGGTCTTGTCTGATTTCTTTAGATTTTTCCATGTTAAGCAAAGAGGCACTGGGTAGGCCTTAAAATACATCCACAGGTACACCTCCAATTCAGGTTTTGTAAACTTCTGATATATATATATAAAATAACCATTTGGAAGATGCATTTGCGCATATATATATATATATATATATATATATATATATATATATATATATACACACACACACATATGTATCATCGTTTAATGTTGACTTTGAAAGCAAAAGGTCAATAAATGAAATAAAATACAAACATGTTATAAGTGCTCACCTCACGTGATGTTAGGTCCAAGTTGTGCACCACGCGGGAGGGGATGATGCTTGTGTCTCCTTGGTGACAGGTCTCACAGTAGTACTGACCTGAGAACTCACAGAGTTTAGCTCTCCCCAGAGACAAACCGATCTGCCTAGGGCAACCTGGAAACACATTTACAGTGGTTTTACAGTGTCACAATGCACAAGTGCATAAAAAAAAGGGTGCACATCCCTTTCCCAAACTCGCAAATAAATCACGATTAAAGGTGCAAGGCTATAATCTGACCCGGTGCGAGCTGCAAGGCGATCATCCGTGTTCCGCGACTGCTATCGTACCTTGAATAACTTATAACGTGTGAGGAAAGGCAGCCAGTGGAATTTCTGGTGCCCCTCTAGGGAGTAGGTACCCTACACAGACTGCATACTATGCGTATAGGGAGCGGTGGCCCTGGGTGTAACCATCAAGTAACTAAGGGATAATTTACACTCATTCGGTCATTATCATTATTATAATTAATCATGCCTCCTAACCGTACATAAGTTCCATAATA
The DNA here is from genome assembly GCA_032164185.1 of Moxostoma hubbsi. Classification (NCBI taxonomy): domain Eukaryota; kingdom Metazoa; phylum Chordata; class Actinopteri; order Cypriniformes; family Catostomidae; genus Moxostoma; species Moxostoma hubbsi. The sequence continues at coordinate 23,940,509 of JAVLUX010000039.1, read as the reverse complement.
AAGTAAGTATTTTCTGACCATCGGAGCACTTCAAGCACGTGTAACTTTGTGTTTTTATGAGCAAGATCAGCAGGGGGCAGTCAAAGCGCCTCAACAAACCTCACAAGCAGCACAGCCACAGATTGAGAGCCAAGTTGCACGAAGCACAACAGAATGCAGGGATTTCGAGACATGATTTTCAAAGTTTCAACAATTTTTAACTTTACACAGCGTCCTAAAAATGCAGCATTTATGACTCTGAAAACTAATTAGATGCTCCATGATGTACAGATCATGTACCTCCTAGACCAAATATTATTAAAAACAGCGCAGACGGAACACAAGATGACGTCATTTGAGAACCTGACAGATTGATGAACTCAATTACAAAATGGATTGCTGTCGACTACAGGCTTATGTGCAATAAAAACAATGTATGACATATAAAGCCACTTTTTATTTTGTCAAATCAATAATGCAATATTTTTAAAAATCTGATTATATATTTGAATTATTATGTATTATTTATGATTAATTATTATTTGGTGGCCTTTCCCAGCAACAAAGATACGTGCAATTAATTGTGATTAATTAATCGGTGAGTCATGTAATTATTAGATTTTTTTTGTGTGTGTGATTGACAGCCCTATTTTTTAATTTGTAAAAATAATGTTGAGCATTTTGGAATTATCCATCAATGTTTTAAAATTTTGGTAAATAACAGTTAACGCAACCTCTGCTTCCATATAGCTTCCAGTCGCCATATAGTTGGATACAGAATCAAAGCAAACTGTTTGTTCATCTAAAAGAAGAGAAGCCTAATTTTTTGCTTGGATTAAAAAACGATGCCATGCCAAGTATAAAATTGATAAAATATTAACATTAATAACTAAAGCAATCTGGACAAAAATCTCTTGTACCTGCACATTTGTAATTTTGTGCATCTAATCCTCTCTCTATGGGCACAATGGACAAGTGAGATAGCAGTGCCCCGTCTCCCTTCAGTCTGTGCTGGACCAGCTTGTGAACATTGCCGCCTTGCCCACCACTGGGCGATGAGGTGCCCTCAACCATCCCGTCATCCTCGGACTCCAGATACGAGTCAAGAGCTCCTCTGATGAGGCTTCTCCATCCTCGCGCTTCCTCGCCACACTCTGCTCTCAAAGTCAGGGTCTCCCGTGCAGTCAGAACCTTGAAGAAAGCAGGGCTTCCAAGAGAAACATCTGGAACCACATCCCTGATGGCCCCTATGGGGTGTAAGAAGAGGGGCATCTTGGAGTCTTCTTGGACCCGGTAACCCCTGAGAGTTTCCAGGGAGAGCGAGAGCACCAGAGGCCTCCAACCTTTCTCCTCCATGTTCTGATAGACCACCGCCTCCTTGATGGCATCCGGTTCTGGGTCTTTATGACGGGTCCAGTCTAACTGAGGAGAATCAGGCAGTTCTATGATGGTGTGCTCGGGGCTTGAGGGTGACGATACCGGCGATGGGACTTCTTGGTTTTTGGGTAGTTGCAGCACCTCCCACTGCTCATCTTTCAACATGGGTCGCAGTTTGCCGATAGCCTCCACGATGCGGTCAACCCAGTCTTCGGCCTCTCCGCGAGACGGTGCCCGCAGATAGAGTCTCTTGCCTTGGAAGGTGAGCCGGAAACGTCCCTCAGTACTCGAGGACAGGTGGACGTCCTCGCAGCGCAGCAGGGACAGGTTTTCGTAGCAGGTGCGCTCCTCTGCATTGATATAAAGCCGCAACTCAAAGGGAGAGAGCTCACAGTAGTAATCCCACCACATGGCCATTGCACTACGGCGCTCCAGCTGACCAAGTTTCAGCAGACCCCGGAATGGGTTGGGCAAGCCTGAGAGAAAGAGCGAGAGAGATAAAGTTACATGCATATCAATCTCACTGCTATCAATGATATAACATGGATAGTTCCAAAATGGATAGATTCAATTCTGATTTAATTGTCAAGTTTGGTTTGAAGCCGTAGTCCTGATAAATGCACATTCTTTATTAATTCACCAAGTTGTTAAATTGCTTGGCAACTGCAAACAGCCTATAGAGTTATGGGATGGTCACACTACACTTTGCGCCTGAAGTACCAAAGATACCCTGCATACCAAAGATCATACCCTGCATACTAAAGATCAAGCTGGGTGAATTCTGAACCGTGAATTTATACGACGAGAGGACAGTATATTTGAACATTTTTAATATAATATTATTTGTAATTTGTGATGTATTATTTACTTACTCCCACGTGACAACAAATATTGTGTGTTCCTTTTGCTTAATTCTGTGTATTTTGTCTCTAAAGACGAGACCCCCGAGAGCATTCCAAAGATGGCCGACAGTGGACTGACTTGCTAGAGACTTTGATGTAAACTTAATATAAATTGCACAAGTGTATATAAAAACAGAAAACACTGTCAATATGGAGGAATTTCACAAATACAAATCATTCTCCCCAATAAGGAATGTCCAATTCCCAATGTGCTCAAAGTCTTCATGGTAGCGTAGTGACTCACCTCAATCCGGGTGGCGGAGGACGAATCTCAGTTGCCTCCGCGTCTGAGATTGTCAATCCGTGCATTTTATCACGTGGCTTGTTGAGCATGTTACTGCAGAGACATGGCATGTGTGGAGGCTTCACGCTATTCTTGGCGGCATTCATGCACCCCACCGAGAGCAAGAACCACATTATAGCAACCACGAGGAGGTTACCCCATGTGACTCTACCCTCCCTATCAACAGGGCCAATTTGGTTGCTTAGGAGACCTGGCTGGAATCACTCAGCACACCTGGATTCAAACTCGTGACTCCAGGACTGATAGTCAGCGTCTATACTAGCTGAGCTACCCAGGCCCCATAAATGCAAATCTTTAACAAATCTATGCATGGGTTTGGTAAAAAGGTTTATTATTATTATATAATTATATCATTTTATTTTCATTAGGTTCCAACCTTTTAATTTCTATGACATTTCAAACAGTGACAACAGTATGTATTTTTCTAAAAAAATTTAATTCATGACATCATATAAATTGATAGAATGTGAAATTTGTACACAAGTTAAAATGTGATTAAAAGGATCAAAAGCTAAATATGAAAATAAAATGTACAATCTTGCATACTATATTGCCTGAAACCATATATATAAAAACACTTTCAGTTGCACTACGCTTACATAGTGGTCAAAAGGTCAAAAGTCTGGCAAGTAAAAAGAAAAATGTACTAGCAAATGGCGATTAATTCTCCAACGTGTCCGTAGAGGGATACAATTTTCTAGTTACCAGTGAAATCCTCCTAAGCAACTGGGATTGATTTCACAATGCCTTCCTTAGTAACAATAACATTATGGAAGTAACTCTCTGGTTCCAATGTCTTTAAAACCTGGGATTAAACCTCCATTCTCAAGCCCAGAGCATGAACCAACCCATAAAAATGTACATAACAACTTGAAGCTTCTTTATAGCTTTCAAAATTAATTTTAGCCCTATCTGAAACCAAGCAAAGAGAACTATAAACATCTCAGTCAGCCCATGAAGGGCATTATACTGCATGGGTTCAACAGCAAATAGGAAGTCTTCAACAACACACTTAACACATCATAGTACACTGTACAAAAATAGACTAAATAAAATAAAATGTTTCCACTGCCATGTAGCTAAGGGTTCTATGAGTAAAAAAAAAACTGTCTGGCAGCAGTAACTATTATTTTGTGGCTTTAAGTATTGTAAAGGGGGATACCATCTTTAAATATTGTGGAAAAATTGTAAACTTTAACTTTTCTTTCTTTTTCTAACCGCGAGAGTACATTTTCAGCATTATCCTTCTCTCTTAAGAAAGTTAGCAACATGAGTGATATCAAGCAATGCAACATTTATGCAACTAAGCAGCGATGTAATGTGGCGAAAAACAATATGATTGAAGACATAAGATCATATGTGATCTGTCTCCTGAGAGACACTGTAGTCGAGTGTAAGCAACACAGAGAAGTTAATGTTACTGTCAGGGATTTCAGTGCACCACGTCTCTACCCACATACAGAGATATAATAAAAGTTATACATGCAAAATGTCAGAAATTGTCGGCATTTGAGGTTCGTTTGATTCATGGATTGATAATTATACATCTTGTTCATGATGCATTAAGCTCTGCTGCAGTATATAGAAAACACTTTCTGAACAGAATGTTCATTTTTTGCTGCAAAAGACTGATTCCTTGTCAAAATAGAATGACTTCTATACAGAAATCCCTAATAAGTAGACTGTACACAATTGATAAACTCATTCCATCAATTGAATTGAGTAATGGCATCTCCAAAACTTGTGTAATTAAGTTCACTGAACTTGCTGTTCATACAGAATGAACTTAACCATTTAAGATATGGTAACTAGATGCAAGTAGACTGAACTCAAATTTCCCATTTAATATTGTTGTTTCTACTTAATCACTTTAGTTAAATGGACTCAAATTTAGATCATACAATAGCACAGCTCAAATAAAGAAGATTATAATCGATACTAGATCAATCATTTAATAACCTTAATTAGCCTTTGAAATGCATATAAAACTGTACTTCGGTTGCACGCGCACAACTGAAGGAACAGAACACTGAAAATTCTTTCATGATTTACTCACCCTCATGCCATCTTAGATGTGCATGACTTTCTTTATTCTGCTGAATACAATCAAGTATTTTTAGAAGAATATCTCAGCTCTGTTAGTCCATACAATGCGAGTGAATGGGTGCCAAAATGTTGACACTCCAAAAAGCAAATGAAGGCATCTTAAATGTAATCCATACAACTCCAGTGTGATAATCCATATTTTCAGAAGTGATATGATAGGTGTGGGTGAGAAACAGATTGATATTAAGTCCATTTTTGCTAGACATTCCTCTCCCTGCGCTGTAAGTGGCAATATGTATGAAGAATGAGAATCACCAAAAGCACAAGAAGAAGAAGAATGTGAAAGTAGAGATTGACTGAGCAGGGAGGAGAATTTATGGTAAAAATGTACTTAAATATTAAGCTGTTTCTTTGCCACACCCATCATATCACTTCAGAAGACATTTATTTAACCACTGGAGTCTTATGGATTACTTCAATGCTGACTGATTTTGGCACCCATTCACTCGCAATAAAAAAAAAAATCCAAGATATTGATGACAAGCTTATGAGTAATATTCTATATTTTGCCCATGTTCTATGTCGAGACGTTGAGGTGAGTTGATAAAAATACAAGCAGTTCGGCTTTGTCAGACTGCATGAAGTTGCTAGCGTTAGCCTCCTTGCTAATGATTAGACTACACGCTGGTCACCACGGTCGAATGATTCCACCTTTACTGCAAGACATCATGAACAGTTACACCCTCTCATCGTCTCTAGTGAGCAGTGCAACAAAACAACAGTGCTGTGTACACCAGCTGTGATCTTTCTGCGCTGTATTCTTGAATATTTTTCTCTAATACTAAACACGCTTTATGTATGCCCAGACCCGCTCCGCACGTGTTGCCTCTTTTCCCCGCATGCGAGTAGACATAATGCGCCGCATAAGTTAACGTGGTACCAAATCGCCTTTAAACCATAAAGTTTTTTCCTTCTAAGTGTAGCTTTATTAATCAGCATGTTACAAACTTTTAATAATAAACAAATCGATTTTTGTTCTAATTTTATGAAAATTGTCATCATCTCTGGCATGGATGACAAGAAAAGACAATGAAATTACTAGTTGGTAGCCTGGTCTCTCACACTTTAATGAAAATATAAAAACGGTCCATTCAGACTTTTCCATTTTCAACATATTTTCACAGGGGATACCCATGAACCCTCCCTTACAGTATCAATCCTCTTTTACAAGGGCTTCTATGCCCCCATACTTGGGTATTTGAATGCAGAGAAATCTAATAAACAAATACTGGACTGCTGTCATTATGCTTCAAAATGAACAAATGGATCTTTTAGCATTCATATCCAACTGCACTCGGTTGATAAACTTTATAAAATATTGTCATACTTTGGTAGAAGATCCCTTAGACCTGCTGCTTTAACTGTCTCTCACAATGCAGTTTGGTAGAGACTATTTTGACTGTTTAGGATTAAATATTTTTTCATTTCTTCTGCCAACTTGGATATTCAAAACAATTTGCAAAATGCAAATATGAATGTATATTGTGATAAATATCGACATCGAAAAATATGACAAATATTGTGATAATATTTTTGGCCATATTTCCCAGCCGTTATGTTTAAATAAGACAACTTCATTTTTCCAGTAATAACGTTGTGATTTACGGTGCAATTTTTACAGGCCATACATCTCATTTATTATTTATCCATTTTTAAAAGTTACGGCCAGTTGTGCAGCCCACCAATAATGTTAGAGGGACCAGTAGTAGGAATGCCCACCTTGACCACCAATACAGCCACTCAACATCCATTAAAGTGAACGTTCATCTTACCGTTCTGTCTCCGGTGCACTACACTAGGTGGTGACTGGAGACGGTCTGGTTCAGGGGTGGGCGTCACCTGCCCATTCATTTGTCTAACATCAATGACGGCATGTCCTTCAGATCTGCCCGTTTCTTCAGGTTTGTAGAAGTCCTCCTCCGATATCCAAGATGTGTTTTTCTGAGAGGCACAAAAAGGCATGTTAAAGTAGATTTTAAACGATTGTTTAAGATTGCGATGTATATTTATATATACACCACCGGTCAAAAGTTGAAAACACTTGACTTAATTTATGTTTCTCAGGATCTTCGTAGACAAATATTAATTGTGCCAACTTATTAATTTCTACAATTTTCACAAAACTAAAATTCAATTTAAAAGAATGTTTTAAACTGGATAATGAAGGAAAAGCAGACAAGTATCCACCATACAAGGAAACTCCTTTAATACAGTCTAAAATGTTGGTTCAGATAATGCCCACAGTGTGCAGAGCTGTAATCTAGACAAAGGGTTGCTAGTTTGAAGATATGTTATTTCCAAATTTGGTGACTTTTATATAATAGTAAAATGTGTAAAAAAAAAAATTATAATAATAAAAAGTACCAATACAGACTGAGTGGTCTGTCGAAACTTTTAAACACCTAGTGCAAATTACCATTGAGCACACAGTAAGCATTTACATTTCATTTCAATGGAACAATCAAATAAAGCTATAAAATGCTTTATATGATCAACTCATGAAGTAAGAAATCAATCAAAGTCTGAGAATATGAATCCATTCAAACACTCACACAGGAGGAATACAAGGATTCAGAGGATGTTCTCCTGCTCACAGAACCCATGGAACGTTTGAGCACAGCATGCCTGGAATTTTCCATTGGACCAGGGGCGGGAGAGGTCACTGGAGTAAGACTGTCAGGGTCTTTAAGGTCAGAGGTCTTCTCAGCCATCTTGGTGAGAGTAGAAACTTCTGGGAAACCAAAAGAGGAGTGTCTGCTCTCTATCTTCTTCTCACGTTCGTAAGTCTCAATGACTGAATGTCTAACTTTCAGTCTTGTAGTTTCAATTAGAGTGTCAGATACTTCTGAAGTTTTTTCATCAGTCTCCTGTATTGTTTTTGCAGATATCTTTTCTGAGCAAGGTTCAGAAGCCTCTGTGAAGGGTGTGTCTGATTGGTGCATGTCTTGCGCAGTTGGTGGGGGGCCATTAGGCATGTGCACATCACCATCTGTGATTTTGTGTGTGGCAGAGGCACTCGGTATGAACTCATCGAAGTCTTTCTTTATCAAGTCCTGACTACAGGAGATGCTATCTCTGAGAGAAAAAACAACCAAACATATGTTTGTTTTTTATTAAATCATCAATACCTTCAAAAGTGCATGTGAAATCTTAGAATTAGATTTCAAATCAAAGCCTCATCCTACCTAGAAGCGATGCGAAAAGTTTAAAGCCCTCACTGAAAGCAAAATGGGACAAAATCACAGCCAATTTAAATGTTTAACGTACAATTAAGTGAACCAAGATTATAGGTCAATCAGATCTCACTGTGGGTGTGGCTACCAAGCATGACGGGACAAAATTAGAAAAAATACCTGCCCCTATGGAAGCCCAGGAGTGCCATTTACAAAAGAATTAAGGTATGAATTATCAATCTAAAGTGCATTATAAAGTGTATTTAACAGACTCATTAAATGTACTAATTTATTGTTAAATATAATGAACTTTTAAACATGAATAAAATAAACACATTTAAATGTGTCTTTTTATTTGTCCATTTATAAATTGATTAAAGTTTTTATTTTCAAATTAACTGATTGATAATTTATTCCTTCAATATTTTTTAATTGGCACTCCTGGGCTTCTGCTGGTATGGACTGACAAATGGTAAAAGAAAAAGAAAAGTCAAACAATAAAGAAAAGCAATTGGAAAATGCTTTTTAAAACGCCATTTAAAAGTTGCATTTAATGATTTATTGATTTATGATTTATTAATGTGCTGTTTTATTGCTAAATATAATAAAATTTTAAAACATTAAATAAATAACACATTTAAATGAGTCTATTTATTTGTCCATTTATAAATTGTTTTATTTGTTCATATTTAAATGAGTCTATTTATTTGTCCATTTATAAATTGTTTTATTTGTTCATATTTAAATGTGTCTATTTATTTGTCCATTTATAAATTGGTCTATTTATTCACATTTGTATTTTCAAATTAATAGATTGATCATTTATTTCTTTATTCTTTTGTAAATGGCACTTCTGGGCTTCCATAGGTCCTGTGCTACTGTTGATGGTCATTACTGGTTAGGCCAAGAACAAAACACTGATTAGCATGGCATCGAAAGATGGGTCAGGATGGTCGACTAGCTGACTACTGGTCCAACAACCAACTAATTACTGAAGTCAACAAGTTTCTTAAGATTTTTAATTTTAGCAGTGGTGATATTAGAGACGAAACTTCTCTGAGGGTTGTAGCATGCTAACAGTGACTATTGGACTGAAAGCACGGTAGAAACGTCTTTGAGAAGTTACGTCTCTAAATGTATCTCCATTGAAGTACCACCATACAAATTGAATAAAAAAAATTCCCGTCAGACTCCAAATATTTTAGAATTGTTGGTTTATGTATACACGCATACAGACATCTTTGCCAGCTGCGTCGCGTCTTGCTGTTTTTTTCCACAGCTTACTGCATCAGTGTTATGTTTAAGACCTGTCCAAGTAGAAAAAACATCATGATCTCATCCCTCGTTTATTAAAAAAATAAATAAAATAGCAAAAATCCCGGTTACAGTAAGGAACTTACAATGGAAGTGAATGGGGCCAGTCCTCAAACGTTAAAATTCACACCATTTCAAAAGTATAGCCACAAGACATAAACTTTATAAATGTTGAAATGCTTTTAGTGTGATAAAGCCATGGATTTACTTGTGTTACAGCATTTTAAAAGTTTTACATAAGGTTAAGCAATTTTATGACAGTAAAAAAAAAAAAAAAAATTATTATATATAATAATTAATATTATATTAATATATATAACTGCACTTTATTCTATTTTTGGATTAACAAGCAACAAATCCAAATTATTTTTTGAGGTAATCCACATTATGCCACAAATGCTGTTGACTGATCTTAACCTGCAATATTCTTAAACCATTTTTAAAATATGCAGTGATGTGCATCCCTAAAACAGCACGATTTATCACTTGATGCTTTAGTGCACAGCAAAAAATCTACTCACTCCGTAAATGTGTTCTTCTGTTGTGCATTGCGGCTGATGTCGACATCACAGCTCCATCGTTCCTTCTCTGGACTCCTGAGGTCCTGACCCTGCAGCAGACTATCCGAGCTCAGACTGGATGACAGCTGCAATGAGCCTGACATATCCAAACTAAGGTTCGATGAGGTCAGATGTGTATTCGACTCACAGCCCTCCCTCCTAGGCTCCCTCTGGATCGCTTCCTGAGCCCAATCTGAGCCTCCGGACCCTCCTGATGACTGGGAGACCGTATCCCAAGACTGTTTGCGTTTAGGGAAAAGCTGTTGCTCGTCGGCTGGCGTGGGGGGGCAAAGACCCGCGAGAACTAGCGGTGTGTTTGTCCACTCATTCAGCACGGATGATTTGTAGGAGAGCTGGAAGTTCAGCGAAGCCAAACCCTGCAGGAGGGTGAGAAGAACCTCACGGTCTTCTGGGTCCATGAGAAGTGCCCCGGGCTGGTAGTAGGAGCCCAAGTTGGACCCCTCGCGGAGCAGTGAGATCAGGTAACACTCCAGAAGTCCGTCGTTCAGCGCCAGGCGAACCCATGCTCTACAGCGGCCGACGTCCGAGTTTATGAAGCTTAGATGCTCAAGTTCTTGAACTACATCCCTGTACCACACAAAAGTTGCATGTGACCATTGTGCTAATAAAGTCATCTATTAATATATTGTGATTCTATTGGTTCGCAATTGAAAATCTGTTCTCATTCAGAACTAGTTCCAATTATAAAGAATATCTGGAAGCATGTAATTCATGATCAGTTCAGTTCTGTTGACAACTCCGCATAATTCCATTGATGTGAATGTAACGGCGTAATAAAAAATGTGAATGCAAAAAAAATTGCTTTCCAAACATTTTCCATTTTTCTTCCTCAAAAGTGGGATCATTTCAATAGTGATTGTATGGTGAAGCATTGAAATGTAGTGAAAAAAGGGCTCACGTTTTTGTATGATGAGGTAATGGGCAATCCCCAGACCTGATGATCATGTTGTATATTTCCATTAACATTATTTGTGTGTATGTGTAAACATGAGTGTGTGCGAAAGCAATTCAGAACGTAATATTACAAAAGAAAAACGTGTCTTTATCAACTGACTTCCTCCAGAATGTATATTCTACGTAAACTTTCTCTTAACACGATGTTGGTGAAAAATGTAAATGGAGTCAAACAACATTGAGTTAAGTAAACAAGAAACCCTCAAACATGAGTAAAGGGGCTTTAAGGGACGCGGATCACTTGACTATTGGCCATAGACTGTGAAGCCAATTACTAAACCGCATGATTCAACTAATCCTACAGATTTGTCACAATCTCTACACGCAGTTTCCTTTCTAAAACGGGTGACCGGTTGCTCACTCGGAAAGACTTTTGAGCTCAAGTTTTTAGTTTTGGTCATTTTTAGGCATGAGTCAATTTGCACCAAAGAATTTAAAGCCTGTGGACAGCCTGAACATTTTTAGGGGTTGGGTGCACATTATTAATTTCATCAGCTTCTAATTGCTACAGATATGGTTTACAGAAAAACTCAGGCAACTTCGTCAGGGCAAAGAAGCAGCTCACAGAAGTAGGAATAAAATCTTGTACAATCAGGCCAAAAACAGTCTGAAAAGATTAGAGTGTCTAAAAGAAGCTGTTCTGGAAAGCTGAAAAAACAGATTTCAGCTAATGAACCTGCTTCAGTGTGGAGAGGCCTGAAATACTTTACCAACTACAAGACACTATCCCCCAACACTGTAGGGAATCAACAACTGGCTTACAGCCTCAATGCTTTACTGTAGATTTGAAAAGCCCAGTCACACACCCCACACCCACTCCGACCTTCACAGTACACAAAAATTTACACCTCCTGCAACCACCATCCTCCCCTCTCCTACTACTCAACCTGCACTTAAAATCTGTGAAGATGTGTGCCTGGACTTCCGGAAACAGAAGAAAAGAAAATCATAGGGCTCAGATGGTGTTTCACCCACTTGTCTAAAATCCTGTGCTGACCAGCTTGCCCTCATTTTCACACAGATCTTCAACAGATCACTGAAGCAGTGTGAAATTCACTGCTGCTTCAAATGCTCCACAATCATCCCTGTCCCAAAGAAACACAAAATCACAAGACTTAATAACTACTGACCCGCTGTTCTAACATCTGTGGTCATTAAGTCATTTGAGAGACTGGTGTTGGCCCACCTGAAGGACATCACTGAACCACTAATGTATCCCCTGCAGTTTGACTATCAAGCAAATAGGTCTGTAGACGAAACAGTCAATATGGCATACTTCACATCTAGACACACCAGGGAATTATGCAAGGATACTATTTGTTGTCCTCTGCACTTCTACAACTGTCTAGTTTGGTTTAGCTACCAAATCAGACATCAGAAGACTTCAAAAGAATGTGAAGTGAATCGTAGTCTGTGAATCGGACTACTCTGGTCATGATGTGCTTTTCGCACTGTAGATTCATAAGAACCGACTCATGAAAGTAATTTGTTTGTGAATTGGACTACACTGATCGTGATGTGAGGGGCAGCGCTGATGCTGAATTAAACAGTGTTATAGAATAGTGTTTTGTTCATATCGGCAGACATTTGATATCCATGTTCACTCAATGTTTGGCCGATTAACAGAAGTGCTTAATTTCCCTTGTGTCAGTTCCAAAATCTATCAACAGATTTGTCAATGGAGTTAACACTTTATTTTTTCAAGGTTTTTTAATTTTCAAATGTATGCACATTTGAGTTAATATTGCATATGATAAGAGTTTGTTTCTGTGACAGGGCCGAGGGCAGGGCCGGGTGGTGATTCTACACACCCGGTCCCTTATTAGGCTAATTAAGCCTCAGAAAGGGATAAAGGCAGACTGCGGAAGATGGTGTGGGAGAGAGAGATCGTTTACGGGCATGTCCGTCATGTGTGTGTTTGATTGTCGTCTTTGGCAATCTTATTTAGCAATGTAAAAACGTTGGATTGCATTTTACTGTATGGTTAAATTTGTCCTCAAAAATAGGAATAAAAGCTGTACACATACACTGTAATGCAGCATGTTTGTTGTGGGCAGGTGAGGTAGTCACATAAAACTACTGTTACATCATCATTTGGTTGTTAAGGCAGTGGAAAAGCACAGCCGGTTTACGATAGGCTCCAGCTTGCCCCAGCCGTGAACCAGCAGAAACATTGCCATTTCGGTGGAAAAGTGCTATGTGAGATACAATTTGAAAGCTTAAAAAGTAAACCTTGGAGAAACTTCAGTCACTCTAGCATTTCTGTCTTAACAAATCAATAACTAAGTGGCTCTGTGCACAAACTGTTAAAGGTGCGACGCAGGTCTAGAACCTCAATTATACAGTATGACATTTGCCGATATGAATTGCTGAAAGTTGGATGTTGGTAGGTGAGCACTAGCCATTGTGGGATTACCGTTTAATGCTTGCATGTTTGTTCAGCCCACTGCCAAAGCAACTAGTTGGCAGATGATTCTGTTTGGTCTTAAAGTCACTGTTTTTGCAGCCAGCTAAAACATTTATCCTCAAAGTGTTGAGGGGTGATGAATTTAGTCAGTCCACTAATGATTCTTTTAGATTCCCGGCATAACTGTGTCCGCTTTACAGAATTAACTGTGAACTTCCCATTGTGTCAGTTTCAAAATCGATGTTTTCAGTTTTTTATCAATTTTAAGTGAAGTGAGTTTGCCTTTCACTTCAGCAATTTTATGTATCTTTTATGTGCTCAATTTTATGTATCTCTTATCATTTGCATCAGCCATTGAAAAACTCAAGTAAAACTAATCTAGACATAGTAACCTATGACCCACCTGTGGGTGACGGTCTTAAGCAGGCCCCAGAAGACGGGCTGAGGAAGGGCTCCTCGTGACCCTCCTTTACGCACGTGACCTCCATCCATTCTGATGAACTTGCTCTTGATGCCATGGATGAAGACAGCTTCCAAAGCACAACATAGCAGGTTAGCTTCCAGGTCCCCACTGGTGACCACTGTGTCTGTTGTAATGTATCGCTTCTGCAGGGCTTTCAGGATCCACGCTATCTTTTCCTTGATCCACTGAGGAGAACAGAGAGCTTAACATGAAGGCTCTTATACATGTATCTTCTGTTTAAACTAGTATTTTTCTTGGACAAAATATATGTCTATTCCCATCCCTTATCTCACATGAGTGTATCTCAGAATCTGAATGATCTTAATTGCCAAGTATGCTTACACACACACACACGGTTAGTCAAGGTTACAGAAGCTTCCAGTGCAACTGAATGCAACCATATATACATACATACAAACATATACTGTGCATTTAAACATATGCATATAGTCACATAAAAAAGATATAACAGATAAAAAAAGAGAAATATACAGTTGAGCAATAATGTTGTTGAATATGTTATAAACAGATATACAGCTATGTGCAGGTGATGTATTGAAGAGGTAGGATATGGTAAAGAATATAAATGAAATATGGATATACGTAGGAATGGATGAAATGGATATTGCACATGGTAGTATTGACAAAAGGAAAGTATTTGGGGGCAGTTTTAACTGTTCATGTGGTAGCTGACTAATGAGAAAAGCTGTTCCTGACTGTTCTGATGCTAAATGCTCTGTAGCGTTGGCCAAAGGCAACAGTTCAAAAAGGAATAGTGCTGGTTAAATGGGGTCAAGAGTGATTTTACCAGCCCTTTTTGTCACTCTGGATGTGTACACTTCTAGCAGGGTGGGTAGGGGGAGCACCAATAATCCTCTCAGCAGTCCAAACTATTCTTTGAAGTCTTCTGATGTCTGATTTGGTAATTGGGGGGGGGGGGGGGGGGGGGGGTTGGGGTGTTGTAATGAATTGACTGGGTCAAAAAGTAGCCTTGATACTTTATCTCTAAATCAATGACAATTAATTTCTCACATGTGTTTCTTACGGTGGCCGTGAAGCGCAAAACAAAACAACAAATCTAAAAAAAACATGGCAAATCCAAAAAAATTAAAATAAAAAAAATTTTGTTTTAAGGACGATGTTCATCTATGGTTCATCTAGCATGTAAGGGACCATCTTTAAGTCCACAAATTGCACTACAACATTGGCGGCAGCCAAGCGTTCATTCATCTTGCATGTTCTAACTTAAAAAACACTGCCGTTTAAAAAATTTTTTTAATCAAAATGATAAAGGTTCTGGTTGCTGCCAATGGACAGATTTTCTAGTTATATCCAATAATATGGATACAGTGTTCAATTATATGACAAACACCACTAAAATTCAACAACATGTAATTTTTACATTACAAAGGTTGTAACAGGCTGCTAGTGGTGGAAGACAGAAAAATCAAACTGCTTTGGAACAACAAATGCTGACAGAATTGTTATTTTTGGGCGACCTATCCCTTTAAACCAAGGAAAGGGTCAAAAAAACTACTTCAAGTAAGACTGTGTCTTAAGTGGACTCAGCATTTTGCTGGCTCTTGAGGACCTAGAACAGACACGTCATCATGCTCTGCCATGTGACTGTGAGCCATACCTACAGACAGATTTGTCACCTGATGTCAGCTTACTGACTATATATGGAACAAAGAGCTGCCAATCAAAGAACTTTAAACTGAGTATGACTTTAAAGAGTCAAGGCAAGTCAAATGATTTGTGCAAACCTTATTTGTTATGTTTTTGGGTGGTATGAATCCAACCACTGACAGAGGAATCATTCATTATGGGGGTCACTTTATCAATCAACCTGTGTTTTTTCCTGCAGGACCATCTAAGTCCAATTTAGAGTCTGTTTCATTGGATAGCCATCCGTTCATGAAAAGACCAAGGGTTAATGCATTCAAATATGGATTTAAGACAGATATAAATCTGATCACTCAAAGCACTGCTGTATATGGTTTGAGACGCATTCCAGATGAAACTCGGACAAGTGTAAACGCATCTGGCTGTTGAAGCTACATATGTAAACTTTACTCTGCCCAAACAGTGTGACATCAGCATATGGAAAATGCTAAAGTTATCAGCTGTTACCGAGTATCTGCATAGAGCTTGTGTCGTGCAATAAATAATACCAAATAAATGGGATAGTTCACCGAAAAATGGAAATTCTCTCTTCATTTACTCACCCTCATGCCATGAAGGGATATAATAGGTGTGGGTGAGAAAAATATCAATATTTAAGTCCTTTTTAAACCGCAAATCTACACTTTCACTTTTACTTCTGCATTCAGCCACCTACTGGTTAAGGCTGGTCAGAGGTGGAGATTGATAGTAAAAGAGGATTTAAATATTGATCTATTTCTCACCCATCATATCACTTCAGAAGATATGGATTAAAATGCTCGAGTCAATGGCTACTTTTATGCTGTCTTTTCTTAATTTTTGGACCCTCTGAGTTCTGGTCACCATTCACTTGCATTGTATGGACCTACAGAGCTGAGATATTCTTCTATAAATCTTCCTTTGTTCTGCTGAAGAAAGAAAATCCTACAAATCCAGGATGGCATGAGAGTGAGTAAATGATGAGCGAATATACATTTTTGGGTGAACTCTCACTTTATGAAATTGATACAAGTTGTGGGAGAGACGGAACATTTTTATTTATTTATTTAATGCAGATCGCTAAAGAAACGGAAAATAAACGCTGACAATAAGTGTAGCTGATGCACATGGACATATTTTACCTACGCAAAGCCTTAGGGGGGAAAATACACAGCGCGCACACACACAGACACACAGACACACACGTGCACTGGACAAAGTCTCTTGGAATCAAATCATAAATACTGCCTGGTATTATCATAATCATGGAAGTGAACTTTTATTTGCATACAGCGCAGGAATTGAAGATCAGATCCATATCCATTTGGTGGAGCAACATTTATGGCCATGTGTAAATGGAACATGCTTATTTAGTCGGACAGCAATCTCAAATGCATGAAGTAACCCTCAATATATCGAGTATATAATAGATGAAAAAAAAACAAAAAAACACCTAAATGAAACAGTTGTTCACATATCCCGCTTCTTGATCAAATAACTTTAGTAATATGTTTCCTGAATGTGTTAGTCTGTTTGATCAGTGAAATCTTGTCAGAATTGCAGTTAAGTGCTGTTTCAATAGCAAAGGTCCTAAACAAATAAAGAGGAAATAGCCAGACAAAGAACCCTTATCTTTTGTGTAGCCACTTCTCTCACAAAGGAATACTTGTCTCGTTTCCATTCTGTGCCTTTTACCTTGAGTGTTTCATTCGGTTTCTCGTTACATTTTAAAGCTGATGTGTCACCTTTTTCTATGTTAAAAGTCTTTTTTGTGTCCCAGCTTAATATGCAGAGTAGAAGTAAACCATTTAGGCTGACCATTTGGTACTGACTCTGTGGCAATGTCAATACATTCCTTTTTGTTTGATCTGCCTGTCTGGCCCAACACAGCTGAAGAGTTTTAAATTTTAGTTTGACTTGTTCCGCATGTGTCCAAAGATGAGCTCCACGCAATCCATTTTTTTGAATAATGTCCCTTTTAAAACCCTTTCTGTTCTTTAAGATCAATTACTTATAGATAAATAAATAAATAACCATTTAATTTGAATCATGCATAGAACAGATGAGATAAAGACATTCAAGTCTTCTGCATGCAATCATTTACAGACACTCTTTACAGAACTGCTGGTTTTCTTAAAGAGACACTACCGGTTTTTATCACATGTTAAACAAATCAATGTAAATAATTGTTAATAGTACAAATTATGCAATTAAACAATAAACATGCAGCAAAGTATACTATATGCAACATAATATCATATTTATTGATGGAATACATTGATTTGTTCATTTTTAAAAATCTAAAATGTGACAAATTATAAAAAATAATTGGTCAAATTAATTTTCATTATATAACTGGTAAGAAGGTCCCCTGTATAATTAAAAAAAAATTATCTGATCTAATTTCTTTCATCTGTAGGCAAAATGGACATTCGAATAAAATATATCCATATGAATCAGTATCAAATTAAAAACAGAATCCAATGCTTGTGAATCGAATCAAGTCAGGAAGTCTTTATCAATATCCCCCACCCTATTGAAAACTGTGCTTATTTTTGCAGTTCCAATTAGTGATGCAGAAAGTACATGCTTCAGCTTTAACAACACACAATCTAATAAACTGTTTCGGAACGAATCTAGAAACAATCTTTGAAGCCAGCGAAAAAGAACAAAGCCTGCTTATCGCAAAACAAATTTCCAGGGTTTCAAGATATGAAAGTGTACATAACTGTGACCTTATAATATTCACAATCCAACTAAACTTTGAAAACATGAAGTAACAAACCTGTTTAACATCTTTTGCATCTGCGCAGCTCTCAGGTGTTTGGGTGGCCAGCATGGCTCCTCTACTTTTGATTAGTACAAATTCATACACTGCAAAATTGAAGAAATACATAATTATATAATAAAGAAGCTTCGTTATTATTAAGAATATCCCTATGAGAGTAAGAAAAGCATGTTAAATATGTTAGAAATCGTTGTTTAATGGGGGTCTGGGCAGCTGGGCATTCCAAATTGGGAGAAAAAGGGATAAAAACAAAGAAAAAACAAACATAGCACATCCTTGCCAGAAACCCCATGCTTCCTCTTTGGATATGACAGCAGACGTCAAACGTCAAGGACGACAAATACATGTCGAAATGTTCAGTTTTACAACAAATAAAGTGCATTTTGAGTCTATGTGGAGAAGTCAGTCAGCGTTAGTATTACAAAACTTACTTAAATTGCACTTAGCATAAAGCATGACTGAAGACAACGCAAAGTTCGCTGGAAATAACACGATAATATGCGTCGTTTAAATGGTCATCATCATCAACATCATCATCATCATCATCTTATTCCAGTCACTGAAAAACACCAAAAAGCCCTATAGCGTCAACATCCGAATATAATCTAGAGACAAACAAACAGATGTGCACTTCCTATTGATCTGAAATGGTCTGAACTGAGAGTTTGGGTTATAGGATAATATATAGTGAATTGATTTTCCCTATAATTATAAATACATTAAACACAATAAGCTCGTGCACTCACCATGTTTGTTGTGTTTTCTCTCGGGGCGAGTTTTGAAAAGCTGACACGCGATCGTAGCGGTTTTGTTTTCACTCCTCTAACTGATCGATATGGTCATTAGTCCACTCGATATAGTAACAGTCACTGTCATTCGGTGATCAAAGAAAACAGAAGCGCTACTGATGCGATCAAATCAGCTGACGAGAAAGGCATGACGGGAAGCGAACGAGAGGTTCATCGTGTTCCTGTTGACAGACGGTTGGATTGCGCAACTATTGCGCAGCTTTAAGTGTGAGGAATACTCCAGCGTGACACACACACACACACACACACACACACACACACTCTCTCTCTCTCTCTCTCTCTCTCTCTCGCTCACGAGACTCTCTCAAGCCAATAGCTAATTCTTGATATCAGGAATGTAATTGTCACTAGTGGAAATGCAATCAGCAAGCGCGGTTCCTCATTTCGGAAATACTTTCGAAAGTCATTTCTTCATGTTGGATACATTTTCTGAAGATGTGCAGGAATGTAATGAATGAAACACTGTTACACCAAATTAAATCAATCAAATCATGTTATTGTCACACGACCATACACAAGTACAACAGTAGGTTAAAGTCTTTTTGGTATATGTGACAAGACAATTGGATTGCAACCAATCAGCAGAATTGATTTTAGTAGAACATTAACAAATGGTCAAAATACATCTGTCCTATAGACTAATGTAACCGGCCCACTTTTGACCACTGTATTTATCTGCGTTGTGTTATGAAATTGAGAGAAGACACAGGACAACTGGAACTGCTGCTGATTCGGCGAGTTTCTTTTTCTTTTTGTTGCTGTTGTTTGGGGAATATATAGATGGCGCTAAAAAAAAAAAAAAAAAAAAAAAAGCTAATAAAGAGAGTACAGCATGACAATGTTGCTTCTGTGATTTCATCACCTGCACAGATCAAAGACCAATTAATCAATCGACCAAAATCACCGCATTTAACCGACGCACACACATACACCAAACCGCTGTAGGCCTACTCTGGAATAAAAGTATTAAATCCAGTCCATCCACGCATAAAACACTTCTTAACACATTTCTAACACGCTTTATGGAAATATAATTGAATATTATGTACCCAATTCAACTTCTGAAAACTTTTACACTTTATATTGGAAGAGACATTTAACTGCTTACCTCTCCTCAGTGCGCTCAAAGCAGACGCAGCGCGGGATGAACAGAAATGACGTTATTAATTAATCATAAACCTTTTTTCCCAAAGTGACACAGATACATTTCAAAACAAAATAATGTAAAGTAAACAAATAAAACTGAAAGGAATGATTATTAGTGAAACATTCATTTACATAACATACACTGTAAATATAAACATCCGTCACACTTCACACATTCATAAAGAACAGCAAATATTCTAATGAATAAAAATAAACAAAAGCAATATTAATAATATTGCATAAAAGTGACAATTAAATTAATTAATGAACCAGTAAAGCAATATATATATATACATACATATATATATAGCTTTATTTTATGGTTAATATATATATATATATATATATATGTGTGTGTGTGTGTACCTTAGGCCTTTTATTCATGTATTGTATGTATTTTATTTGGGGGTTTTTTTCAGTGTATTTATTTATTTATTTAATGCTCTCTGCATTGCAATACAAAAAAGCCAGGTGTACAACAAAAATAATAATAACAACAACAAATATAATAATAACAATTTAATAATAATAATAATAATAATAATAATAATAATATAAATAAAACACACACAAGGCCATATTAAATACAAATCTTAAAAGTTCCACACAGTTCCAATGGCTTTTTTATTTGTAGTGATCAGAGAAAAGAGGCTACATACATATTATATTTATTATTATTATTATTATTACTATTATTATCTGTCGCTGTTTTCTCCCCTTATATCATCACTTTGCGTCATTTCCGCCAATTCACTCTCACAGAAGCACTCATGCGAATGAAATCATACTCGTCACTTTCATAACTGATTTAACTCACTTTATTCATCTGTTCTCACACACGTTTCTAATTATAATGTGACGTTTAGCCTAATGCTATTCACTGATAGGTTACATTGTAATAATGTGTCGTCACGGCGCTGTGACGTCACCCTCTTTCGATTTCACTTTCTGTGGGATTTTCGTCCCTTCCGAAGTTCACACACATCAGGAAACCTGCCGTTTCCTTTTTAAGGCATGCATTAATAAGTGTATGTAATATCTACAGAATAAACAACTGAATTAATAAACTAAATAAATCCAGCCTATTTGGTTATAAATAAATAACAAACACTTTGTGGTATTTACTCACTAATTGAATTCATTGTTATTATTGATTTAATAAATTTGTGATTATAAGTTTATTTTTATTTTACAATAATACCTGTATTACTTGCTATTATAAATGTGCAGAGAGAGAGAGAGAGAGAGTATATATTTTAGTTGTATTTTTTAACTACACTGTAATGTACAGTAACCCATTTTAGCAATTGTAAGTGTGAGGTTTACTCATTATTTATTGCATTTGAATTCTCTGGTAATAACAATAAACTCAAGCCTCTACTCACAGAAGTGTTGTTGCGCAATTGTGATTTACCTGTCGCTCAGGTGTGTGCTTGTTTACAACTGGAAAGTGAAATCCGAAATGATCGCATATAAACGGCGGACAGAATGGAGGAGAAGCGAGTCAAGATCATTCAACAGCAGCAGAGAACAACAGGGAGAAACACTCTCAAACAGACATCAAGTGCAGCGACAGGTGGATTCAACCGTCCGTGAATAATCAAGATTGCAACATGTATCGTCATCTGCTGCATCTCGGTCTTCTTCTGTCAGTATGCCGGATCAGCTCAGTGTTGAGCTGCAGGTGGATCAAAAATAAGTTTCAGCATCATCATGGAGTCTCTCTGGATCTGATTGGAAAGATGGTGAGTTTTTCCCATATAGTTTGACAGAAAAGTTCATTAACATTAATAATGTTGTTTCTTATTGGACTGAAGACTTGATATATAACCAATTATTTCATTTATGGGAGATTAATAACTGACATGAAATGTCAAGCAGTGGAAATACACTGTAAAAAGTGGTAACCTGCTATTAAAGAGCTTCTTTTGCTTGAACAACCCCTTAAAATGGTTTTGTATTCAGAATATTCAGTATAATAATGTATTCAGGGTGATTTAGTGATGTTAAATAATATTACTGACTAGAATAAATCCCGTTCATTTAGAAGTTACCACACGAAACACATTTTTAGATTAATATTTGTTCAGTTTGTGTGATGCTATACTTCTCAAACCATTGCTTTAGGCTACTTCATCTGAAACTACAATGATATTCAATATCAATTCTTTATATTGAGAAATAAATGTTGGTGTCTATGTTACAGATTTGTAATTGTAATGATGCTGAGAAAAAGTTTCCATAAAAACAAAGAGCTTTCATCTTCAATAAATCTGTTTCTGAATGTTTTGTAGGGTGGGAAAATCATGAAGGAACATTTGGATTTTAATCCCATCCCATATGACTTGATCAACAACCACAGGAGTGCAGAGGTTAGAATTGTTGTAGTAAAAGTATAGCTGATTATGATTCAGATTTCATTTGACATTATTGTGTCATTTACATACAGATTTGTGTTTGTTTACTCTCCTCAGCCGGAGAAACAGATCCTGTTCGTCATTCAGATTCTGGTAGAGATCACTGAACTCTTTGAGGATGCTGTTTCTGCCCCCTTCGATGATAAAAATATGGATGATTTCTTAAACATCATCCATGAGGAGATTAATGGACTACGCTCATGTGTGAGTACAGTGTGTGTTTCATGCACATTTATGGCAGTACATCCATTAATGGGATAGTTCATCCAAAAATGAAAATTCTCTCATCATTTACTCGCCCTCATGCTATCCCAGATGTGAATGACTTTCTTTCTTCAGCAGAACACAAATGAAGATTTTTGTAAGAATATCTCAGCTCTGTACATCCTTCCAATATCAGAAGACGTGGATTCAATCACTGGAGTTTTATGGATTACTTTTATGCTGCATTTATGTGCTTTTCTGGAGCTTCAAAGTTCTGGCCATCATTCACTTGCATTGCGAGGACCAACAGAGCTGAAATATTCTTCTAAAAATCTTCATTTGTGTTCAGCAGAAGAATGAAAGTCGTTCACATCTGGGATAGCATGAGGGTGAGTAAATGATGATGGAATTGACATTTTTGGGTGAACTATCCCTTTAAGAGTAATATAAAATATAAACTGTGTAACTGTTGCTCTTCTTAGGAAAACACCAGCAAAGATCAGTTCAATAATGTAGTTCATACTGTATGTTTTCTGCATAATTTCATCAATATTCATTCTTTTAATGCAGGGTGCTTTCAAAATGAAGAGGAACAAAAAGCTGCATCTGTATTTCGAAAGACTGAGATATATGACACAACTTAACACAGTAAGATTCTGTCGTACATGAAGAGGAACATACAGATGTGCATGAGACAGTGAAAAGTCATGTGCACGATGCACTCACTGTTGTATTGTTCTTTCAGGAGAATGTGGGTAAAAACTGGGAGATTGTCAGGAAACGGGTCATAAGCCTCATGAAGCAGCTGGAGTTTTTCTCTTTCCACACTCATGTTTAAGGACTGGGGCGGGACAAGACCTCGAGAACCTTCACTCCATTTACAGACTTAAAAAAACCAGCTGTCAATCAGTATTTCCACTCCTCTTTTCATAATGTTGTCTTGCGGAAGTTTGTTATATTAGATTTGGCATCTTTAGCAATATCTTTTTAATATTTATTATTTATTGTGTGTGTGTTATTTATGTTTTATTTAATTTATAGTAAATTATTTATGTTTTTCATTCAAAATAACTATTATTTATTTATTTTATGCATTCTGGTTTATTAATCTAACTTTTATCCAATCTGTTTATTAAAGTTGACATTATTCAAGCTGTTTAATTACATAATAATGAAGTGATAGGTATAAAGTTTTGTGACCTCATTTTATAAACATTTAGTAATATTTATACTGAATATTGTTGAATTTTGTTGGCATCCAATAAAAATATGAACTTTTGAACGGTTTATGTGAATTTCCTCATGAAATATAAAGAGGTTTGTATCAGTTACACTTTATTTCACTTATAATAAAATATCAAAGATTTTAAAACAGTTTTCAGCTGAGAAAAGCAGGTGTCTGTAAGTTTGTCTGAATGGCCTTTAGATGGCGCTCTTCTCCACACGATTATTACATGTCAGTCAGTCTCGTTCACTTTCTCAGTGTTTCTCTTTTCTCACAAGTGTACTGTCCCCATTCCAGTGTAGTAATTATGTACTTCTTCTTCACACAGTTTATTTCATATCATTTCCTTCTTGTTCATTGACTTGTTAGGGGGCGCACGACTTTCAGCTGCCTGAAGTGTGAATAGATGTACAGTAGCCCTACAGATTAACATAACTCCTGATTTTAATGTATTCTGCATAAATAATATTATTTTAGAAATGTATAACCCAAGTAATACAGATTAAGTTAATTGAAAGTCAGTAAATATAATCTAATTACTAAAAAGATGAATGTAATACACTACACTACTTTCTGTACTAAAGGAATTAGATTACAGTAATGAATTGCTTTGTCATAAGATTATATTCACTTTTACATCTGAGAGTAAAAAAAGGTCTTAAATATTGTTCTGTTTCTCTCCCACACATACTAAATCTCTTCTGAAGATGGATTTAAACACTGAACTTTTACGGATTACTTTTATGCTGCCATTATGTGCTTTTTTGAGCTTCAAAGTTTTGGTCACCACTCACTTGCATTGTGTGGACCAACAAAGCTGAAATATTGTGAAAACATTTGTGCTCTGCAGAAGAAAGAAAGTCATACACATCTGGGATGGCATGAGGGCGAGTAAATTATGAGAGAATTTTCATTTTTGGGTGAACTATAACAATAATCTTAAGAATATAAAATGGATGGTTACAGTTGTGCACTTATCGTTCTTTTACACAGCTTTGAACACGGCTCATCCTATCAGAATTTAGAGTCAGAACTATCTGCACTGAAGTATGAACCTTAACTTGCGAGTACAGCTTTACTATTGCAAGTGTGCACTACACAGACAAATAAACCACAATAAACCACATGTATTTTCACTTCCTGTCGTGCAAGAAACAAGAGCTGCAATGCTCCAAAAAACTTAATCAACTGTAAACCAGCAAAGTGACAGTAATTAGTGAACCCAGCCAACCACAAAAACACTCACCTCATGTGTGGTCATCCACCCTATTCAATTCGTAGTCATGCTAATTCAGCAGAAAAGGGCTGTTGGATGTACTGGTTTAAAATGTTTTTTTGTTTTTTTTAATTACAAGTTTGAAACTGTAAAATGTACAGTTTTCTTTGGTAAAGCTATTTACATTTTACTGTATTTTTTACATAATTATTCTGACAACCACAGCTGCAATTTATCTTTTTATACACACACACACATATATATATGTATAAACAACTGGATTTTTTTTTACAGTGTAATATGCAATGCTCTATCCTGTAAGTCAAATGTGCAACAAAATTTACATAAAGTAGTTGTAAAGTACAGCTGTCCAAATACATTTCTCACAGTCATCTCAAGACCCCTTAAAATGGACTATCATTGTACCATTTCAGATACTAAAACATATTATAGTCATTCAAATCTTGAGCAGTCATTCACCTGACATGTAAATCAGTGCCATGACAGGACATCCCAGCAGCAAGTAATGCATGATTCTTTGTCTTAAAATGCACCTGTCACAAAGAATTGGATGAGAACAGCAGAAGTAAACTGAAGAGGGTGACAGGTTCAAATCACAGAGACAGAAGAACGTCTAGGTTACGTATGTATCCTCCATTCCCTGATGGAGGGAACGAGACGTTGTGTTGAAGAAGCGACACTAGGGGTCTTTCTTGAGCGCCGTATATGCCTCTGATCTATGAAAAAAGGCCAGTGAGAAGTTGGCAGACATTATTTGCATAACCCGCCCCCGGACATATGGGTATAAAAGAGGTGAAATACGTCGAGTTCATTCAGGATTATTTTGAGGAGCCGGAAATGGTCTGGTCACAACAGTGGCTCAGCTCAGCGACGTGGCCGGGAGGACACAACGTCTCGTTCCCTCCATCAGGGAATGGAGATTACATATGTAACCTAAACATTCCCCGTCTGTCGCTCACTTCGACATTGTGTCGAAGAAGCGACACTAGGGGTCCAATTAAAATCACGCCATGCGCTGAGCCGTGTACGTGGTCTGTTGACACAGGAGCGGGCAGGTATTTCACGTGCAAAGGTGACCAGCTGTGTCAGACTGCATGTACCCTTCCCCAATGCTCAATAAAAGTTGTCGGAATCCTTCTGGTTATCCTAAACAGGGGAACAAGGCGACGCTTGCCAACCCGGGAACGGGCCGAGCCTAGCCAGGCCTCTTTTCTCTCTATGTTTCTCCGCATAGAGCAAGAAACGTTTGGGGCCCTTACATGCATCGTGGGAAGGGGGTCTTACCCAGTTTCCTATTCTTTCAGGGGGAAAAGACCCTGTGGAGACCACACTTGCCCAGGAAGTGGGAGGTAAGAGTGGTGAATACATCACATGGGTTTTTAGATGACATGTGGAAGGTGGCGCGGTGGTAGATCCAGCCTCATGGAGGGGGGAGTAGCTACAACACAGCAACCGGAGGGCAGCTGGGACTGCCTAAGGGAGACGCGGGTCCACTCGCAAGGGGACCGTACCATAGAAAATACATACAGGGGGAGTCCAAGCAGGAGTCCTGACGTGTGGAGCACCTATTCAAGTACAGGGTAGATTAAGTACCTGCAGTGGATCGGGTCAGCGTGTTCCTCTGCTGAACTGTGGACCCAAAGGGCTAGGGAGGAGTCCTCCAGGGATCCGAATGAGTGGGATCTCTTGGGAGAGAAAGCGCACAGTTTTACCTCAGCCGAGGGAAAGGGCGCTAGGTGCAAGCGATCCACCCGGTCAGTCCGTCAGCGTGTACTGAGCTCTACCGGCTCGGACCTGAGAGAACACGGTACGAAACTGACTCAACCCTGAGATTGTAATATCTTGCAAAGGTATTAGGTGTTGCCCAACATGCTGCTCTACATATGTCTGCCAGGGAGGTGCCTCAGGCCAATGCCCACGAGGACGCAACACTCCTTGTTGAGTGTGCTCGGACCCGCAAGGGGGGGGGGGTTCACGGCCTGGGTGTGATTGGCCAATGAAATGGTGTCCATCACCCAGTGGGAAAGCCTCTGTTTGGAGACAGCGTTCCCTTTCCGCTGTCCACCAAAGCAGACAAAGAGCTGCTCAGAACATCTAAAGCTCTGCGTGCGGTCCAAGTAGGTACGCAAAGCACATACCGGACACAGCCACGAAGGGGCAGGGTCTGCCTCCTCCCGGGGCAGCACTTGCAGGTTCACTACCTGGTCTCTAAAGGGCGTGGTAGGAACCTTGGTCACGTAGCCCGGTGACCATCATACGGTGCGTGCCGCGGCGCCATGCTCGTCTCGGGACTCGAGTCTGAAGCCAGTGCTGAAGCGGTCTCATATGCATAAACCCCAGCGGAGCGACCACCGCAGAGGATGCCATATGCCCCAGGAGCCTCTGGAAATTTTTAAGGGGACCTCTGTGCCCGGCCTGAAGGTGGCGAGGCATTCCAGCACTGACTGTGCATGCTCGTTGGTGAGACTTGCTGACATTGAGACATGCCGAGAAAAGAGATGCTCTGAACCAGGGTGATCTTGCTCTTTTCCCAGTTGACCTGAAGCCCCAAATGGCTGAGGTGCCTGAGCACCTGGTCTCTGTGAGCGCATAGTAACTCTTGGGAGTGGGCCAGAATGAGCCAGTCGTCGAGGTAATTGAGTATGTGAATGCCGGCTTCTCGGAGCGGGGCAAGGGCGGCCTCTGCGACTTTCGTGAAGACACGAGGGGACAGAGAAATGCTGAAGGGGAGGACTTTGTACTGATACGCCTGGCCTGTCGAACGCAAGGGTCAGTGTCGAGGCAGAATTGAGACTTGGAAGTATGTGTTCTTCTGGTCTGCCACTGCAAACCAATCTAGATGCCAGATGGAAGTTAAGGTGTGTTTTTGCATGAGCATTTTGAACGGGAGTTTGTGCAAAGCCCGGTTGAAAACTCGTAAGTCCAAGATCGGTCGTAAGCCGCCGCCTTTCTTGGGTATGATGAAGTAAGGGCTGTAGAAACCCTTCTTTGTTGGAGGGACAGGCTCTATCACGTCTTTGAGTAAGAGAGTAGCGATTTCCACGTGCAGGGATTTGGCATGCTCGCTGTGTACTGCGGTAAAGCGGACACCCGTGAAGGGAGGTGGAGGTCTGGCAACCGAGTTGGATGGACTCGTGACAGGTTGGGAAGTGAAAGCCATGCATCCAAGCTCTGTGCTAGGGGCTTCAAAGAGGGGCGGAGCAGGTAATATGGCGTCGGGAGGCGAGGATGCGTCCCAAGTCTCTGGTACTGAGAAAAGACTGGAACCACTTACCTTTCTCCACACGCCCGGCAGGGGGCGGGTTAGTGACTGAGGAGGAGGTCTGATGGAGGCGTGGGGCTGAAGGCAGGGGGTCCACGTCCAGCGTGCCGGGACTGCTGAGACCTTTTGCGGGCCAGGTGACCCAGAGACAAAGGAAATAGCTCTTATACTGAGAATGTGGGTACCGCAGACCCATCTAGGGGTTCTCCTCCCGGCCCTCCACCAGGGGACGGAGTGGTCTGCTTACCAGCTCCGGAGCTAACGTCTTGGTCCCTGGGTCAATCATCTCAGGAGTGCCTGGGAGCCCTCCGGGTCCTTGAGGGGGTCCGTGAGACGGGGGCGTCTGCAACACACGGGCTGAGAGCTGTGCCCAGGTTGAGGCGGAGCAGGGCGTTTCTTCGCCACAGGAGGAAGCGGCATGTCCGGTGGCACTGTAGGCTTTAGCTGTGAGTGAAGATGTTGTCCTACAGGCCTTGGAGGGGAGTACAGGGCGACCCCGCCAGGTGGTAGGGTTCCCGGGGCACAGGTGGAGCGCAACAGCCCTGTCCACCTGGGGAATCGCCATGTACCCGTGGGCCTCTCCGCCGTCGAGGGTAGCGAGAGGGGATGTGCGGGTGGCTTGGTGATGAGTGGAGAGCCGTGCCCTCCATGAAGACGTCAGCTCCTCATGCACTTCTGGGAAAAACAGGACCGGGGGGGGGGGGGGGGGGGGGGGGGCGGGGGGTGGCGCGGCTGTGAGTGGCGTGCTTTCTATGGAAAGCGAGCCGTGACCACAACGTTGCCATGGACATGCTCTTGCAGTGAGAACATGAACATCCACAAATGCTGCCTCAGTGTGATCGCTGCACAGACACGCGAGACAACGCCTGTGGCCATCTGAAGAGGAGAGCTCCCTACCGCATCCATGAACTACACATTGGTGGAAAGTCATCTTTAATAAGACGGTTCAACGCCGCTATGTATTGCTCTTTTAGAGGAAAATACTCTTTTACAAGAAAATCACTCTTTTAATAACTCTTTTGAGTTTTCTGCACTGTCGAAGCACCCAGGGGAAAACTGCACTGCCGTGCAGAGGAGAAAGCCACTGAAGTGCGCCGTAGATCCAACAGCAGAGAGGCGTCAGAGGAACAGTTGTGTGACTCGCAGCTGACTGCATACACAACCATCGGCTCAGAAGAAAATTTCTGAATGAACTCAACGTATTTCCCCACTTTTATATCCGTACGTCCGGGGGCGGGGTATGCAAATACTGTCTGCCAACTTCTCATTGGCCTTTTTTCATAGATCAGAGGCATATTCGGCGCTCAAGAGAGACCCCTAGTGTCGCTTCTTCGACACAACGTCGAAGTGAGCGACAGACGGGGAATGAAAGCTACACCCCAGTAGAGTCCTGCCTCTCTCAAGGGAGCAGGTCATGAAGCTCTAATGATGTGGTATCGTTTCAGAGAAACATGCAAACCAATACACTCTTTGCTTGCAGACACATCTCTGTAAAGTTTAGTGTAGTCAGTCAGTTGTAGTGGGTGGAGAGAGCTGCAGTCAATGAGCTGTAACTGTTATGTGGGAACAACAAATAACAGTCAATGCATGACTCAGTTATCCATTCAAATCTGTTATAGGCCCAATGAGGGATTCATTTGCCCATATTATTGGCTGTAAAATATAATTTGGTCTTCTAACAAATCACCTCTAATGATAATCTCGATACTCCCATTACTGCTGCATACCACAAGAAAAATATTCTGCCAAGAGAAAGATGGATCCGTAAAGCCCCAAAACTCTTGCAATTTGATGTCAGAGAAAAGCTTAAATAACACTGTAAAATGCAACAAAATTACATTGTAACATACTGTACATCAGGAGAAATGGGGAATATAGTATTGTAAGTTATTACACTAGTTTGAAAATTCAAATGTTTTTTCATTTATTTCAAGTAGTGTGTAAATTTGGCTTACAAAATAAAAAGGGTACATAATGTCAAGCACCTTGTCTCATTTATATTTGTAAAACAGCCTAAATGCATTGTATATATTTTATAAGTTTGATGTGATAATAGTTAAGTAATAATTTAGGCTTGTTTAAAAAAAAATCAATTGTTTTAGATGTTACCACATGATGTATATTTTTTAGGTTCTTAAAAAAATAATAGCATGGTTCTATTTTTTTAGCACCACAAAGGGCTTCACTAATTTTACTAGCCAATACCCTAATCTGGTGCTATTTAGAACCATTTTTCTTAAGTGGTGACATTGATAATGGGGGTCTTAAAAGTTTTTGGGAAGCAGTGTCTCAGAGCAACTCCAAAAGCAAAATGGGAAATAAAAATAATACCACCATAACTAATATACTGCACTGTTACAAGAGCTTCAGCCTGATTCAGAGAACATGGCCAATATTCTGATGAATGGCCATCTCTGAACTTTAACACTGATTCTATGCAGGGAACTCAGTGCTTTAACGACATATCCAGATGACTCTCTGCAAACACACACACACACACACACAAACACACACACACACGCTGTGAGAACAATCCCTTGACTTTCACCTTAATAAAATGCTGTGTAACTGTCCAAAGCACTTCGGCTTTTCCTCAAAATTGGATTGCCCCATAAAATAATTTAAACAATTCCAAGCACTCAGTAGTAACCACCTCAGTTAATAGTTGTTCATTTTGCTGGTTTCAATGAATATAAGCAGACAAATACTATTTGTTTAAAATATTTGCCAATTAAAATATACATATACAAAGCTATTAAGACTGGTTACCTGTGGTGAAGACATCACTTAGCTGCGGGTAAATATAGAGGGTGTGAAACAAGAACAGCTATATGTGCAGGGGTCACTGTGACATGCAAAAAAAGTGAGATGGAGCACAAGTCTAATGGAGATATGTGCTTGATAAACACCTCTGGGAAAACATACCACAAACACCACATGATAGCATGCTAAGATTGTAAAACTGCACTAAACTCATGAGACGAGTCTGCAATTAGTAACCTTCAAAGCATAAATCCAGAGACCCATATTTATCTTATCAAATTTATTATATTAAAATTTTTAATGCAGATTAAATGAAAGTTTTTT
Organism: Moxostoma hubbsi; assembly: GCA_032164185.1. Classification (NCBI taxonomy): domain Eukaryota; kingdom Metazoa; phylum Chordata; class Actinopteri; order Cypriniformes; family Catostomidae; genus Moxostoma; species Moxostoma hubbsi. The sequence goes on along the minus strand of JAVLUX010000039.1, from coordinate 23,909,130 downwards.
TTTTATTGATCATACAAAGGTAAGATAACATCTGATAATAATGCTTCTATCTCAGTGTAATATGTATATACAGTCAGTACAATGAGAGCAAACATCCTAAATCACTGAAATGTCTCTCTTTTTGATAAAAATGTAAACAATAAAAAATTATTTGCATATCAACAATATCAATATGAAAGCGAAAGTGCAGGTTGCACACTGAATAAATACAAGGGAAATAAGATGTTAACATATGAGCATGCTAATGCTTTTTGGTAATGAGAGACCAAATCTAAAAAATATACAAGAGGTAAATATAAAACTTCAAAAGTGCTTAATATATAAATTCCACATTTTAAGAAATAAGACATTTGCAGTCACATTAAGACTTCAGAACTTGCTAAATTTAGTAATATGGCATTCATTAAATCAATGTCTAATACATACAATTTCTTGTCAGTTATGAATTGCATGTATTCAGGGTAGAAGTAACTTTAAATTAAACTGTTTTAAAATTACAATGATATTTCAAATTTCTTTGAGAATTTATCAAATTAATGGAATTCAAAGAAAGGTGTAAACATTGTTTCACAATCGAGTACTAACACAAACTGCCTATCAAACATATATGAATTACAAGTTACATATAAATTAAGAATTACATGCAGGCATCTAAAATGAACTTTTTAGGTTTTTGTTTTTAAAAAAGGGAATAAGAGATAAAGCAGTTTGGGACAACATGATCATGCAACAAAGTCATCATAAGTAGTCAAATTTCCACTTTATTCTTAGATCAGTTATGCTGGTTGGTGCAGTTTTGATGCTGATCTAACATTAGTACTACTGTACAATGCATTTAAATATAAATCTTTCAAGGTGTTTTTCAATGATTTTAAAAGCAATCATTAGCTTTATACATTAGAGTTAGAGCTATTTACTGAGTTTAATTGTTTAAGGACACAAAAAAGGTGGATGCAGCTAAACTGACCATAGGCACATTTAGTCACAGTGCATAAAGTGCAACTTCATAAAACATGTATAAACAATGTTGCTATTACACAGCTAATAATAATCCACAGAGTAAATTCACTGGGTACTATAACTGCACTGTTTAAATATGTCTTTCGTAGTTGCACATTCTGCACAGTGTGACTATATATTCACCACTGTAATGGATCACTTTCTGCTCTACTTGTCCCACCTTACTGCTGTAAACGGGTACGCCATGAACTGAGATTAAAAATAGTGCAAGGGAAAGTCTCAGGATAGAAAGAGAAGACTTGTGAGAGTGATGATCGGTACCAGCAGTTCTTGTTCTTGATATCTATGCAGCATTATATTAGTTGTGTATGTCATATGTTATAATATATCTGGTTTAATTTTAATTTATTAAAGAAATATATAATTACCAAATATCTATATAAAATTACGAGGTATGTACCTAAATCAGAGAAGGTGCTATGTTTTATTTTATGCAAATAAAATCAAGGCTGTTTTGGATAGTCACATGCGTTGGAGGATAGGAAATACATCTGTCTAGAAAAATTCCAATGGACAAAAAAATTTAACCATAAGATGGGGCCTAGGTAGCTCAGCAAGTATTGATACACCACCACCCCTGGAGTCACGAGTTTGAATCAAGGGTGTGCTTAGTGATTCCAGCCAGGTCTCCTTAGCAATCAAATTGGCCCAGTTGCTAGGTAGGGTAGAGTGACATGGAGTAACCTCCTCGTGGTCACGGTTAAGTGGTTCTCACTCTCAGTGGGGCATGCGATAAGTTGTGTGTGGATCATGGAGAGTAGCATGAGCCTCCACATGCTGTGTGTCTCCATGGTGCCATGCACAGCAAGCCACATGATAAGATACGTGGATTAACTGTCTCAGAAGCGGAGAAAATTGAGACTTGTCCTCCGGCACCCAGATTGAGGTGAGTAACAAAAAAAAAACAGTACAACATGTTCACACAGTAAATCGACATGTTGCTTTCGAATGTTCTTGTACCCTGAAATCAATCCAATTCTGATGAAATGCTGACAAGTGCCATCTCCCATCAGACCTTGTTGGATTAGTGTTTACCTTTTCCTCTAGTATAACTGAAAGTGTGCAACCTTGGAGACGTGGATTCTAGTCCTGTGTATACCAGGAAGTAATCATGTTCACAAACAATGGTGAGTGTGATTCGGAGGTTGCATTTTTGCTCTAAAATTGCATTTGTACTTCATTGGCGGTTAGGTTTAGGGTTGGGGTTTAGGTTAGGGGGTAGGGTTAATAAAATATGCATTCCTTTTGACTCTATTACATCATTTACTAAAAATACAAAACTACCAAAACTCAACCCACAACACAACTCACTTTAAGCGCCACTCAGTGGACATTTCACCAACACTTCCAGCTTCTGCCACTGGGGGCATTGGTTTTGAATTTCGGTATGCACAGACCAATTTCAGCAGCAGAACTTTTGACCTCTTGTTGCCGAATTCATCGATGTGTGATCAGTCTGGACATTCCAACTTATTGAATAGACTGTATGTCACCACCTTTTTTAAATTTACTGTAGTGGATATGTCACATACATAAAGAAATTAGGAATCTCCTAGGACATTTCTAATTGGGAACATATAAGAAGACAAGTCCAGAATAAAAGAGGTCTTAAAAAAGTTTACATCAAAAACAGTACTCCCAAGAAATAGCATTGCAAACCTGTCACACCTTAGTTGTCTTATGATTATGAGTAATCCTTTCAGCCATGGCTCATATTTTATGGAGTATCAGTGATGTTCAGTGTGTACAGGTGATACACCATTTAACACCTCATATCCTTTGTTCGAAGGATTACCTTAGTCAACTGTCCACAGATGTTGTACACCAGTTATATTGTTGACTCCCGAGATGCTGCATTCTCTGACCAGGAGAGGTCATGCATTGTTGTGGGTGGAGATCGGAGGATCACCTCTCTTGTGAGCTCCACTGGGACTATAAGTTGTCCCTGTGGTCGAGGGTAGGTAACTGATGCCCTATGCTGTGTGACTGAGGTGGGTTTGGGAGGCTGTAAATTAGGTGGCATTGGCCTAGTCTGCACCTCAAGAGTCCAGGCAAGTTCTGGATTGCTGCCATAGAGGGCATCCATTTTCCTCGCAATCAACCCCTTGGATTTAGGAGGTTCTTCATCCTCCTGACTCCTAACTTTCCTCTTCGAATGACACATGAAGCAGGCATGGCGGATAGCACTTTGGAGCAGATGTCTACGGTATGTTCGTTGAATTATAATGGCTGCACGCTCTTCCTCCTTCCTCTTGAGAGTGGTGGTAATTGGCTCAAAAGAGGAAGATGTGGGGTTATTCATCATGAACTTTGCTTCAATGCTCTCCTTCATGGCAGCCATCTCGATGGTGTCACCCAGAACCTCTCGAGTAACTGCCAAAAGAATATCCAGACAGTGGATTTTGTCACCTGTGACAATGGGTAAATCCATGGCGATCATTCTGAGGCGGTTGGGCTTGGCAATTCGTAGTGGCTCCTGCAAGGCATCAACAAAATCATATAAACGTCTGTATTCAATGAACTGCGTTGCATTGACGTCATACTTTTCCCATGTCTCATTGAACATGTCGAAGTCATCCTCACAAAGCGGGTCTCCACTCTCCTCTTGAGCAACGTTAAAGTTCTCTAGAATGATGGCAATGTACATGTTCACGACCACCAGGAAGGACATGATGATGTAACTGCAGAAAAACAGGATACCCATGCCAGGATTCCCACAGTTACCCTTGATGTCTGTACCAGGGTTCTCGATGTCCGGGTCACAATCTGGAGGGCCACTATTCAGAATAGGTAGCAGAAGCCCGTCCCAGCCAGCTGAAGTGGTGATCTCAAACAGGCAGATGATACTGCCACCAAATGTTTCAAAGTTGAAGATGTCATCGATGCCGGCCTGCTTTTTCACGTAGGCAAAGTTAGACATGCCAAAGATGGAGAAGATGAACATAATGAGGAACAGAAGCAGTCCTATGTTGAAGAGGGCAGGAAGTGACATCATCAAGGCAAACAAAAGCGTCCTAATGCCTTTCGCCCCTTTGATGAGACGCAGCACGCGGCCAATTCTTGCAAGTCGGATGACACGGAACAAGGTGGGAGACACAAAGTACTTCTCAATGATGTCTGATAACATTAGACCTTGGGTAAGAGAAGATGCAGACTATTATAAACAATTCAGCGTCTCAAGGTTTAGTAGTCACTGTAAAGTTGTTTAAATTGTAATTGCTACAGTCATTTTAGTGTTTGTTGACAGTCATGGCAACTAAGTTGTAAAATTGGCTATAACTTTACACAGAAAATGTTAATTATTTTATCACAACAAAATCATGTTAACTCATATTGTTAATGTTTACAGACTGGCCCCATTCCACTGTATCAGTAAATACAGATTACAAATGTAGCTTTTTTTTTTTTTTTTAATAAAAGGAGGGGCAAGTCAAAATTACTTTTCATTATTATGCCACAAATGTTGCCCATTGAGCTTAATTTGTATTGAACCCAGAAAATTCTTTAAAAGGGACTTTGCTGCTATCCTAACAATGCACAATTAAATGGTTAGTTGCGTTTTAAGATTTAGCGTTGTTTTTCCCTGCTGTCAGCGACCCCATAAGAACAGACCTGTGACCTTATTGAGAAGCACTGATCTCTTATTCAAGCACTGTGAACATGATTAAATGTGTAATTTAAAAAACAACAATGCCAAATTGAAAACAAACTTCACACCTACCTGCTAAAGATAGGATGACCACAACAAAATCAAAGACGTTCCAGCCATTAATGAAAAAGTAATGTCTAAGTGCAAACATCTTAAGTATGCATTCCCCTGTGAAGATGACAATGAAGACCAAATTGATCTGGTAGAGGATATTCTCTTTCTCAGCACTCTTGTCATCTGTTTCTACCATCATGGTCACCATATTGAGGCAGATAAGCACCATGATAAAGATGTCAAAGAATTGTTGTGATATGAAGTCAAACACTGCACCCTGGATCATATTCTGTTCGGACAACAACATAGAGGATTAATTTTTTTTAATTCTCAAGAGAAAGGGCTAATGCTGATATTCAAATAAAACTTTCTTTAAAGATGAAGTGTGTAACTTTTGTACTTTTAAAATAATTTTTGCCATCCCAGCTTGTTATGCAAAGACAACTAATGTAAGTAAGCCATTCATAGGTTCATTTTCTGTTTGTTTTGAGTGACCTGCCCAGCCAGACCCAACACAACTGACTCAAACAATGGTATGAGTTTGGTTCGATCAACAACAGACTGAGGGCATATTCTGAAGGCAGTTTGAAAACAATGTTTATTTTTGCAAATCTGTTCGGTGGCACAGAAATTACACACTTCAGTTTCAATAATAGAATAAAACCAATAAAATAAAATAAAATAAAAAGATGTTCAGTTAAAAAAAACAGCAATTGGTAAAAAAAAAGGAAACTGGTTCATACTGATGGCCGGGGTATAGGTTTAGCAGGTTTTTTGGATCCCAGCTTCTTCATGGCATTGTAATACTTCTTCTGCTCCTCTGTCATGAAGATGTCTTTCCCTCCAAAGTGCAGAACAAACAAATAATAATTATTCCTTCAGACAAAATCAAATGGTAAAATATAAAATAAAATATGCTGTTGCTTATCTTGGACTTTTGCTGACTGAAGTTGTCAATGATGACACCAATGAAGAGGTTGAGCGTGAAAAAGGAGCCAAAAATGATAAAAATAACAAAATATAGATACATGTAGAGGTTGATCTCATATGATGGCTGCTCATCCACCTGACACGGAATGAATGTTCAAGAGAAAATATCACTTTTAAAGGGATAGTAAAAGTTGTTATACAAATCTAAAAACATGACAGTTTCACAGAAATAGGAAAAAGCGTTTCACCAGCTTTGTAATGAGGAACACAATAAATTGTCAAATGCACAATGACAGTGCAGTGCACTTTAAGTGTTTCGCCAAAATAAAAGCTTTTGGTGAAGGTGAAGTAAATCAGACAAAAATATATTACTATTATATAAAACAAATTCTCAAAATAATAATAAAAATCCATGATCAAATTAAAATAATAAACTTGACTGGACAAAAATAAATCATATAAAACTGGGTTCTTAAATATACAGTAAGTGATTGAAATGTTTGTTTTTGCACGCCATGTTCACATTCACATATAGTTTTTTTTATTACTGTATTGTATTGGTGCATATAAATTATATTTATTATATTATAAATTAAATACCATTCTTCCTTGTGTTCTTTTAGTGGAAAAACTGTGGAAAACATGCCTGAATTATCTTTAAAAAGATTTTTATTTAATTACAAATTTTGATCATACATTAGGCTGAATTAAATATTATTATTTAAAATGATTTTATGTAATTTCTGAGCAAATAAACAGCTATTCATATATATATTTACCACATTATAACTACATATTAATATTGCCTGTTGACAATATTATACATAAATATGTATATATTTTTTAAGCAATATCACAATGTTGTTAAGCACCAACCAAGCAACTGCCATTGAGATGAGTGGGAATGGGAAAGGCTAGTCCTCTCCAGGTATTATATGCCTCCTCAATACAAATGCAGCATATAAAATTCCTTTGTAACAGCTGTTTATTTCAAAGTGGCAAATCTGTCATCCACGTACCTCTCTAGAATCCACAGCAGCATACATGATATCCATCCAGCCTTTAAATGTGGCCTATGTGGAGAGAGGCACTTACTTAATGTCAGCATATTAAACAAATCCCAGTTATTTACTATGGAAATGTACTGTGTTACTACCTCTGTGTCCTCTGAGGCATAAAAAGGAAATGAATAAAATGACACTCCCTTCCAGTAAATATGCTTAACTCTGAAATTCTAATGTGTAATATGCATCTTGAATGAAAGTCCCTTTTAAAGGAATAGTTCACCCAATAAAAGGAAAATTCAGTAATCATTTATACACTCTTATATAATTTTAAACATGTATGACTTTCTTTCTTCAGCAGAACACAAATTAAGAAAAACAGAACAATATCTTACCTCAGTAGGTCCTTAAAATGCAGGTGGATGGTGATCAGACTTTAAATGCTCCAAAAAGAACAGACAGTTCTTTTAAACCAAGCGATGGTTTATAGTTAAAAAGTACTTAAATAATTCTCTTTTTTTTAAGTTTATGCTTAAATTCTGATCACCATCCACTTGCTTTTTAAGGACCTACTGAGCTAAAAATATTTTTCTTCAAATGTGCTCAGCTGAAGCAAGAAAGTCATACATATCTGGGATAGTATGAGGGTGAGTAAATGATGAGATAATTGTCATTTTTGGGTGAACTATTCCTTTAAGTAATTTAGCCATAACTGTGTACATGAGAGAAACTCGTTCACATGTTCATGTGTTCGCATGAGAACTTGCAGTGTTTTTTCTTTTGCAAGTTTTAAGATTAACCCATAGTGAACAAGCTTCTAAGCAACCATGGCATTCCCTAAAATTACTGTTCTTGTGTTATGCGGAAAAAAGAAAATCATACAGGTTTGGAAGGACATGAGGGTGAGCAAATGATGATTGATTGTTTTTTGGTTGATGAGTTGCTTGATGAGAAACAATCAGCTTAGCAGATTTCATAGCAATTTTAGTTGCTACAATTCTCTGTAAATAATATCAACTACAAAATTTGCTTTTACATTAGTACTATGGTTATCTGCATACTGTGTGTAAAAAGTTGCACTCTAAAATCCATGAGAAAACGTACAATTTGCAGTAGAGAGACGTAGCCGAGTCCCACGTTGTCATAGTTGACCTTTACATTGACCCATCGTGCCTCATTGGTGTGCATCAGTGTCATGCAGTCACTCCTGTTGTTGACCACATCCATGGGGAAGCGTTCCTCTGTGGTGGTGTTGATGCAGTGGTAGAACTTTCCAGCAAACAGATTCACTCCCATGATGCTGAAGATGAGCCAGAATATCAGACACACCAAAAGCACATTAAAAATAGAGGGGATGGCACCAACCAGAGCATTCACCACTACCTATATGGAGAATGGACATAATAAGAGTCAGTAATAAAATAGAAACAAATGAGTAATCACTTAATGATATTTATTTTGAGATAAAGACAAATTGTACCCCAAATGCTCAAAAACATACAAATACAAATAGTGCTACTAGTGGAACCAAATGGAAATAAAATCTCTCTTTTTGAGCTTGCCCGACTGGGTCGGACATAGCCTCATTAGCTCAACCTAAGTCGTAAGTTTGGAATGTGCCTCCTTGTTTTTCTTAGCAATGGAAGACAAGGTGAGAAAATGTGCTGATTTCAGAATGGCATTCTACCATACTACTCTTACTATTTCATATCTATATGTACAGTATACATAGAAATAGTAAAAGTAGCATCCAGTATGTGGTTTCAAACTCAGAAAGTCTTTATTTTTGCAGTTCTGTTTGTTGAAATTACACTTCACCTTTTAAGAAATATGAATACATTAAATGTATACACTTTTAATTTATGCATATAAAACTTATGTAAATAGTAATACATATAACACTGACAAATAAGATTTTCAGAGGTATTAAAAATTAGAAATTTTGAACAATCTAGTTTAAAATGTGTCAAATTTGTAGAAATGTAATCTGACTTCCCCAGTTTCCCTCAATTACCAGAACAATCTCTGGTTGAGAACTTATTGTCAGCCCCTACAGGTGGTAGTCGTATATCCTCTATCTACACCATGTTACTCTCAACTAGTACGTCCTCTCTCTCCTACCTAAAGATGACTTGGGAAAATGAGCTGCAAATTAAGTTACCGGAAGAGCTATGGTCTGAGGCTCTTGCTAGAGTTAATTCTACTTCTGTATGTGCTCGGCTAAGTCTCATTCAGCTAAAAGTCTTTCATCGTATTCATCTTACCAAAGCTAAACTTCATAAATTGTTTCCAGAAACAGAGGACTCCTGTATCAGATGCTCCCTTTCTCCCGCCAATCACACCCATACATTCTTTAGCTGCCCTAAACTGGCCTCATATTGGGCTTCTTTTTTTGACTTCATGTCAAGGGCTTTGCACATTTCTCTATCTCCATGCCCTCTAGTCGCCATTTTTGGCATGTCCCACTTGTCATTCATCACGAGACAGAAAGCAGAGGTTATTGCTTTTGCTTCTCTTATTGCTAGAAGGCGCATCTTGTTGCATTGGAAGTGTCCAACCCCTCCACCAACTACCTCTTGGTTAAAGGATCTGATGTCATTCCTTTCACTTGAAAAATTGAAATATTCGATTCAGGGCTCAACTGGTAAATTTTATAAAACATGGAATCCTATTTTAAATATTTACGATTCTGTATCCTCACTAGATTCTGACTAAATATATCATGGGTGTGCAAGGTTCTTTTTTTTTTTTTTTTTTTTTTTTTTGTACGTGTATGTGTATGTGTGTGTATGTATGTATGTGTATGTGTATATATATGTATGTATATATGTATATATATATGTATGTGTATGTATGTATATATGTATATATATGTGTGTATGTATGTGTATATGTATATATGTATGTACTAAGTATAATCGCGTGTGGAGACTGCTGATATTTTCTAATCCTCTTGGGTGGGTGAGGGAGGGGGTCTGGGGTGGTTGTTACTGTGGGTTTTTTTTTTTTTTTTTTTTTTTTTCCTTTCCTCATTTAGGTATATGTTGGAAAGGAATGTGTAAAAAGATAAAAGTGCAGACAATGTTTTCGCTTTTATGCTCGTTTCTAAGTATTTATTGTACACTGTTTTATGTCTGTACAATAAAAATTGTTATTAAAAAAAAAAAAAAAGAAATGTAATCTGTTGGTTTCATTCATTTTTGGAAAAGTTTTATAGCATTTTCTACAATAATGTTTTTTAAATTACTGTCCACAACTTCATCATTAATTTCAAAAAAGCTTTCAAACATATTTTTCAAGGTTAAAATATGTTTATCATGAAAATCATAACATTTTAGTTATAAATATCAAGACAAAAGGTTATTCCATTTGATCTGAATAAAATGTGCTCATTCATAAAAATGTCAAATAATCTGATATTTTTCATACAGTCATGAGGGTCTAAAGGGGTCTTTGTTTTATGTGGGGGTTTTTGTCACATGAAATGACAATGGCTACTTTCATGTTAGCTACACCATCTGACTTTGATTTAGTGGACAAAAGTTGTTAAAATATTAATATTTAAAAAACTAGTTTCACTGCTTTTTTTTCTTTGCTTTTTTTAAGAACTAATAATAAAATATTATTCCAAACTACTTTTTTTATGGTCTCTGTCTGGGGGGGGGGGGGCTTATTAACTTAAGCCCCCCCCCCCCCCCCCCCCCTCAAAATGACTTATATAACTGCTTTGAGTGAATTGCATTTTTTATATATTTTTGAATAACTTCATTTAGATCCAGACAAAAAACTGAGCATAACATCATTGAGACACAAATTAAGAGATCATTCCTTACCCTCATTCCCTCAAATCTTGCCAGGGCTCGAAGGGGTCGAAGAGCCCTGAGAGTTCTGAGAGACTTGATTGCTCCCAGCTCAGAATAGCCCAACAAATTGGCTGTTAAACTGACAAGTGACACCTTAAACAAAATTACAGATTAGCTCATCAGTACACACAAACATCAGCATCCAACAAGAATTGAGATGAAAGAACCTTTGAAAAAGTGTTTTTTGTTTTGGTAAAAGTCAAAAAGGTTAACTCACATCCACAATTAGGAAGTCTAGCCAGCACCACGCATTGGTAAAATAGGTCTTGAAACCATATGCCACCCACTTCAGCAACATCTCCAGTATGAAAATGTATGTGAAGACTTTATCAGCATATTCAAGGATGATCTTGATCACTCTACGGCGCTCTATGTTGATATCCTCAAAAGCCTGACACAGTGGAAAACTAGTCAAACAAACTGACTTTCCCAATCCACAAGTTCCCATTTCCTTCAAACGCTAATAAGCAGGATTTTATCTCTCATAAATGTAATAATGTAAACAGAGTGCATAGTTCACTAAGTATTAGCTCAGTATGGACAGACACACCAGTGCTCCACTGCTAAGGAGGATCATAAAAATGATGAAGGTCTCAAAGTAGTCATGCTCAACAATGGTGAAGCACGTTCTTCGAAGGTTCCACCACCTTTTCCCCCATTCTGTGGTGATATCTACACTCAAACGTGGACATCGCCTAACACAACCTAAGCAAAAAAGCAATAAAATCAAGTCTTGAAGAACCTTTCAAGTCTTGAAATAGTGGCTTGGACATTAAAAATAGCTTTAAAAAAGTGGGGAAATGCAGACCTTCTGTAAAACAGGACTCTGGCTCTTCAGGTTCTGGTTCCTCTTCCTCCTCTGGCTCAGGCTCAGGTTCTGGAGGCATGTAGTCCACTGTGCTACAAATTGAGGAGTCGTCATTATTCAGAGCGTCCTGTGCAGCGAAAGTGGAAAAGAAAAAAAAAAAGAAAGAAATCAAAAAAGAGAAGGGAACATGCATACATGATGGTATGGCATTTAAGGAAATAACTGATCCCAAAAAATAACTCTGTCATTATTTACACACCCTCACGTTGTTCTAGACCCACATGACTTTTTTCTGTCTAATCCAAAGATTTATTTTTGAAGAATATCCTTGGTTGCTCTTTTCCACAGAATAAAAGGGAATTGGAACTGTCATGCTTGAAAATGTCAAAAACAAAACTAAACAAAAACATGCTGTAAAATTATCAGAAAAGTGGTCCAAACAACTCTTTCTAATAACTTGAATTTAGGTCTGTTCCTCACCAACAGCATCACATGGGAACTCTGCATGTTGTTTCCGATAGTTCTAGTACACTAGGATCAGCAACATTATGCCGACACATGGACAGTCACACAGTGGCGCACACAGAAGCGCATTGCTTCAAGAGGCATGGCGTGTCGGCATCGGGGGAAACCAGGGTTCGGATCCCGCACTGAGACCAAGGCGTAATAGCATAATCAATAACAAGTGTGACTCGGACATGCATTTTCACCTCTAACATTAAATTTTTACTCCACTAATTGATAGGGTTAGGCATAGGTTTGGGTTGGGTGGTAGACTTTATTAAAAAGGCAGTTTTCTTCACTGTATTAATGCCTATAAAGCTGAAAACAGCTTGCTTCACGTCTTGCTTTTGGCACACATATGTGAACATTACACCCGTAAAATGGAGCCCACATGTGCCCAATATGTCAAACAGCACTCACCGCTTTGGCCACGGGGGGGGGGGGGGGGGGGGGGCAGTGTTATGAATTTTGGTAAGTAAGGAGGAAAGGAGGAGAAGAAACTGCATCCTGGGAGCCGGGACTGTGGCTTTTGGTGCCAGGGTGCAATGAGAACAGTGCGCACTGGCTGGATGACCCAGGAAGTGGGGAAATCACTCTTTTATTAACAATGTGGTATAACAAGGATTTTCCTGCCGGCCCTCCTCGGAGTGGTCTTAGTACCAGCTCCGGAGCGAACGTCTGACTCCCTGGGTCTTCCGTCTCAGGAGTGCTTAGGAGCCTGACACAAGAAACTCTTTTAGACAGAAGCGCTGTCAAAGCGCCCAGGGGCGTGGACTGCACAGTTTGCAGAGAGAGAGAACTGGAATGCGCCGTAGATCCAACAGCAGTTCTCTGCCAACAGAGGTGAGTGGAATAGTAGTGAGACTCAGCTTGCTGCTGCACAACTGCTCGGCTCCGAAGAAAAAAATCTGACTGACAGACACATGCTAGCTTCCCTTTATACCCGTATGTCCAGGGGTGGGACATGCAAATTCTGTCTGCCAATTTCTCATTGACCTTTTCTCAAGCTCAGAGGTATGCGAGGCTCCCAAGTAAGACCCCTTGTGTCATTTCATTCGACACAAAGTCGAGTGAGTGACAGAAGGGGAACCAGCATTCCCTCTCCCTCTGCATTTTCTTTTTGAGAAGAGGAGGAGCTTAGCATGCCTTTTATCTAGCTGTCAATGCAGACATGTTTCAGTCAGACTCAAAACGTCAGCTGAACGGATTTCATATCGGTAAGAAGTTTATGGACAAGTTCATCACACGCGCAAAAAGGAGTTGTGGCGACGATGTGTCGTCAGCACCACACCAAAAATAAACACTTCTTTGTGGCTTTATGGTGGCTGCGACAGATGCTGAAACGCTGCCCCAGTGTGTCATATGCATAGATTTGCTGGCAATTGATAGCATGAAGCCATGAAAGTTGAAACGACATTTAGAAACCAAACATCCAACACTCAAAGTCAAACCCTTAGATTTTTTCAAATGAGTTATCTTGCCTTGCACAGCAGAAATGCAACATCAGCAAACATACATCAGTGTCTAACAAGTATCTAGAAGCATCCTACTAAATCTCTCGTACGTCTACGTTGCTAAATTTGTAAAATCTCACACAATTGCTGAGGCACTAATCTTACCTGCTGAGATAGATATCTGTTAAGTCATGTTTGGAGAGAATTTCACACAACAGATTGGTGACATCCCCCTTTTTAACGACACCGTTAGCCGCCGCATATCTGAAATGGCAAGTGACGTTAAGGAGCAATTGCTAGCTAACATTATGCAAAGCCAGGACTATGCCCTGCAGTTGCTAACCTATGTCAGATATATCAGAAATAGTAATATTGAGGAGGGGATTCTTTTCTGTCGGTCTCTTCCATCGCACACAACTGGCGTGGCATTATTTGAAGTTCTGGATGGGTATATACGGGATGCAGGCATGCCAAGGGATAAATGTGTTGGGATATGCACAGACAGGGCCCGTTTAATGACTGGGAGGGTTAGTGGTCTTGTCACTCGTGTCCAGCATTTAGCCCCTTTAGCCAAGAGGACCCACTGTACGATTCATCGTGAATCTCTTGCATAAAAGCAAATGCCAGAGTCAGTTTTAAAGCAGGCAGTGCAAATGGTAAATTTCATTAAAGCACAGCCATTAAATGCATGCTTGTTTTTCTTTGTCAGAAAATGGGAGCCGAACATGAGCAGCTCCTATTTCACACTGAGGTTCGCTGGCTCTCCAGAGGTCGGGTTTTACATCGCCTCAACGAATCGCGTTCAGAGGTGAAGACGTTTCTTGTTCATGCATTTCGACAAGTTGAATTTGTTGAACACATCTATGCAAGGGAGAGATGCCAACATTTGTGGGGGGGTGGGACTTTAGTTCCAAAAGGTTGAGAACCTCTGACATAAAATACACAGAGTTAGCACACACACATACCCATAGATAGCGCAAACACTCACCTGCTTTGAGCTTTACAATGGCACGAAAATTACTCTTAGAATTAGCGCTCTCACAAAAATTGGATAAGATGTAATGCGCGGTTTTTGCATGTAATGCTGAGCTTTGTGCGCTCACAAAAATAGAGCCCTTTTTGTCATTTTGGAAATTGAAAGTACCATTTTAATTTCATTATATGGAAAAGAGCATCCAGAATATTCTTCAATAATTCACTGCGAGAGAGAAATTCACAGAGGTTTGAAATTACATGAGGGTGAACAAAGGATGACAGAAATTTCAATTTTGGGTGAACTTTCCTATTAACAAAATTACTGGAAGTATGTTGTAAGGTAATGTGAGAAGGAGAAAGAAAGTTGATCACTAAGCTCTGCTGCCTTACCTCTTTCTCCTCTTCATCAGAAGATTCATCTAAGCCCTCATCTTCAATATCGGACTCACAACGAGCAATAGGTACATTCAGGGTTGGAGACATTAAACAGTTGGAGGAGCCATCAGCTATTTTCCCCCCATCCAGGTGGTTTAAAGAGTACAGTCCGATATCCCCTTCCCCTCCTCCCTCATTGTCTTCAGGAGGTTTCTTTCCAATAATCTGTCGCACCAAACTGGCAACAAAGGCTTTGAGCCAATCTATACCCCTGGTGATGCGGCCAATGGCGATTTGCAGGTTGTTCATCTCACCGTCATCATCACCTCCAGACAGGTTATCCCCACTGAAGGAGCTGAGCAGCAGGGCCAGGAACAGATTTAGCACCTGAGAAAAAGTAAAGGTGAGAATGAGGTCAGCAGGTTATGAGACATGCATGAGAAACAAATGCATTTTGCAGAGTAGGGCTGTCAAAATACCAAAATGTAAAAAATTTGATCTCTTGAAAAAAAAAAAAAACCTGCAACTGTGGCAACATTTTTGCAAAATTATATTATGTGATTTCTCACATTTTACAGCAGTTCCGTGGTGAAATGTCCACTATGTAGCACTCAAAGCAAGTTTTAAAATTTTCTCCCTAACAAACAATGTTTTAAGGTTAATGTGCTATTAAGTAAAACCTTAAACTGATAGTGCCACAAAAATCAGATGCAAGATTGCAATTGCAAAAGCAACCACGCTATTTTGTGGTGTTTCTATGACACTTTCAGCTCACATGTTGACTCGTGTGCTCTCCAGGCCTCATATCTTGGTCCTTTGCATCTCAAGTGCAACACACAATCAGTTCAGCCATGCAATTTTAAAATGTATTTTGTCATGTAATGCAAATGTTAAAATGTCTCGTCTTACAAGTCATACACTATAGTTGAAGTCTTTTGATGTCATCAGATAGCATTATGTGAGGAACAGGGTGAAAAGTAAGTGTTATGAACTGATAATCTTTAATTTTACTCCTGATTTTTATGAAAATGAATAAAAGTAATTGTTGTTTTAGCGCCTCTAGTTTTTATATCACCAGGAACGTCCCAAACATTTGGAAGGGGCTTCATCAGAGAAAATAACTTTGCACCATTCTTCTGTTGTCCAATCCTTGTACTTCCTGCAGAATTTCAGTCTTTCCTTAATGTTTTTCTTGTGAAAACTTCTTTTAGAGAAGTGGCTTCTTTGCTGCCCTTCTTGACACCAGGCCATTGTCCAAAAGTCTTTGCCTCACTGTGCATGTACTTACACCAACCTTCTGCCAATATTGAGCAAGCTCTGCACTGGTGGTGACATGATTCCATAGCTGACACCTCAGGAGGAAATTGTCCTGGCGCTTGACACTCTGGGACGTCTTGATGCCTTTTTCACTGCAGTTGAACCTCTCTCTTTGAAGTTCTTGATGATCTGGTAAATGGTTCTTTTAGGTGCAATATGCACACATGCAGCAATTTCCTTGCATGTGAGGCCATTTTTAAGCAAGCAATGATGGCTGCATATCTTTTTTTAGAGGTAACCATTGCAAACAAGAACACAATGTTCGGAAACACTTCTTCCCTCCTTTTATAGCAATCAGTCTGCTCTTATAATCCAATCAGAATGATAAGAGTAATTTCACCTAACTAGTACTCATTCACACTTTCCCAGGTGCTGCTGATATGATTAATGAAATGATGTTAGCTTGTCAGTTTGTGCCAGGGCCAAAAAATGTGTTGGCCAATGAAGCTTTTTGCAATTATTTAAAATGCATCTGCTCACTCTGCACAATAATCTAGAAACAATGTGAATCAACACCACAACAACTGAAGCAGAAAACTTAGCAAAACACAAAATTTATGTCACTGCCAATATTTTTGGCTACAGCTATATTCACAGAGGCCAGAGCTATGTTGTGGGTGGGGAGCAGCAGCTCATTTGCATTTAAAGAGAAACAAAACGTCTCGGTTACGTATGTAACCTCCGTTCCCTGATGGAGGGAACGAGACATCGTGTCAAAGAAGCGACACTAGGGGTCTCTCTTGAGCGCCGAAAGATGCCTCTGATCTATGAAAAAAGGCCAATGAGAGTTGGCGAACAGTATTTGCATACCCCGCCTCCGGATACGGATATAAAGGCGAGGGAAATACGCTCGTTCATTCAGGATTTTTCTGAGGAGCCGGGAGTGTTCCGGGCACCTCAGCGGCTCGGCTCAGTGACGTGGCCGGAAAGACAGGTCCATCAGGGAACGGAGGTTACATACGTAACCGAGACGTTCCCCGTCTGTCGCTCACTTCGACGTCGTGTCGAAGAAGCGACACTAGGGGTCCAATTCAAAACTCGCCATGCGCTGAGCCGTGTAAGTGTACTGCTTACACAGAAGCGGGCAGGTATTTCTACGTGCACAAGCGACCAACTGTGTTCAGGCTGCACGTACTCTTCCCCAATGCCCCAAAAAAGTCATCAGAATCCTTTTGGTTACCCTAGGGGGGGAACAAGGTGACGCTCCCAACTAGGGAACGGGCCAAGCCTGGCTGGGCCTCTTTTCTCTCTATGTTTTCTCGGCATAGAGCAAGAGCAGCCGGGGCCCTTACCGCATCGAGGGAAGGGGGTCTTATCCCAAATTCCTATTCTTTTAGGGGGAAAAGACCCTGCGGAGGCCACACCCACCCGGAAGGGGAGGTAGAGGTGGCAAAATACATCACATGGCCTCTTGGGTCACATGTGGGAAGAATGGCGCGGTGGTAGATCCAACCTCGAGGAGGGGGGAGTTGCTACAACACGGCGACCGGAGGGCAGCAAAGGACTGCCTAAGGGAGACGCGGGTCAGCTCGTAAGGTGACCGTACCGCGGAAGTACACACAGGAGGAGTCTCGTAGGAGGCCTGATCTGTGGAGCACCTATTCCAGTAGGGGTGGCCTGGGGTACCCGTAGTGGACTGGGCCGGCAAGTTCCTACGCTGAACTGCTGTGGGCCCGAAAGGGCTAGGGAGGAATCAACCAGGGACCTAGGTCTTCTGGGAAAGAAGTGCACTGTTTTGCCTTGGCAGAGGGAAACGGCACTGGAGACAAGCGATTCACCCGGACAGATCGTAGAGGTATACAGAGTTCTACGGGCTCGGACCTGAGAAAACACGGGACGAGACTGACTCAACCCTGAGATTGTAAAATCTCGTAAAGGTGTTAGGTGCTGCCCAGCCCGCAGCTCTGCAAATGTCTGCTAGGGAGGTGCCCCTCGCCAGTGCCCATGAGGATGCCATGCTCCTAGTAGAGTGGGCTCGAACCCGTAAAGGGGGTGGCACGGCCTGGGTGTGATAGGCCAACTGAATGGCATCCACCACCCAGTGAGACAACCTCTGTTTGGAGACAGCATTCCCTTTCTGCTGTCCTCCAAAGCAGACAAAGAGCTGCTCAGAGTGCCTGAAGCTCTGGGTGCGTTCCAGGTAGGCACGCAAGGCACGTACCAGACACAACAGTGAGAGGGCTGGGTCTGCCTCCTCCCGGGGCAGCGCTTGTAGGTTCACTACCTGATCCCTGAAGGGCGTGGTAGGAACCTTGGGCACATAGCCCGGTTGAGGTCTTAGGATCACATGAGTGTCTGCCGGACCGAACTCCAGGCAAGTGTCGTTAGTAGAGAACGCTTGCAGGTCTCCGACCCTCTTGATGGAGGCGAGCGCGATCAGCAGGGCCGTCTTTAGAGAGAGAGCCCTGAGTCCAGCTGATACTTGCGCAGCCCCATCGGCCAGGTGTGTGTTAGTGCATCAGCCCCGAGGGGAGCCTCTGAACGGGTGTACCAGAGCGGGCAGTGGGAGGTCTCTCGGGAGGCAAAAAGGTCTACCTGGGCCTTGTCGAACCATTCCCAAATCAGCTGAACCGAGTGGGGGTGAAGCCTCCACTCTCCGCCAGGCAAGCATTGTCGTGACAGCGTGTCCGCTATCACATTGAGGTTGCCGGGGATGTGAGTGGCACGCAGCGACTTGAGTCGGTGCTGGCTCCAAAGGAGGAGACGACGGGCGAGTTGTGACATGTGGCGGGAGCATACACCGCCTTGGCGATTTATGTACGCGACCGCAGTGGTGCTGTCCGACCTGACTAGGATATGTTCGTCCCGAATTAACGGGAGAAACTTCCGCAGGGCACTTTCCAACGGCCTGAGGCTGCGTGCCCGTTGCAAACGGGGCCCCAACCCAATCTGGAGGTGTCGGTCGTGACCAGGACGCATCTGGACACCTGCTGTAGGGGTACTCCAGCCCGTAAGAAACAGAGGTCTGTCCAGGGGTTGAATGTTTGGCGGCAGGCGGGGGTGATTGTTACCCGGTGCGTGCCGTGGCGCCATGCTCGTCTCGGGACTCGGGTCTGAAGCCAGTGTTGGAGCGGTCTCATATGCATCAACCCCAGCGGCGCGACCGCCGCGGAGGATGCCATATGCCCCAGGAGCCTCTGGAAAAGTTTTAAGGGGACCGCTGTGCCCGGCCTGAAGGCGGCGAGGCAGTTCAACACTGACTTGGCACGCTCGTTGGTGAGATGTGCCGACATTGAGACCGAGTCTAACTCCATCCCGAGAAAAGAGATGCTCTGAACTGGAGTAAGCTTGCTCTTTTCCCAGTTGACCTGAAGCCCCAGACGGCTGAGGTGCCTGAGCACCTGGTCTCTGTGGGCGCATAGTAACTCTCGCGAGTGGGCCAGAAAGAGCCAGTCGTCGAGGTAGTTGAGTATGCGGATGCCGGCTTCTCGGAGCGGGGCAAGAGCTGCCTCTGCGACTTTCGTGAAGACGCGAGGGGACAGAGACAGGCCGAAGGGGAGGACTTTGTACTGGTACGCCTGGCCATCGAACGCAAACCGCAGGAAGGGGCGGTGGCGAGGCAGGATGGAGACGTGGAAGTACGCGTCCTTCAGGTCTACCGCTGCGAACCAATCTAGATGCCGGACGCAGGTTAAGATGTGCTTCTGCGTGAGCATTTTGAACGGGAGTTTGTGCAATGCTTGGTTGAGAACTCGCAGGTCCAAGATTGGTCGTAAGCCACCGCCTTTCTTGGGCACGATGAAGTACGGGCTGTAGAAACCTTTCTTCATCTCGGTTGGAGGGACAGGCTCTATCGCGTCTTTGGCCAGAAGAGTCGCGATTTCCGCGCGCAGGGACTGGGCGTGTTCGCCGTGTACTGCGGAAAAGCGGACGCCCATGAAGGGGGGCGGGGGCCTGGCAAACTGAATTGCATAACCGAATCGGATGGTCCGGGCCAGCCAGCGAGACGGGTTGGGAAGTGAAAGCCACGCGTCCAACCTCTGCGCTAGGGGCACCAAAGGGACGATCAATTTGGACATACCCGGCGGGGTGGAGCAGCGGGGCGGAGCAGGTAGGGCAGCGTTGGGCGGCGACGGGGCGACCCGCGGCTGAGGTGCTGAGAAAAGACTCAAAGCACTTACCTTGCTCCGCACACCCGGCAGGGGGCGGGTTAGCGTCTGAGGAGGAGGTCCTGGGTAGGCGTCCTCTAGACTCGTCGGAACCGGCCGGCCGGGGGACAGTCGTGGGGCTGAAGACGGGTGGTCCGTGTCCAGGAAGCCAGGACTGTTGAGATCTGAGGGCAAAGTGCCGTGAGAACGGCATTTGCGGGCCAGGTGACCCAGAGACATAGGAAATAGCTCTTTTATTGAGAATGTGGGTACCGCAACCCCATCTAAGGGGGGGCGGCAAATGAAATTGTTTAAAAACAAAAGAGGCTTTGTTGTTCAGCGAGGATGAAGTCCTACAGGCCTTGGAAGGGGGTACAGGGCGCCCGCGCCAGGTGGTAGGGTCACCGGGACAAAGATGGAGCGCAACTTCCCTATCAACCTGGGGAATCGCCGTGTACCCGTGGGCCTCTCCGCCGTCGAGGGTAGCGAGAGCGGACGAGCAGGGCTTTTGACGAATGGAGAGCGGCGCTCTCCATGAAGACGTCAGCTCGTCATGCACCTCCGGGAAAAACAGGACCGTCGAAGTACCCAGGGGCAAACTGCACGCTGGCAGAGAAGAGAAAAAGCCGCTGAAGTGCGCCGTAAATCCAACAGCAGCAGAGCGTCAGAGTATCAGAAGCAGGATCAGTTGTGTTGCACGCAGCTGGCAGCATACACACGACCATCGGCTCCGAAGAAAATTACTGAATGAACGAGCGTATTTCCCTCGCCTTTATATCCGTATCCGGAGGCGGGGTATGCAAATACTGTTCGCCAACTCTCATTGGCCTTTTTTCATAGATCAGAGGCATCTTTCGGCGCTCAAGAGAGACCCCTAGTGTCGCTTCTTCGACACAACGTCGAAGTGAGCGACAGACGGGGAACAGCGTGTTTTTGATTCCACCCAAAAAGATGCATTTACAACATGGTATAATAAATTATCTGTAGGGTATTTTGAGCTGAAACTTCACAGACACATTCTGGGGACACCTGAGGCTTATATTACATCTTGTAAAAAGGGGCATAATAGGTCTCCTTTAATGCCCTATTCTTGAAACCAATCCTGATACAACTGCAAAAATGAATATGGTATTGAACATTAGAAATAAAATGAACAAAAAGACAACTGATAAGCAATGGAACAAATAAAACAGTAGAACAAAGATTCAAATGAATTAAACAGTGCTGAATTTTTTCAGGTATCAACTGTAACAGCAACAGGAAGTATACGTTCAGAAATGCAAAAAAGCAATCAATTGCAAAATAAACCCCATGTTACCCAGGGTTACCCCATGTTACACAGGGGTACCCCCTGTGACTCTACCCTCCCTAGCAAATGGGCCAATTTGGTTGCTTAGGAGACCTGGCTGGAGTCATTTAGCACGGCCTGGATTTGAACTCGTGACTCCAGGGGTGGTAGTCAGCGTCAATATTCCCTGAGCTACCCAGGCCCCCCTTTGTTTTGTCCCAAATGTTTCCATTGACATAAGACAAACCAGTTGTGTTTACAGAATTACCTTACAAAGACAGATATTTTTACCAAGATGTGCATTTGACTCTCCACAGAGCATGCACACAAATACGCATGCGAATGTTTGAAAGCCAGTCAGCATATGTGAACTGAAACTGAGCCAGTACTTAATACTACAGATATTTTTATTTTAGTATCGTAATTTTGACATTAAACTGGCTGAGAAATGGGGTGTCTCCTGTTAGTGCAGGTGAATTCAGTGTTTACTGTTTGTGACGTCTTGGCTCAAGGTGGTTTTAAAAAATAAAGTAGAAAAAAAAAAATGCTGGCCATTGCACAATTTTTGTGTTTAGAACATAATCTAACAAAAGCACAGTAAAAAAAAAAGCTAATCTTTGTCACAAATTGACCGGTTTACCTGCTATACATAGCCTGTATCAGGTTTAGGTAGGCTCTGTCATAACGAAGCATCAAATATTATGTTGTCAGGAAGCCAGATGCAGTAAGATATCTTTAGTACCTAAGCTCACTAGACAGCTCATAGTTACAGCAGCCATGGCTGGCTTTATTCATCTGGGACCCTAGAGGTAGATTTGGGCAAAGAGAAAGGGCTCAGAGAATTAGTAATAAGAACAATGAAGAGTACATGCTGGCCAGAACTGTTTTAAGCCACATCAAAATAATTTCATGGATTTTACTGCCATAATATTTATAGAAAACAGTTAATATTTAGAGGAAAAATGCAATAACCAATTATAATTTTATGGGGATCATATTTTTACTCTATTATATTAGAGTATTATATACTATTATATACTATTTTGAGAATAAGGTCGCAAAATTCAGGTAACCTAGGATCGACCACATTATGCCAACTCACCGACAAGTGGCACCTCCCATCAGACATTTTTGAATCGACTCTAGAGTGTTTACCTTCGCCTGTGACGCAACCAGAAGTATTTTGCTTCAGCAGCATAGGAGACCAGGAAACCAGGAATTAACTGTGTTCGCATAGTCAGTAACATGCGTGATTCTGATTTTACTCCACTAATGGTTAGGTTTGGGGTTTGAGTTAGGGGATACAGTTGATAAAATATGCATTCATTTTCACTGTATTACAGCCTGTACAATAGAAAACAAATCTTCAAAACTCATTTCTGGCGCTCCTCCGAGAACATTTCACCTGGAAAATGTAGCTCACACATGCCCATACGCCCAAAAACACTTCCCGCTTTGGCCACTGTGTATTTTGAATTTCAGTGAGCACTAACTGATTTCAGCTAAAGAAAAATCAACATCCTGTTTCTGATTTCACTGTGAGATCAGTCTAAAATTACAGAAATTATTGTAAATCTTTATAAAATCACAAAAAAAAAAAGCTTTACTACAGCTGAATGCATACAACAGTCAATCAACTGATGCAGTATTTTATAATATTACTTTTTACATTTTTACAACAGTTTGTCAGGGTACGTGGGCATTTAAGCTTCTTGGTTAAAAATAAATAAATACATCACTACCTATTCATTCTCACTAGTCATGTTTCTTGAGTCATAATATTCCCATAAGCATCCCACCACACATTTTTTTGCACTCACAACCCAGTGCAAAATGCCCAGACCATTTGACAACATATCAGTCGTCTGTATGAAATAGATTAAGCTGCCGAGAAATCCAGCAATAGAAGCAGGTATTGTGATTTTCACATTGCATTTTAGAGTTGCATGCCAAATGAGGCCACTGATATTTGGCTTCCTATACCACACTCACATGGACATTCAGCCCATCAAACTTACTGTGCACATGCAACTAATGTCAGTATCTAGATTTCATACAATTTCCTGGCACTCATTCATTTGTAGTGTTTTGCTGATGTGTTGGGTAGAGCAGTGGTGCTCAACTGGTTTTCATTCAGGCCACATATTGTATTTTTTCATATTTTATTCTATTTTAAGTGGTGACCCCAAAATGCCTTTAAATGTATTATTCAAATGTATTTATAATTTTTTTAAATTATTTTCTGTTCTCCAGCTTCAGCTAAGCTATACATGTTTGTTTATTGCGTGTGTAACAGTATAAGGATGGGCAAGGTGGGAACCGGCAGAACAGTAAACATAAACTTTTAATGTCAAACCAACATAAGCATGCAGAGCGGCCGCGTGAGTCTCTCTCTCTCTAACTGGTGCCTCTGGCTCATCTTTATCCCCCTCCTGGCTGATTAGCCTGATTCAGGGCCGGCCTTGTGTCTTCATACTCCTCATCGTCACACTTCTCTATCACCCGACTAAGGTCGGGAAACCCCCGGCATGACACAATCCCCTCCCTTCCTGGAGGGGGTTGTTGCCTTTCCGGCTATGCCTTACGGCAGGTCTTCCCCGCCTTTCTGGAGCCCTGAGAGAGATGAGGGGAGGGGAAGGTGAGAGGGAAAGAGCGAGGGGGAGAAACAGAGAGAGAGAGAAAGGAGAGACAGAAAAACTTGTTTGCCGGCACCCGGATGCGCTGTCGCCCGGTCCTCAACCGCTCCTCCGCCCTCTGTTGGATGCCAACTCGCTACTCCCCCGGCAGACAGCAGTCAGTCCTCCGGCCCCTGGTGGATGGAACACCTCCGTCCCCAGGCAGATGGCTGAGGCTGCTATTTTGGTGGATGGAAGCAGTGAGGACTCTTCTCCTCCTTCCCGGGTTTCAGCAAACAAAGTTTTAATGTCAAACTCAACTTAAAACCAACATAAACAAACATGCAGCAAGGCCGGGTGCATCTCTCTCTCTGGCGAATTGGCACCTCAAGCTCGTCTTTATCCCCCTCCCAGCTGAATAACCAGTTTCAGGGCCGGCTGTGTGTCTTCATGGCCCGGCCCCACCCTCCTCCTCGTCACAGCGTGCCAAGACACTCATTTGAGCTGATTCTAAGCAGATAGCCAAGAGCTGAACTGCTGGCCCCAGTCATATGATGTCAATAGAAGCTGGCAATAAACATGAGGGCCTCTCTTGTAATGCTGTCCTGAAGACAGTACATGAGAATGTAATCTGATGAAGAGTGTGAAAATGTATGTTAGCCATAGTAGCAATGCTATGTACTGCTGCCTTTGTTAGCTTGCAAAGACGGGCCATTATTTATTTTCTGTATAAATATGAGTGTTTATTCAACACCAAACTATGCGTACAGCTGCTAGAAGCTCATCTGAATCTCCTTGTTCTGTATTAAGCACATGCAGTTAGCAGGCTAGGTTTCATGTCAAAAAAGCATTGGTGGCTTCCTGTTGTCAAAAAATACACTTTCCTTTAGCTAAATAAATCTTGGAAAAATCAGTTATGTCTATAATTAATCTGTTGGAATCAGCCATTTCAGATAATTCCTTCACCCTGTTTACAAGTAATTGTATAGATACATATTCCAAGTGTTTTAGGAAATTATTCGGAGCCTGACAGTGAGATCATATATACTGTACACGTGCCGCTGAGTAACAAGAAAAACACATTGATAACATTCATACAATCATGTCATTCATATTAGAGTTCAGCAGTTTCGTAGCCAAATGGACAAAAGAGTTCTTATAACGATCGTATCTAAACCTTGGAGTGCGAAAAACGTCGTCCAGATGGGAGTAGTTTAAATTATGAATAGAGCACATGAGATGGGTCCAAAGTAATTTTCCTTGTCAGTCTGAGAACAGTTTTGTTAAATATGGACTGAAGGGAAGGGTGGTCACTCACACCAACCATCTTTATTGCTGTGTGCACTAGATGGTTCAGCTGGAACCTGAGGGTATCTGTCAAATAACCAAAATCAAGCAAGTATGCCTTACAGGAAGATGGATTCAATGAAGGCATGATAGAGCATAAGCATAACCCTCTGGGCCACTCCAAAAAGTCTAAGCCTAAGAAGGAAATACATTTTTTGCTGTACTTTCGACACAAGTTATCAACATGCACATCCCACAGTAGGCTATTATCAATAAATAGGCCCAGATACTTATTTGAGGAAACCTGTCTAAAAACAGTGGTGAACTTACACACCCTTGGAGGATGCCAGTGTTATTGAACCTGGACACGGAAAGGGTCTGAATAACCCTAACCTGCTGAGTCCTACCGGTAAGAAATTAGTGTAACAACTTGAAACTGTATGGGTTGACAGACATGCTATTGGTTTTGGAGAGTGTGAGGATTTTGGAGGATCCTCTAGATGTTTTACAATGCCATGCACCACAGTAATGATGGCAGCATCAGTGCCCCTGTTGTTTTTGTAGGCAAACTGATAGGGATCAAGGGATCCCTTACCATGCTCTTAAGCTCCCTGACCATCATCCTTTCCAAAAAATGTCATCACAATGCAGCTCAAGGCAACTGGGTGATAGTCATTATGCTCTTTAGGACTGGCTTTTTTGGGAATATATGATAATGGACCTTATCCATATGTCTGGAATATTGTGTGAATCAATGGACCTTTGAAAAATGTCCACCCACGCAGGGGTTAATTCCCCTGCAAAGGTTTTCAAAATAAAAGCACAAAGACCATCTGGCCCATTTGCCTTTTTGAAGTCAAGACCTTTAAAAATCTTAACAACAAAAGTTGTATTAGTTAACATCAGTTAATGCAATGTGAACTAACTAACAAATTATTGTATTTTAATTAACTAATCTTATATCCCACCTAATATTAAGTTATTAACATATACTAACATGTTGGAGTTGATAAAAGCCTTCACTGCACTGATTGTCACAGCACACATATTACAAACATTTGCAAACGTCACAAACCGATTACAATCAGAAGCTCTTTAATCACCATTAAAATGCAAACAAGCTTGAAATCAGAAAGTTATAAATGGAGAACAATATTCATGTTGCTTTGTTTATTGTAACATATTTATTTGATTTCTGGATTGCAGGGGTGTCCCTTACACCAGTGCACAAACCACACTGCCAATCACATGAACCAAAAAAAACTTGAGTGTGGTTCCTTGTTGTGCACCTTGACTCAGAAGATGACTTTCACATCAAATTAAACCAAATGGTCAAGGAATGTTGGTCTGCTCTACATTCTTTAATGTGAAAGCAACATTAGATTTTTTTAAATTAAGTAAAACAAGCTTAATTAAATCATAAAGTATTTTTACTTATAAAGTAAGTATCTTAAAGTAAATCAGCATATCCTATGCTTTTTGGCAGGAATATTTGAATGAATTCACTCTCATAATATATGTGCAATCTCTGCTTCACTTACCACCAAGTTACCAATGACCATGACCATCATGAAGACCACCAAACACATGCCAGTTCCTGCCACCTCCATGCAATCCCACATGGTCTCGATCCATTCTCCACACAGGATACGAAAGACAATGAGAAAGGAGTGGAAGAAGTCGTTCATGTGCCAGCGAGGCAGCTCACAGTCTTCAGAGATCTTACACACGCAGTCCTTGTAGCTCTTGCCAAAAAGCTGCATGCCCACAACAGCGAAAATGAAGACAATGATGGCCAGGACAAGCGTCAGGTTCCCTAGAGCACCTACTGAGTTGCCAATGATCTTGATCAGTATGTTCAGGGTGGGCCAAGATTTAGCCAGTTTGAAGACTCGCAGCTACCTCCAGCACATCAGTCAGAGAAAAGCATAAAAACACACATATAACCAAACCAAGCTAAACATTTAATCCCACACAAAACGAGAAAGTCAATTGTCTTACCAAACGGAAGGACCTGAGAACAGACAAGCCCTGGACATTGGCCAGTCCCAACTCTACCAGACTGAGACTGACAATGATGCTGTCAAATATGTTCCAGCCCACCTGGAAATAGTAGTATGGGTCCATAGCAATTAACTTGAACACCATTTCAGCTGTGAAGATTCCTGTAAATACCTAGATTGAGAATAAGAATAGAAATGTAGTAGTATTGGTTTAAAAACAGGACAATAATATTGAGTTATCATCATAAACAAAGTATATTGTGATATCCCCACAGAGCCATAGACAGACACATTTAGGTGAAATCAATTGACAAATGGCTAACTTATTGTTGACTCTGCATATAAAGCTAGGATACGAGAAATAATTTTAACATAAAAATTACACACATCATCTTTAAAGGAATGTTCCATGTTCAATACAAGCTAAACTCAATCGCCAGCATTTGTGGCATAAATGTTGATTACCACATAAATGTACTTTGACTTGTCACTCCTTTTTTTTTATAAAATGTACAAATATTCTACAGCTAGAATAAACACAGACATTCTGTGTTAAGCATGTCAGACATGACCTGAAGCAGATCTAGACAAGTGACGCTGGGGAAGAGGAGGGTTATAGAGAGTAAACTCTCATAGCGAGCGGTTTAAATGTTAGACAAATAGACAGTACGCAAGTTCATTGGATAACAGACTACATGCCAAAATACCTATAAACTTGGACCGTAGTGTATACAAGTCAATTGGCTAACAGATTAAATGTTCAAAGGGCCTTACGCCATGTAGAGTTTCATGACTGAACTTAGAATAATTTCAGAAAACCTGCACTGCTAATAGCTTGCAGGTTCAATTGCAATTATAGGTGACCCAGGGACTGGAAGGATACTTAGATCACAATCACCATTGTACCCTTGTTTATGGCTCACAATGCTTTCATGTCCTTCCTATTGTACTGTGAGAATTAATTATGGATAATTGTCTGCAAGATGGCAATGAAATTATAATGCTTAACTTGTGAATTTTTTTCTTTTTCTTTTTTTGAACAGGGGCTCCAAAAAGATGACATTGTTATGAATTATTTGATGAATTGTGTGTGACACTAACCAAGTTGCCCACTGACAGAACATGTTCAAAATCCGTACTCATGGGGTAGTGCTCCATGGCCATGAACAGTGTGTTGAGCACAATGCAGATGGTTATACCTAGATCAACAAATGGGTCCTTCACTACAAAAAGAACCCACTTCTTAAAGAGGAGCCAGGGAGCGCAGCAGTCCCATTTAAGGAAAATGTCCACAAACGTATACCAGCCTGGCGGACAAGGCTTCTGGGCATCTTCCAACTCTGAGAAGACAAAGCGGTGGAGAAATAGAAATTAGAAACACTACCCCCCAAGAAGATCCACTCTTCTGGGAGGTCTTTCCATTGAATAACTAAACATCAGCAGATGACTGCAACAAGCTCCACTAAAGTCAGCCCATAGCCCTGAGATTAGCACAACTCAGAGGAAATTAACAGGTTTTCTCCACACACAATGTGCCTCACCTTTGTCTAGTTTAGAACTCTAGCTCTAGCTCTAGACAATAGACATTCTCAACCTATTTAAATTCCTGCTACTGTGATATCACAAGTCTTATGCTTATGGAGTTCAAGTCCAATTGTGAAAAATATCTAATTTACTGCAAGTTTTTTATTACAAATTATAACATCAGCATAAAAACTTGAGTGAAAAGTTGAGTTAAAAAATTAAACTTGAACATAAACATAAGAATTTGGTTTATCCCCCTTTTGCATAAGCTGGCATGGACACCACAAATTGGGGTTAGGGACAGTTATTAAAAATAAAAATATTCTTTCATCATTTCGGAGATGTTAGGAAGAATGTGAACATAAGGGTGAGGTTAATGGTCAGTGATTAACATAGAAATAGGGCAGAATCCGAAATATTTCTTTTTATATATTTATATATTATATAAATAGAAATATATATTTTCTAAATTAGATTTTGAATCCAAGTTTTTCAAAGATGACTCTACTGTAAACACTAATAAAACAACTTTCAGAAATGTCTGTGTGTGGATATCTGGGATGTTTTATCATAATAAAATGTGCTGTAGTTATTCTATAAACAATTCTTTAAAAACAAGACATGTTCCTCAGTGGCAAAGATATGTTAAAATCACATGGGCTGACACTTTGTTGCCTTTTTCGGACACATTTTGGAAGGAAACAAATTACATTTGTGTATTGTGAGTATCCATTCTGATTCAACACTCCATCTTATTGGTTACTAATCATATGAGCCGTTATGCTGTCAGCCTCCTTTGTTCATTCATTCCATGATTAAAACTTGATGACCTACCAAAAATGTAAAAAATATCTTTAGAACTTGAAATTCAAATGGCTTTTTATCACTTTTCATTTTCAGTCCTCTGACAGGCGATCACTTTTTTTGAGTGCTTAGTGTTTTTAAAGATAGTACCTTCCATAATTGCAGTGAGCACACTGATAGCACTGGCTGCTCTCTTGGAGAGTTTGGGCTGGTCCAGGTACTGCATACTGTGTTTGGAGCTCAAAGACTTGTGGTCCTCTTCTGCTGATAACTGGAGAATAAATTAAACATTACAGAATTCTAAAAGGATGTCAATATGGAGAAGAAGAATTTTTGAAAGATTATCTCGATTAAAGAAATATAAAAAAATTACACAATATGTCAAGAATGAGTTGTTTTACTTCTCTTTCATAGGAGGGGACACTATAGACAATGAGGCGAGGCACTGATCTGTCTTTACAGTCCTGTATGACGTCATCACCTCCAAGACTGTGCAGTGAACCTGTCATGTTTGATCCTCGACTTTGCGTAGTCTGGCTGGCCAAAGATGCTTTACTGCCTGCCTTTAATTTTATGAGATATTAAGATAAACTAATATAAATCAATGTAAATCAATGAATAACAGTACTTGAGTTTTGATATACGTTACATGTCAATTGAAAGTATGGAGCCCTAACAGTTTTTGAAAGTAAAATGATATGTTAGTCACCTGACCTCTTGCTCTTTGTTCCTAAGCTGTTCGAGCAATCTCTGAAACTCCTCTTCTTTCTCACAGGCCTCAGCCAATGTGGCCTCATTCTGCTCATCATATGCCATGGCAACCACAGCCAAGATCAGATTAATAAGATAGAATGATCCAAGGAAAATTACCACCACAAAGAAGATCATGTATGTCTTCCCAGCAGCACGAAGTGTCTAAATAAGATGATGAACAAGATAATAAGAATTGAATTTACTAATATTCTTACAACAGATGAACAGTCATAAAAATGTCAAATTAACAGACCAACTGGAAGAGATTCTCCCAATAGTCCTGAGTCATAAGTCTGAAAAGGGCGAGAAAGGCCCAGCCAAAGTTGTCATAGCTGGTGTAGCCATAGTTTGGGTTCCGTCCAGCCTTCATACATGTGTATCCTTCAGGGCACTTCCTAATAAAATACCAGACAAAAATGCCATTAAGGTCCTATATGGCAGTGGTTCCCAAACCTGTCCTCAAGGTCGGCCAATAGTCCACAATTTGTATTGCTGCATCCAAATTTGTGCAAATTATAAGTATGTACACTCTAAAAAGTTGTTACCTTAAACGTTTAGTTCACCCAAAATTCTCTAAATGATTTACTTACCTTTAAGCCATCCCAGGTGTGTATGATGTTCTTTCTTCAGCAGAACAGAAGTGAAGATTTTTATAAGCCCATTTCAGCTCTGTTTGTCCATACAATGCAAGTGAATGGGTGCCATTAGGCTGCTGTCTGTTTGGCATTTTTATCCAAATTATATCCAAAAGGCATATTTAGACAGCATAAAACTAATCCACACGACTCCAGTTGATCAGTTAATGTCTTCTGAAGCAAACCATTAGGTCTGTGTAAAAACTAATTTGATAATTAAAAAGTTTTTAACTTTACATTGTTGCTTCCGGCCAGCGCTGTATTTCTGTTTGAAATGAACTAATTCTCACGTGATGTTCGATCCTACGCTTCCGACTTCTCGCATGAATGCTCCCACTTACATCACTGATGCGACGACTGCTGGCAGGAAGTGATTTTTGAAACTGAATTAAGTTTTAATTATTGATTTATTTTTTACACAAACGTATCGATTCAATTCTTCAATTACTTTTATGCTGCCTAAATATGTCTTTTGGACCATCAAACAGCCAGCAGCCTGATCACACCAGTCTACTTGCATTGTATGTACAAACAGAGCTGAAATGGGCTTAAAAATTAAAATGCTAGATAATGTTATCCTATTGGACTAAAACTTTCTGTCTTTTTTCACACAGGGTATCAAAATTTCACCCCATAAAATTGCAAATATGTTTATTTGTGAGTGAGTATCCACCCCCCCCCCCCCCACCCCCCCCCCCACCCCCCCACACACACTTTGTTACACATGACCGGTCTATTAAAAATTGCTTATAAATCTGTCATTATGCTGTATTAGTACCAAATGATGGATAACATCATTTTGTCAACTTGTTTTCTTTCAATTAGCACAGGTTTTGTATTCCTATTTGGAACTTACTGGTCGTAGGCCTCATTGGCCTGATCTTATGCACCTAATTTTTGAGTGAAAAAAAAAAGTATTATTTGTGAATAATACTGTAATTTGAACCATGAAATGTTTCAAAACAATTTTATTTAGTAAATATTTGCACAAAGTCACACTTGTGGTGTTCCAGCCATTGAAAATGAATAGGGGAGATCAAAAATAAGAAAAATTGCGTGATAAATTTTTCAACACATATGTGCATGTGTGCTTGCAAGCATAAAGGCCTCGGACCTGTGCAAGCAAAAAAACAGACACATGCTCGCACAAACACTGAGTCTAACATGCTTTCTTTTCCACAGAGATGAACTTATTCCTACACTGAACTGCATCCAACATCCATCCAACATTAACACACACACACACACACACACACACACACACACACACACACTCACACAGTGGTGGTGTAGCTATCCTTATGAGGCCTCTCCATAGACATAAAGATTTAAATACTGATTTAAATAACTATAGTTTCCATCCTCTAAACCTCACAAAAAACATTCAGCATTTTTACATTTCCCCCCAAAAAACTAACTAAATACTAAACAATATTAATACTTAACATACTAAACAAATTGTTTAGTATGTTAAGCGATTTTAAATATAGAGACACTAGAAATTTCCTCATAAACAACATATATAGCATAATACCCTTGTAATGACCAGTTTATAACCTAAAAAAATTTCCTCGTAAGCCACCCAAACACACACACACACACACACACACACACACACACACACACACACACACACACACACAAACTTTCTTTGTCCCACAATGACACCTCTACAACATCCTTAAATTACGCACCTTTCATCACACCTTTCAGACAAAATATGACAATGTGTTTTGGAATTTCCATGCTCTCACAAAGAAGCAGATCAATAGCCGCTTTTCCACTATCAGACCAGTGCGAGCCAGGGCTATCAACTGTCCAGCTGGTGCCAATAGCTGGTGTCAACGTCACACACCTGCCCATTTCACAAGTGTGCACTGCTTTGTCCATTGTGCATTTTAACAGATTTGTATTGTGCCCGCATTTTAATTTAATTTTATTTGTATTTTTGCCTGAACCTGTATTGTTGTGTGCTGGATACATATCCTGACAACTCCACCTTTGACATTGTACCTCAATCCTCAGTTGGCCTTGTTATGGCCCAAAGGTAATCGGTGTGCCAAAGGCCATTGGCCCCAAGAAAGTCCAGAGCAGACAAGATGAAGCCCCTGAACTGACACACACTAGCATGCCCTCATTTGGCACAATAGTGGAAACGCTGCTATTGTTTACTAATATACAGAAGCTTTCCCACAGCTAATGTATACAGAGCCTAACAGGGCCTTGCTCATCATTCACTTTGTGGCAACACAGTGGCCAAGTGGTTCTCTGTGCATGAGGCTCTTGATAACATCCATGATCATGACACTAGACCACTTGTCCTGGTTAATTTAAAAATAAAATTCTTGTTTATTTTGATTTTCCCCATTAATTTTCAAAGGCCAGTCAACAAATATGACTTTCTCCCAATTACATTTTACAAAATAAAGTGCTTCAAAACAAACTTCCCTGTTAAACATGAAAACAAACTAGTGTGTAATTTTTCTAGCACAGGAATTTTCTTATGGTATTTAATTTAGCCAAGATAACCCATAAAGAATACTTTTTCACTCAAAAATTAGGTGCATAAGCTCAGGTCAAGGAAGCCTACAATCAGTAATTCCCAAAAAGAAATACAAAACTTGTCCTAATTGAAAGAAAACGAGTTAACAAAAAGATCTAATCCAATTTATGGTGATAATATAGCATAATAAGAGATTTATAAGCTAATTTTTAATAGGTCGGTCAGTTTAGATCGGGAACACCACAAGTGTGACTTTGTGCAATTATCTACTAAATAAACAAACAAACATCCTGGTTAAACATTAAAGCACATAAGTGTGATAAATAGTACAGAATGTTTTCATATTTTATTCAATATTGCAAAAATTATCCACAAATAGTTTTTTTTTTTACTCAAATACCGAGGTGCATAAGCTCAGTTCAATGAGGCCTATGATAGTAAGTTCTAAAACAGGGTTGCTGCAGAGTTTTTAAAATCAAATGTAAGACTTTTTAAAGACCTTTTTCAAGACCTGGACAAATAAAATGAATACCGTATCCCTTTACCAAAACAAACCAACACAATCTCAATAAATAATGTATCACAAACTACGTTTCCATCCAAGGATTTTTAGAGGAAAAAATTTGGTAATGCTTTAGATTACAGCCCGCAATTTACAGCGTAAATACACAGAATTTACTGCGTACCTTTTTGTAATAATAGTGTACCTAAAAATTACTTACGTGTAGCTATAAGGGAACAATATGCAAAGTTTGAGGAATAAAGGTGTAACAACCTGGAAAATTATAAATAATTTATATTGTAAGTATTTTATATCTAAAGGGTAACTATTCTAATATTACACGGTATGTATGACCTATTGTGTGTGTGTGTGTGTAATGCACAGGGTGCTTGTGAAACGTCTAGTGCAGTAGTGCAGTAGTGTAGTAGTACTGCTTGCAGGATTGTGCTATATGCTTGCTACTCTCTGCTTACAGCTATTGCCGCTGGCTAGCCTCCTTGATAGAAGGTGAAAAGAGGAGCAGAGTGTGTAAGACTCTTCCTGCTAGTACAGAGCCTCTCCACCACCAAGACTCCTGCAGTGCCTCCCCGAGGCCACACACGGTAACTGGGTATCTCACGGTCCCAGGCTACACTACAGGGGATCTCGAAGCAGCAGTGGGCCCTAGAGACGAGGCGTGCAGGCCCACCAAAATGAGGGACCAGTTGTCCCGGGACCCCCCTTGCCAATGGATTTACCCCATCATGGTGAAGATAGTGCTACTGGGGATGGCGCACCCCCTCTGGCACTTTAAAACCCTTCCTTGCGCAGGTCTCCACTTTTGACCACAGTGAATAATATCTGGACCTTACATAGGTTGAAGTCTGATGGCGATGGGGTGGCTGGCAACAGGAGCAGGTACGAATGGACTGGGAGCTCCTAGTCAGAAACCTGCATGATAGCAGCACAGGGTATTTGGTCGCTAGCAGCTGGGACTGAGTGGCAGCTGTTTTCGGCAGACCCCTGTGTGACTGAGCAGCCCTATTTAGGGACCACACTGCTCACCCCAATTGGGGAAGGGCCTAGAAATGGTGGCCTAAAAATTGCCCATTCAATCGTACCTGGATAGGTTACCGCGCCTATCTGGTCATTCCGCTACTGTGGTCGAAATAAGAAACAATATAACCTAAAACTGGTAACATGGAATGTAAGGACTCTCCTAGACTCGTATGGCATCTCTGACAGGCCTCACCGGAGAACAGCTCTGATTGCTGCTGAGCTAAGGCATTACAACATTGACATTGCTGCCCTGAGTGAGACCAGGCTCCTGGATGAAGGCTCTCTAACAGAGGAAGGGATGGGTTACACCTTCTTCTGGAAAGGTTTCCCCACAGGTGGACAACATCTCCACGGAGTAGGACTGGCGATCAAGAACACCCTTATACCAAGTCTCACAGAAACACCTGTTGGTATTAATGAAAGGCTAATGATCCTCCGTATCCCCCTGGCAAAGAAGCGCTACGCCACACTTCTTAGTGCCTACGCACCAACTTTGCCATCTGAGAACGAGGCCAAGGAACGCTTTTATCAGACACTGGATGAATTACTTTACCGGATCCCTAAGAGTGACAAGATCCTCTTGTTTGGGGACTTTAGGGTGGGACAGAACAACAGGATATGGGGTGGGCTATTAGGTAGGCATGGTATCGGTAGGGTGAATGCAAATGGCATGAGGCTACTTACTCTTTGTTCTGAGCATAACCTTACCATAACCAACACCATCTTCCAGCAGAAGGCCAAGTATAAGACTTCATGGATGCACACTCGCTCTAAACATTGGCACATGATTGACTTCATCATTGTGAGGCGTAGTGACATCAAGGATGTTCACATCACCCATGCCAAGAGGGGTGCAGAGTGCTGGACTGACCATCGTATGATTGTGACCAAGCTCCATATGAAAGTGCGTCCACCTTTGCGGCTGCAAAAGCCTAATAAAAAGAAGCTAAATTGCAACCACTTTGGAAGCATAGAAGCCAGAAGTTAGTTCCGACGCCTCTTAGCTGAGAAACTAAGTGAGCTGGAAACTTGTCTGAACCCAGAAAACACCATGGAACAACAGTGGACCTATATCAGCTCGGCGCTCTACGATGCAGCAGCCCAATCCATCGGCCATAAGCGCAGGACCCACCAAGACTGGTTTGATGATAACTCAGACACCATCCATAACTTGCTTAAAAGCATGCATCGGGCAACTTTAGATAACCCTACATCAACCAGCACCAGGCAGCATTGGCAGGAAGCTCGGAGAATAGTGCAAAAAAAAAAACATGGGCAATCCAGAATAAGTGGTGGACTGAAAAGGCACATGAAAACCAGGCCTTTGCTGATAAAAATGACATGCATCATTTTTATAATGCTGTCAAACCATATACGGCACCAGAAATTGCTGCATCATGTCCCTGAAGACAGCTGATGGTCTAAAGCTCCTGAAGGATCAGGATAGTATCCTATTGAGGTGGGCTGAACACTTTGACACCCTGCTTAATCAGGACTCTGATGCAGACTCCACAATCCTTGACGAACTGCCTATACATCCTCCCATTCATGACCTCGGTCTAACACCAACCTTCCAGGAGTTTCAATCAGCTGTCCGTTCCCTTAAGAACAACAAGTCCCCTGGCGAAGATAATATCCCTGCTGAGCTACTAAAGGAAGGAGGGTACATGTGTATGCGCACCCTCTACCAGTACATTACCAAGGCCTGGACTGTTGAGATATTCCCACAACAATGGAGAGATGCAAACATCTTTGTCATTTATAAGAACAAGGGTGACAAGGCCATTTGCCACAATAGTAGTGGTATATCACTTCTTTCTGTTGCTGTTAAGGTCCTGGCTAGGGTGTTGCATCAGATACTCATCAGTAACATCACCGAGTCAATGCTGCCTGAATCACAGTGTGGATTTCGGAGGAACAGGAGTACGGTCGACATGATCTTCACAGTCCGGCAGCTTCAGGAAAAGTGCCGGGAGCAATATCAGGACCTGTTTATGGCCTTTGTCGACCTCTCCAAATCTTTTGACACTGTGCAAAGAGAGCTCTTATGGGATGTCCTCCTCCAACACATTCTCACACCCAACTCGTCACATATTGACGGTTTTGACAGGACCCCTTGGCGTCACATTTTAACGCCCTGGGTATACCTTTGGCGTCATTTTTCGACGCGAAAAATGTCTTAACCAAAACAGCATTCAAGGGTGAGTTTAACAACGCTCCACAGCGTGTGCAAGTAAACAGTTTAAGCGTTTTCTTAGAGAGCATGCTGGATAACGTATTTTTATGGGAGGTTTGTTGATGTTAATAAATATATATAATATGCTACGATTGTGTTCAATTAATCAAAGTTTTTTTTTATTTTTATTTTTAAAATCCTCTATAGAAATCTATCGGTCTACCCAACGCGTTGAAAAATGACGCCAAAGGTATACCCAAAGCGTTAAAATTTGACGCCAAGGGGTCCTGTCAAAACCGTCAATATGTGACGAGTTGGGTGTGAGAATGTGTTGCCTCCTCAGGTTTGGCTAAAATAAATACTTCTGTATTTCGTAGATAGGATTTAATTTTATTGATCTGTGTTGTTTTGTAACTGGTATCCTAATTTGATTAATTTTTATACTTTATTCTGGATTGTATGGGGAATTAACTGGTATTGTTATTCAGATTCGTTAAGTATTAATTTTTATTAGAGCTTCTTCAAAACAGCAGTGAGTAAATTATCCCCAAGGAAAAGATTGTGAGTTTCAGTGTATGTTCACACACACACACACACACACACACACACACACACACACACACACACACACACACGTGCACACGCATACGCACATACACACACACACACACACACACACACACACACAAAACAGGGATTCCATCAACTCTTCAACATCAGAGTCCTCAGTGAAAGGGAAGAAAAATAAGAGGAACAAAAGGAAGAAGCCAAGCAAGAAAAAAAAAAGGTGATACGTTGTTGTCATGTCTATATCATTTAAAATGAAAAGTTGACAATGTTTGATTTAAATGAAAAAGTGTTGTAAATCTGTTTTGAAATAAGTTGTTTGTAAAATGAAGGTTATGACGTAAAGGATATTATATTTTGTGTATGTATATTTATTGCACCTACTGTACCCTATAACTACACAGAAAAAGGGGGTAACAAGCACCACTTTAAATTACAGCCCGCTGACATTGTACTTACTCTGTAACTACGTGAAACAAGGGGGTAACAAGCACCACTTTAAATTACAGCCCGCAGATGTTGTACTTACTCTGTAACTATGTGAAACAAGGGGTTAACAAGCACCACTTCAATTTACAGCCCGCAAATGTTGCAATTACCCTATAACTACATAGAACAAGGGGGTAACAAGCACCACTTCAATTTACAGCCCGCAAATGTTGCACTTACCCTATAACTACAACGAACAAGGGGGAAACAAGTTGGAATTACACTGTAACAACACGGAACAATGGTAAATTTACACAGTAACTACAGAATTATTTTTTTGCAATAGTTCTAATTTGGCTTGCCTTGTTTTCCCTGGTTGCCTTGCCTAGTTTTAATTTTGCTTGATGACCCAATTAAATTCTCAACTCTTTTGTTATAAAAAAAATAACAAAATTATTTGGGGGGGGGGGGGGGGGGGGGGTGCTGGCATATCTCGCAGCTGAGATAGACTGTATGCAATAGACTTTCATAAGGTAAGTAGCCTACATTGAGAATTCTAAATAAAATCATAGCAGAAACTCATTAACTCATTTCCCTAGATTTCAAGTTTTGTTGTTGATTTCCATCATGTATTCTGTAATAATAGAATATGTACCCTGTGGTTAAAAATATATATATATATATATATATATATATATATATTAGGGCTGTCAATTGATTAAAATTTTTCATCGAATTAATTACATGGTGTCACGATTAATTAATCACATTTAATCGCATAAACAAATATTTGCTGAGAAAGCCCCTCATATAAATATAATTCAATATATAATGATGAAACAATAATACATAGTTATCTTTAAAAAAAAATAAAAAAATAATAATAATAATAATAATAATAATATATATATATATATATATATATATATATATATATATATATATATATATATATAAAATACAAAAATATTCAGATAATAAAAATACATTACATTCTTGTGGCAGAAGAGTTAATCATTAATAAGACAATACAAAAAGTGGCTTTAGAATACAATGTATTGTTTACTACCATATTGTTGAACATAAGCCAATCATTGGCATACAATTCACAGCAATCCATTTCACAAGTGAATTTGAGATTTATTATGAGGGCTTTTTTAAGGACCCGTCAATGAACATCTGCGTCAGACATGCTTGTGTAGAGTCTTGGATGCGTTACGTCATAAACATAAAATTTTTAGGTCAATGTGTCAAGTTAAATATAGTTTCTAAGATCCCTTAGTTCAGATTTGCGCTCCATCAAGTGTTTTGAACACAAGAACGTAACGTATGTCTGTGTTGTTCTGCTGCTCAAGAGTGTTTTTCTTCACTGTATAAACTGCGCATTGACACGCAGCTGAAGTTTCACTTACTGCCCTCTGGAGTAAACAGGTGGTAATACAAGCTTGCATTTCTCAGGAATCTTCCATATTACGGTCCGGGGTCATTGCGATTAATGATGTTAATTTTTTAGCGTGTTATTTTTAGTCAAATTAATCGCACTGAATTAACACGTTAAATCGACAACCCTAATATATATATAATATATAATATATAATATAATACCTATGCATTATTACAAAAGGTAAAGTTATGTTCTTGCCAAATTGTGTAAGATTGTTGTTTAGCATAGTAGGTCATATATACCACGTAATATATATAATATATGCTATTATAATAGTTACCACTTAGTTATAAAATACTTACAGAATAAATTATTTGTAATTTTCCAGGTTGTTACCCCTTAATTCCCCAAACTTTGCAAATTGTTCCCTTTTACCCACACGTAAGTAATTTATAGGTACACTATTATATAAAGGTACGCTGTAAATTTTGTGTACTTACGCTGTAAATTGCAGGCTGTAATCTAAAGTGTTACAAAAGTTTTAGCGCTTCAAAATAAAGCTGATGGAAACGCACATTATCACTAAAATGTCACGAATGTCAACATAATATTTTTCCATTTAACTGAAGCGCATAAACTCTATGTCGATACATCAAATGTAGTTAAAAAAATGGTTTGGAAACACTTTGTTTTGACAATAACGCAAAAATGTAGTGTCACATGACTGAATCGACACATGATTGCCCCAATCGTTAGCCTATGTTAATCATGATAACAGTATTGAAAGCCAATTTATTGTATGTGATTATGGATTGATTTTCGCGGCATATAGAGCCGAATTGCAAACACGAATCTTTCAGGAGTGCCAACACAAATATCTCGTGCACATTGAACAAATGAATGGCCACTGTTTGTGATTAATTTAATCGCAGTACCCATCCATTATTTATTAAAGTTTCTTTTCCACACCATTCAAAATAATAGACGGCAGTCACGGAATTAGCCCACAGTACAAAAATCTAATAATTTCTGTGCACAAAGATGTTTTTAATTAAGAATAAATACACAACACTAGGAGAAAAGCTTCAGCATGTTTTTGTTTTTGTTTTTTTTTTTTGGAACACTTACAGACCAATTCTATTAAATTATTGTTTAGTTTTACTTTTGAAAAAAATGCCGGCAAAATCCCCTGTATTAAATTAAATAAATTACCAAACGAAAAAAGCATTAAATTAAAAAATATATATTTTTTAGACCTATATATGCCTTTTCTTTTCTCAAACTTACATTAGCTTTACCCTGTTCTGTAGATGAATAAATATATAATTATGACAGTCCAGAAATAATAAGATTAATAAAGTGCAGTGCTGATGTATATTGATCGTGTGTTTAAGAGTCTGATTGCTTGGGGGAAGAAGCTGTCATGTAGTCGGCTGGTACGGGTCCTGATGCTGCGATAACACCTGCCTGATGGTAGCAGTGAGAGCAGCCCATGGCTCGGGTGGCTGGAGCCTCTGATGATCCTCCAAGCTTTTTTCACACACCGCCTGGTATAGATGTCCTGGAGAGAGGGAAGCTTACCGCCGATGATGTGTCTGGCAGTTCACACCACCTTTTGCAGGACTTTGCGGTTGTGGGGCGTTGCTATTGCCATACCAGGCGGTGATGCAGCCAATCAGGATGCTCTCTACAATACTGGTGTAGAACCATGTGAGGATATGGTGGTTCATTCCAAACTTCCTCAGCCATCTCAGGAAGAAGTCGCACTGGTGAGCCTTCTTTACAATGGCCTCAGTGTGGACGGACCATGTGAGTTCCTCAGTGATGTGGACACAGAGGAACTTGAAGCTGCTGACTCTCTCCACCGGTGCTCCATTAATGGTGATGGGGCTGTGTACTCTGTCTTTCCTCCTGAAGTCCACTACAAGCTCCTTGGTCTTAATAACGTTGAGGGAGAGGTTGTGCTCCTGACACCAGCATGTCAGAGTGTGCACCTCCTCTCTGTAGGCTGTTTCATCATTGTCAGTGATCAGACCTACCACCGTCGTATCGTCAGCAAACTTAATGATGGCATTGGAGCTATGTGTTGCCACACAGTCATGTGTGTATAGGGAATACAGCAGTGGGCTGAGAACACAGCCCTGCATGGCTCCAGTGTTGAGGGTCAGTGATGAGGAGATGTTGCTGCCCATTCTAACCACCT
Organism: Moxostoma hubbsi; assembly: GCA_032164185.1. NCBI lineage: Eukaryota > Metazoa > Chordata > Actinopteri > Cypriniformes > Catostomidae > Moxostoma > Moxostoma hubbsi. Next base: position 23,867,378 of record JAVLUX010000039.1, on the reverse strand, counting down.
GACGTCTGCCAGGATCCAGCTGCGCATCAAGCTATTTATGCCCAGAACCCGAAGAAGCGCGGAGGGCACTATGGTGTTGAATGCTGAGCTGTAGTCTACAAACAGCATTCTCACATATGTGTTCCTTTTTTCCAGGTGGGAGAGAGCAGTGTGTATTGTAGATGCAATGGCATCATCAGTGGAGCGGTTGTTGTTAATTTCCTGCCACATACCTCTAGAGGCGGTGGTGTTGAATTGTCCTTCAATTTTGTGCCTGTACTGGCATTTGGCTGCTCTGATAGTTTTACAGAGGACATAACTGGCTTGTTTATGCTCCTCCGTGTTCCTGGAATTAAAAGCATTAATTAACACTTAAAAGCCAGAATTAAAAGGTCCACGCATTAAGTGCTGCGCGAACATCACTGTTAACCCATGGTTTCTGGTTGGGGTAGATCTGTATTGTTTTGGTCGGAACAACGTCCTCTACGCACTTCCAGGTGAAACACGTTACGCTATCGATGCCGTCATCAGAGGCGGACCGGAACATCTCCCAGTCCGCGTAATCAAAACAATCTTGCAGCATAGAGTCTGATTGGTCCGACCAGCACTGGATCATTCTGAGGGTGGGTGCTTCCTGCTTCAGATTCTGCCTGTAAGTGGGCAGAAGCAGAACGGAAGAGTGGTCTGATTTGCCAAATGGTGAGCAGGGGAGGGATTTGTAGCCATCCCGGAAAGGAGAATAGTAATGGTCCAAAACCTGATGTGTTGGTGGTATTTTGGTGCGATTGTTTTAAAATTGGCTTTGTTAAAGTCCCCGGTAACAATGAACGTGGCCTCGGGGTGTGCGGTTTCCTGCTCACTTATACTCCCATACAGTTCCTTGAGTTCCCAGTCTGTGTCGGCTTGTGGGGGGATGTACATAGCTGTGATAATGACCGCTATGAATTCCCTCAGCAGCCAGAATGGTCGACACAGAAGCATGAGAAATTCCAGATCAGGAGAGCAGAAAGACTTGTTAAAGTTTTCGTTCCTCTGATCACACCATGATTTGGTGATCATAAAACATACCACCAACCACCACCTCTGCTTTTACCTGAGAGGTCTTTCGCTCTGTCCGCTCCGTGCACGGAGAACCCCGCAGGTTCAATGGCTGAGACTGGAATCTCCGCAGATATCCAAGTTTCAGTTAATGGCGCAGATAATGCAGCAGTCTCTTGTTGGAAAGAGATCCGCACTCTCAGCTCGCAGAGCTTGTTGTTCAGAGACTGAACATTTGCCAGTAGAATTCTGAGTAGCGGGGGTCGATTTGCATGACGTCTTACTCTGATGAGAATGCTGGCTCTTTTTCTCCTTTTCCTTCTGCGTTTCCACGGCCGGACAGCCCAGACAAAGGGCTCCGCTGGCGTGTTTGTAAACAGTGGGTCAGCATTGAGTAATTTGAAGTCCGGCTTTCGGTGTGTAATTGCAGAACCAATGTCCAAAAGTATTTCTCTGTCATATACAATAAGGCAGACAACATCCAAGACAAAAAAAAAACTGTAAACAAAACAAACAATAAACTGCAGTGTTGTGTCAGAGCTCGCAACGCAGCAGCCATACTCGGCACCATCTTGAGTCCTTATGCACCATCTTGAGTCCTTATCTCTCTTTAACTCGGATCGCATTTACTGCTTCTTCAGAAAATATAAATTTGCATTTTGAAGCTAAAATAATTTTTTTATGATAATCAAGTTCAGTTGGTCATTAAAAGTCCAAGTTAAGAGTCCAAATTAAATTAAATTCCAGATGCACTTAATGGATTCATAGCGTGGAACTTTTAACTTTCAACGCACTTTAACTTTGAAATACACAGTGGACTCTTATTTTGAAATGATTGCACTTCTCTGCTTCCAGCTTCTTATTCAAACAAATAAGGGATATAAAATGTGCACTCCTACAATAATCTATGTTTTACAGCAATTAAAAGTAAACATTGTCATATTTCATCAACACTCTACATCATCATCAACAGTTGATCTTTAGTGATCGCTTGTCATAAATTTCTGATATGGCTTATTGATTGTGAACTGCTCCACAACAGCTGGAAAAGCTGACAAGCCCCTGCGTGCTTGGAGAAAATACAACAGTGCCACATTTTAACTTTGAAGTATGCACTGCATGCATTTATTTAAATATATCATATTCTTTTGAAGTTTGATAATCACATTAGGTCATATAATGATTCCTGTCTTTCCGTTTCCAAATTTAAGACCTCTTTAAATAAAAATTAAGACTTTTGTTGTATCATTTAAGATATTTAACTTTTTAAGGATCAGCGGGAACCCTGCAAAAAGAAATACAAAACCTGTGCTAATTGAAAGAAAACAAGTTGACAAAAAGATTGAATCCAATTTTTGGTGATAATATAGCATAATGAGAAATTTTTGATCAGGAAGACCAAATTAGGTAAATAATTTTGAAAGGCATCACAAGGGTTAAGGAGCTTTTTCTACCTGATCAAAACCTGAAATTAGTTCTGTTGGAGAACTTATTATAAAGGACTGTTTTTTTAGGTATGCAGGTGTTGATTAAATACTGTACATTCTCAGACATACATCAGACATTCCAGCTTAATGGTAACAAAATTAACCTACTTACCCAGAATCAGAGCTGTTACCGCATAATAAAGCATCTAAACTTCCATCCAGAAAATACTGGTTTTCTGCAAAATACAAGCATAACAATACACCAATATAGTCTGTAGCATCCATTATATTTCATTCTTTCTTAATGTTTTATTTCATATTTCATTCATTGTCTTTCTTACCAAAGTGACTTGCAAGAAATGCATTTCTTATATATTTTTAACTAGGGGTGGGTAAAAATATTGATTTTCCCATGCATCGCGATCTTCATTTGAACAATCTCAAATTTGATTCTTAAATGGGGACAAAGATCGTCTTGGTTACTGTTGTAACCTCCGTTCCCTGATAGAGGGAATGAGACGTTGTGTCGAATGAAGTGACACTAGTGGACTTTCTTGAATGTCTCGGTTATCTCTGAACTTGAGAAAAGGCCAATGACAATTTGGCAGACAGAATTTGCATGTCCCTCCCCCGGACATACGGGTATAAAAGGAGGGAATCATGCATCTGTTCATTCAGGTTTTGCACTGAGGAGCTGAGAATAAGGTTCGGCCATTGCAGTGGCTCAGTTCAGCATCATGGCCAGGGGGACACAACGTCTCGTTCCCTCCATCAGGGAACGGAGGTTACAACAGTAACCTAGACATTCCCCGTCTGTCGCTCACTTCGACGCTGTGTTGAGTGAAGTGACACTAGGGGTGCGTTGCTGATGCAGGTGCAGGTGATTTACACCGTGGCGCGGGGGGCAGCTGAAGTGGCTTTCTCTTGGAGGAAAGAATGCTACAACTGCAAACTTGCCATGGTTATGTTCTCAAACTGAGAACATGAACCATTCATAAAATGCTGCCTGCGCGTGATCACAGCCCAGGCACGCGAGGCAGCTCTTATGACTGTCAGAAGCAGAGCGATATCTGCCACATCCAGGAACTACACAAAGGCGGAAAGACATCTATAAAAAGACATGTCTTTAAAAAGACATTCAAAGCCAATATGTATATTCTTTTAGGAAATGCTGTTGAAGCGCCCAGCGGCAAAGCTGCACTGCTGTGCAGAGAAGGAGAAATCACTGCTATGCGCCGCAGATCCAACAGCAAACGCTCTACAGAGGTGAGTGGAACAGTAGTGATCTCAGCTCGCTGATTGCACAAACGCTCGGCTCCGAAGAAGAAATCTGAATGAACAGATGCATGATTCCCTCCCTTTATACCAGTCCAGGTGGGAGGGACATACAAATTCTGTCTGCCAAATTCTTATTGGCCTCTTACGTTCAGAGTTAACCGAGGCCTTCAAGAGAGTCCCCTAGTGTCGCTTCATTCGACACAACGTCGAAGTGAGCGACAGACAGGGAAGTACCTTTTAGGAGAAATGTCCTCTGGTCTAATGAAACAAAAATGTAACTGTTTGGCTATAATGACCATCGTTATGTTTGGAGGAAAAAGGTGAGTTTTCCAAGCCGAAGAACACCATCCCAACCGTGAAGCAAGTTTGATGCTTTGCTGCAGCAGGGACTGCATTTCGCAAAATAGATGGCATCATGAGGAAGGAAAATTATGTGGATATATTGAAGCAACATCTCAAGACAGCCAGGAAGTTAAAGCTTGGTCACAAATGGGTCTTCCAAATGACCCAGTTACACCAGTTCAGTCTGGAGGAATGGGCCAAAATTCCAGCAACTTATTGTGAGAAGCTTGTCAAAGGCTACCCAAAACATTTGACCCAAGTTAAACATTTTAAAGGCAATGCTACCAAATACTAACAAAGTGTTTGTAAACTTCTGACCCACTGGGAACGTGATGAAAAAAATAAAAGCTGAAATAAATACATTCTCTCTACTATTATTCTGACATTTCACATTTTTTAAATATAGTGATCCTAACTGACTTAAAACAGGGAATGTTTTCTACAATTAAATGTTAGGGATTGTTAAAAACTGTGTTGAAATGTATTTGGCTAAGGTGTATGTACATTTCTGACTTCAACTGTAATTAGGGTCATGCAACTACAACTAGTACTGTTACTACTAATTGTATTACTAACTATGCCATGACATAGTTGAGTGAAAACTTGAAATATTTAATAACCTTGACCTGACTTCACCTTCATTGTCTATGTAAGCTTTGAAATCGAAAGTATCTGTGATGTTGAGGGTGGTGTCATTGACCATTGTGGATTTGCTGTCATCAAAGATGGTGCTGTTGGGGATCGGCCAACGGATGCATTTATGACGTAGATTTCCCATGAATAACTGCAGGCCAATAAGGGCAAAAACAGCCAGAGCAAAGACGGTCAGAATCATCACGTCCACCATCTTTTTGACAGACTGGATCAGAGCCCCAACGATGGTTTTTAAACCTGAGCAGTGAGCACAAGAGGAAGAATTTTTGAAAAATTTGAAAGGGAGATTGAAAACTAAGTATTGGTGTGTTTTTATTCATTTATATTAGGTTGTAAAATCTAGGGCATAAAGCAAAGCCAGTTGAGAACCACTGCCTTCATAAACATGCTGTATAGTCTAATGAAGTATGTATTATTTAAATATTGATATTGCTTGAATTTTGCGCATACAGTACATTTGAAAACCTTTTATTTTCTGAGCTTTTACACTAATTTTTTTGCGTCTTTAAAATAATTTGGTCTAAATGTTAGATGCAACAGTAATTACTTATGTTAATATTGTATATAATATTACATACCAGGAATAACAGTGATTGTTTTGAGAGCTCGGAGCACACGAAATGTCCTCAGTGCTGACACATTACCAAGGTCTACAAACTCTGTGATGTACCTGGAAACAGTCACACCATAAATCAAGACGTCAAATGGATACAATACATAACACCACAGACTGAGGTGTGTAAGTAAATTTATTCCTTTAAGGCACAATATTGCTTAAAGTCTTTGTATTTAATAAAAATAATTGTATTTATTTGTTTCTGGCCGTTGCAAGTGGTGGGATTTGATAGAAGTAAATTTTAGATCCATCAACTACTGTGGCCAAAGGGCAACATTAGCTGACAGTCATTGAGTTGGTGTCTTAATAATTCTAACCAAGCAGAGTATGACTTGTGTGAACAACACAAGAAACTGGGCTGAAATTCACAGCAGAAATCAAATAATTTTCATTACATTAACACTTAATTTTATGAAGGAACTTCATATTCATTATTCTTCAGTATATGCGTATATAGCTGCTTAAGCTCTAAAAGAGCTGAAATACTCACGCCATGCTGATCACCATGAAATCAAGCCAGTTCCATGGGTCACGGAGGAATGTGAAAGGTCCAACACAGAAGCCTCGAGACAAAACTTTGATTGTTGCCTCAAAGGTATATATACCAGTAAAAACATATCTACAACATCAGCAACAAGGAAACAAACAAATAAATAAAAATCAACAAATTTCCTTTGAATAAATTAATGATCATAGAAATTTGTCCCAGAGTTATCATTCTAAAAACTACACAAATGAATCAATTGTACATAGAAAATGTTTTACTACTACATATAGTGGGGTAGATTTAAAAAACAAAAAAAATACAAAAACATTACAAACCACAAGCAATTAAATTTTATCTACACATCTACATATACAAAATTCCGTTAAGTGACTCTAGTGATGCAGAGGTTAAACACTTCACCTTTGAAGTTTTATGTGCGTTAATCACAACATTTCTTTACTGTCTTACCTCAAAACAATTTGAGACTTCTGCTGGACTAGTACTCAACAGATTAGCAAAGTCACTTCCACTAATAAATGTAAGTGTACTGTATGTTCAAGTGAAAACAGAAAGTGGCAGCTCTTACTCAACAATTTTACTCCAAGCCGGAGGATTACTCATCGTCATGAACACGCAGTTGGAGAGGATGGTAATCATGATGAACATACTAAAACATTTGAAGTAGAGTCAAGGTAAATACAGCAAACAAGTAATGTTGCATAACTGTTTCAATCAGGATCAGTGTCAGAAATCAGGTTTTACATTAAGGGGCAATATTTTCCTCCTGGATTTGATTTTCTGGGGAATTGTATACCTTTATGAGGGCTTTTTAAAAACAAACAAACAAAAAACATATTAGACCATAAACTGCATCTCATCCATTTCAACAAATATTATTTTAAAATGTATTACCTCTTACCCTAAGAATAACCCTATGAAAAAGAAAATCAACATTTATTCATATTTATGCTATAGGTATGTAACAGTAAATAATAGTATATTAATAAAAACTATATAAGATTAAAAAAATTCCGGGACATTTTTTGTAATTTTTCTGAGCTTTTTTGCCCTGAGCACCATACATTTCTGACACTGATCAATAATATCATCATTAAAACTTGATTTATTTGCATTTCCTGAAAGAATACCAGTGCTTGCAAGGCAGCAAAAGGGAACTTTAGGTTTTAGAAAAAAAAAAGAGATACAAATATTTATGTATACGCTTATAATTTTATAATGAAGAATAGTGTGTTTTTCATTATAACCAACTTTCTCAGTATGTCTCAATTTCTTCATTTAATTTTAAGCATGATATGGAAAAAAGTTTTTACTAGTGTGTAAACTAAAGCTTTTTACTTGTTAAAAGATGACACTTGTTTAAATATCACCCTGTCTACACTGTTTCAAAAGTAATAGAATCCCATTATAATCAATGATGTTGTCTACACTGTAAGTTTCCATTGCAGCGTGTTCATTGCATCAACAATAAACGGGTGTCCCATTCCATTTTGCGCTGCACGCGCTGGCAAGTCTATGCAAATTAAATGGTTTAGAAAGTTTGTGACGAAGCATCCAGTGTAGACAGCCTTAAGCCGTTGCGATGCGTCAATGGACGCGTCCAGTGTACACAGGGTGTTTGATTCATAGAAAAAATATGCTGGTTCATTTAAAATTGCCTGCATAGTTTCCTCAAGTAAAATGTCAAAATATTCTGGGGTTTAGAACAAATCCAATGAACTATTTAAAAAAGTTTTAATTGTGAAATAAATTTGACAAAAAAAAGTAGATAGCACACCTACCTCCTGTTCTGGTTGCTGGCCTGCTTATTCTAATTCTTATACTTATACCTTCCTCATTTTATCCTTTTCCATTTTACCCCATGCTCCGTTTTAATTTCTACTGTTTCAACTATGTGTATTTTACTACTACTTTACTTCACTGTCATAGGTCATGAAGAGCTAACCCAAAACTTATAAAAAAATCAAAAGCCACAACATGTATGTTGGATCCAATACCAACTAAGCTCTTAAAAGAGGTATTCCCTGTAATAATAGAAGAACCTCTTCTTAATATTATTAACTCCTTGCTATCCTTAGGACATGTCCCAAGAAACTTTAAAATAGCAGTTATCAAACCACATATTAAGAAGCCACAGCTTGAGCCAGGTGAATTGGCTAATTATTGACCGAATTCAAATCTTCCCTTTATTTAGAAAATACTAGAAAAGGTAGTGTCCTCCCAACAATGTTAATGTAACACGGGGTTAGGATGGGCAAGGAGGAGGTGAGTACCGGCTTGTCAATATAAATAATATTTTAATGAAGAACTTAAAACAAAAGCACAAACAAACACACAACGGACATGTCCGTGATTGTGCTCTCTCTCGAGAAACCGTCGTCACCGGCTGGTTATCCCCGCCTTCCTCGACCTGGGAGGAGACAGGAGGGGAAAACAACAACAACAAAAAAAAAATAGGCGAGGGAAAAGGCCAACACGGCGCGAAAGAGCGAGAGAGAGAGGAGAGAGAGAACAGGCTCACTCACCGGTTCTCTGATGAATCAACCGCCGCTCCTCTCCGGGCGAACCGGAGTCAACCTCTGACCCCCAGCGGACAGAACGCCCCTCCACTTTCCTAGCGACGAGTGGAGACATTCCTCCGCCCCTGGCAGCGGCCCTACCGCTCCGGGTGGTCGGGGAGTTTCTTCCCTCCTCCCCTCACAGACGGCGGTCTTCCCTCGACCCCTCTGTGTCTCTGGGGATGGCAGGGCACTCCTCCGCCCCCGACAGCGGCTCCTTCACTCCAGGCAGTCGGGGAATCCAGTCCCCACTCGCCCCGCGGACGGCGGCCATTTCCCACATCCGGGGGTTTTAAATGGGGTTCCCACATTTTAATTGCATTAAAAGTTGACTCACGTGGACTGTGAAACCGGCTCCATGTCCTTCCTACTCGAACCCTTCTACACTGGTGCTGAAACCCGGGATTGCAAAGAAGACTGGCCGCCACACATCAAGCCCTCCTCACCCAGGAGCAGTGTCTCCAGGAGCTTCTCCAAACACAGGCCGTCGATCTGCAAGCCTTATGGAGCTGGCTAGCTCCAGGCGGATCCTCTGCCGTGACCCCAGAGACAGCGATGCTCATAAAAATGGTCCCCCAAGCCGATCCGGACGATCCTGCCAGCGAACCCAGTGGGCCCTCCACCTGCTACCACTGGATTATGTGAAGCTGTAGACCACTGTTCTGCAACGGGTTTTCCGCACCTCATAACAACACGCCAATGGTTCTGCTCCCTCACCCGAGCGACACCGCCCACCTGTTTGCGTTTGCCCTGCAGCTCAGTGATGCCTGCTGAAAATGGGTGCTAGCCGAGGAAGGCTGTGGCATGGAAGTGGTCATTGAGCTGATGGTTCTGGAGTAGCTAACTGTTCGCCTGCCCCGAAGAACTGCAGAATGGGTCCAGTGCCATCGCCCCACGTCCCTGGATGATACCATCCAGCTGGCCGAAGCCCACGTTGCGGCCTACCCGGAAGCCGGCGCGCAATCCAGTTCTCTCTATCCCTCTTGTTTCTCCTACTCCTCTTATCCCTCCCTCTCCTCCCCCTCGCCCTATACCTGCTTTCCGTAAACGGGGAGTGGTTGCACCCAAACCGGCGCCCCACCTTCGCAGGCTGCACTATGCGCCAATGAATGCAGAGAAGTGGATCCGGGTCCCCCAACATGCCACAAACCTCCCCCAATCAAGCAGTGATGTACGTATACCTGTAAAAATTACGGTGTGTACATACCAAGCCCTGGTGGATTTGGGCCGTAATCAAACATCAATCCACCATGGCTTGGTTCATGATGGGCTTTAGGGTAAAAACACAAGGTGATGGTGAGGTGTGTGCATGGGGATGTTCACAAATATCTGGCCGCGGTTAATGGCCTTACCCATCCACTAATTTTGATGCATACCCAATGCCCAATTGACACATCAGTTGGGTGTGGCTCAGTTTATTTCGACACTGGATTTAAAAAAGGGGTATTGGCATATCCCCTTATCTCAGTTATCCAAAAAGAAAATGACATTTTCCACACCGCTCAGATTACACCATTTTGTCACTCTTCCATCAGGTTTGTTCGGGGGGGGGGGGGTCCTGCCACGTTCCAGCTCATGGATACAATTCTTCAACCGCACGCTGCATATGCCGCTGCCTATTTAGATGACATCTTCATATACAGTAACAACTGGCAGAGGCATATGCAGCATCTGAGAGCCATCCTGAGGTCGCCGAGACAGGCGGGGCTCATGGCAAACCCGAAAATTCCGCAATTGGACAGGTGGAAGTACGGTATCAGCGAAGAACTTAGGTCTTATAACAAATTTCCAATGTTTGTAGAACAGCATCTTTCCACCTCAGAATTATTGCTAAGTTACATGCTCATGCTCTCTGTTGCTAATGCCAAAAAAGTGAATTTGTGCGTTCATGACCTCAAGACTAGATTATTGTAATGCATTACTGGAAGGAAGTACTGCAAATTCAATAAATAAACGTCAATTGGTTCAAAATGCAGCTGCCAGAGTGCTGACTAGAACCAAGAAATATGATCATATTAGCCCAATTTTATAGTCATTATAATCATTATAGGCCAGCTGTCAAATTTAATTTTAATTTAAAAATTCTGTTAACTACATACAAAGTTTTGAATGGTCTAGCTCCACAGTACTTAAGTGAACTTCTACCATGCTATATTCATTACGATCACAAAATTCTGTCCTGTTAATAGTGCCTAGAATATCGAACTCCACAAAATGAGGTAGATCTTTTTCTTTAAGGCTCCAAAACTATGGAATAGTCTCCCTAACACTGTTTGGGATGCAGACACAATCACTCAGTTTAAGTCTAGACTAAAGACTCATCTATTTAGCCAGACATACACTTAACTTATCCATCAACTCACAATAAGGCTGCTTCAGTTAGGTCTGCCAGAAACAAAAACGTTTCTCAGAAACATTTCTCATAATCTACTCTGCAATAAATGTAATGCCATCTAAGCTATTATTATTCATATTGTTTCCCTGTCTCAACCTTAGGATTCATGTCCTGAGGTTATCAGAGCCAGCCAGATCCAGCACCGTTCCTGCTTGGTGTTGGACTCCACTACTACGTGTTGCTGATTGATTATGGCAAACCACAGCCGGTGCTAGCCAGACATCACTTCAGTCTTTTACAATGGACTTCAGAGGATGGACTGATGCCAGCTTCAACTGTAAGACATTGGATACTTCATATGTCACTGCCTGAACCTTGGACTTGCTGGTTGAACAGCGATGCACCTCATTGATCTCTGCCTTTTTTATTGATGGGCTACAATCTTGAAATGGAATACATAGAACTCCTGTAGTTAATCCAGGATATACTTCAAAGTCATTAGTCATTAATCTTACAGTTCACACAAAATCTTTTAACTGGCCCTTAACACTTGCTGTCTAGCCAGAGGGGAACTGGCCACCACAGTGTGCCTGGTTACTCCCAAGGTTATTTTTCTCCATTAAACAACATCCTTGTCACAGTTGACTTTGGCTTGCTCACTGGGGTTCTAAATACAATTATTATTTAACTATTTATTTATTTTTATAAACAATTTACAATCATATTTAATCAAACTACATAATGATGACTAAGACTTTATAGATATTACAGTTTCATTTTCTGTTAAAGCATGATTTTCTGTAAAGCTTCTTTGAAACGATGCGTGTTGTGAAAAGTGCTTTACAAATAAAAATGACTTAACGAGGGGGTTAAGTAATGACAACTAAGGGGCTGTTTAGACAGAACAACTTGTGCTAAAAAAGTTTTTTAAAAAGCGCAATATAGCAGAATGCAGGTGTCAAGAAACATTTAAAAGTTGACATTCTCTTTTACCTCTCACAGCATTTTATATTTGGCACTCCTCCACGAGACTCTGAAAAAAACAGTTTGATCTGGTGCAATGGTCAAAGATGTCTGGACACCAAAAACATGTTCACTGTGAATGGCCCTTAAGAGTTTGTACATTAAGCTTTTCGGTCTAAATTAATAAAAGTTTAATACTTTTGGGTCATAGGGCTTAGAAAAAAACCCAAACAAGAATGTTTGAGAAATAATAAATGTAGTGCTGCCTTGCAAGCATTGATGATTCTTGTCAAAATTATGGTTCATACATGAGAAAGGATATGAATGTATAAGAATTTTGATGGCTCCTCTCCTGACGAGACTAAAAGGACTGATAAGAAACAGTGCTGGTTCGGCAGTGAACCTGTAGATTGTGTTTCCCTTGGTTATCACAATAAAAGTCTGCAAATGAGAGTGAGGTTAATGCAGAGGTTTGGGATCAGTTATAAACACCAGATAAAAACAGGTTTAGCTTTAAATAGAGTGAACCTGAAAAACATGTAGGGAGTGAGACTGACTTTCTGTGCTTTGTAGAAAGGGTCTATGTCCTCTAGAGGGGTGTTGAGAAGATCCCCTGGTGGGTCACCATAGATCATGGGCAGGTTCTTTCCAGCCTCCAGGTCACTGCACGGTACATGTGGTTCCGCCACAGCCCCCTCTGCTTCCTCCTTGTTTAACCTCTCCTGGATGAGCCTTTCGATCTCTGCCAGAGACTCCGGGGTGAAGTGGCGGAACACATCAGTGCCTGTGGGAGGGAGCAAGCTTGCCATCTTGGCATCGCGAATGGTTACCACCTCACCGGGGAATCGGTGCACCAAGATCCTGAGAGAAAGGAATGTACTGAATCATAAAGCACAGAAGATGAATGCAACTTGAGGGAAAGTGTAATGAGGTGTGAAAATTTTATGAAATTATATAGTTTTTCATTGTAGCAATTCTACTCAAAGACTGTTCAAAAAAGTAAATTGGCAAGACACAGAAGTTTCTATGTAAATGTGTAATGACAGAAAAAAGTGTAAACCTAGGACAGAGAGAGGTGCCACATTGCAAAAATACCCTTAAAATAAGAAGGTTTTTAGTTATAAGTGTGAATGCACACTTCACTTCTATTCAAACCCATCAGAACGTGGAAGACCAGAAGTGCAAGTTCATGCAAAGAAATTTCACACTACGTTACAGATGAAAGTTCAAGTTTGATGAGCTCTCACCAGCGAATTCGTATGACAAGAAGGCGCATGACCAATAGAAGATCAAACGTCACACCAGTGGCATAGCCAAGTGTGGGCCTGGGCTGACTCAAATTAGACCCAGGCCCACCCAGATTATTAGAGATTATTATTTTACTTAAAATATATATTTACAAAATAGTTTAAATTATTTCTGAATGTGTGAAATCAATTTTTGAATACACCACTTCTTCAAATTTGGTTAAAAACTTGGAACGGAGGCTTGTCTTCCATCACCAGGATTGAGGAGAGTAACCGTGCCACCACGAGGATTTAGAGCGCACTGGGAATTGGGCATACCAAATTGGGGAGAAAAGGGGAGAAAAATAACTAAATAAATAAAACTGCGTGCTCTCTAGTGACAGGAGTCATGATGTGCATTTTTATTTCTTTTTGAGTTTTCTCCCCTTTTTCTCCTCAATTTGGCATGCCCAATTCCCAATGCTCTCTACTTCCTCGTGGTGGCGCAGTTATTCGCCTCAATCCGAGTGGTGGACGACAGATATAGTTGCGTCCACTTCTGAGACAGTCAGACAACGCATCTTATTATGTGGCTTGCTGAGCGTGTCACAACAGAGATTTAGCTTGTGTGGAGGATTATGCTGTTCACCTTGGCGTCCACGCACAACTCACTGAGAGTGAGAACCACCATATTGCAACCATGAGGAAGGTAACCACACATGACTCTACCCACCCTTGCAACAGGGCCAATTAGTTGCTTAGGAAGCCTGGCTGGAGTCGTTCAGCACACACTAGATTTGATCTCGTGGCTCCAGGGGTGGTAGTCAGTGTCTTTGCTGGCTGAGATACCCAGGCCTCCATGACGTGCTTTTTTTCATGTTGATATTCTTTTATTGGTTTAAACAATTATGACCAAGATATCATTTACTTTGAGGAAGATAAACAAAACTCTTAATTACATATTTTAATATGATTAATAAAGTATTTTATCCACTAAACATTCACAGACCTGCCAACCATGGGAAAATATTTTGAGTACCACAATAGTGTAACACTAAGTTCACATGCTTTTGCACCACTTTGCTTTGCACACGTTAATTTCCCTACTCACCATTATATCATCAAGTTATTCAACATATAAATCGGCTATGAAAAAACATTGTAATATTGTAAACAATACAATCATGTATTCTTGAGAAGAACTCTTATATTATTTTACAAACTTGCACTGCACTGGGCTATATTATAATAGAAAGTGAAAGTCAAAAGTTTCAGTACACCTGCTTAAAAAATTTTTTATAGACTGATAACCATACGAGAACTGCATTCAGTTATTTAATAAAAATGGAAATAATGTATTTTTATATATTGTAATATATGTTTTCATTTTAAAGTATTTACAGAAACTTGTGTTGTAATGTAAAAAAAAAAACACTTTGAACACTATCAATTATTAATAAAACCCAAGTTTCTGTTCAGGATTTCCATTTTATTTAATAATTAAATAATTGAATCAGCTTATATAGACACTCATATTATAGGCCAAATGGAAAAATAGGTAGCCTATTCAAAGAATATATCTAGAAATGTAGGATTTTGTAACTAGAGGTTTAGCCATATTATTACCTGAAGCTCCTTAGACGTCAAAATCATAATTGCACAATGTGCAACATGCATCATTTGGCAGTTTTGAGGGGCGGAGACACAGCCATTGCTCCTGATTCTTTGTGAGGAACTTCTGAGGTAGGGATGGGCGGATCGATCCTAAAAGTATCGATACTTCCGATACTGATGTTGTATCGAAAATATCGATCCTCACACAAAATATAGATTCAAAATTATTTATTTATTTTTTGAACTAGAGGTTTTATTATTTGGTTATCACGAACAATAACAATAAGCTTCAAAGTGAAATAAAATGGATTAGGCTATATTAGCAAATATTAGTGCAGGATGGGAATTGTTACTTCTTCCGCTCATCTTAACATTCATAAATGCTGAAAGACACAACAAGCAGACAAGCATTTGTGATGTCACAAGACTTGTTCAAACAAGAGGTATCAGCACCTTGTAGGGGTAATGAAAGAAAATCAGAGAAACAGCTTTTGGTGTGTAGTCTAGGACATATATCATATGCCATCCTATCTGTTTTAGGATTTGCGTATGCCCACATGAAATAACTGATGACACGTGTGGCCGCCAGAACAATGAGCATTTGACCCAGAACTGTTTCAGTCTAATAACGCAATGTTGCAGCACCGTTGAGTGAACTGTGTTTTATTATTATTATTTAAAAAAAAATAAAAAATAACAGAGATTCTGAAAATGCGCACGGAGATGCACTGGGGAGCATTGGCAAGACAGACAGTCGGACTGAGCTGATCCACCAATCAGAACGTTAATTTCAGTTGCGATTGGATATTTACTAACCAATCATATTTTCCATTTCAGTAAGGGGTGGGACATTTCCAGCATCTGACACACAAGCATCCCTGTAAAAACTATAATTTGCACTGCTAAAAATATATTTATTTCCCTGCTATATGTAAATATATGTATATACATTTAAATGTAACTTATGCAATTAAACTTTGTGAAAATATTGCATGTTATTGCACCCCCTGATAGTTTTTGATGCTCCTTTTTCTTTTGGACCTTTACTGCTGTCTGTGGTGCCATTTTCTAATGATATCAATATATATCAAATAATTAATATTTCTAAGTAGGAAAATAATTTCACTCTACACAGAAAAGTACATAATATTACACGAATAAATAAAAAAAACATAAATTTTTATGAAGGCTATAAATGGTACATGAACATTACTACACTCATATTAATGCTTAAAAGTTTATTGCATATTATGAATTAGTTTTTTAGTTAGAATAATAAGGTATTAACAATTTTCGTAGTACCATAATAAAAGGAACAATAATGACACCTATTAATTTAAATAAATATTTAACATGAAGTTACTATACCATTGAACCCATTGATTTACTACAATAATATTGTAGTAGTAACGTCTATTTTACGGATGTAACCTCCGTTCCCTGATGGAGGGAATGAGACGTTGTGTTGAAGAAGTGACACTAGGGGTCTCTCTTGAGCGGCGAATATGCCTCTGATCTATGAAAAAAGGCCAATGAGAAGTTGGCAGACAGTATTTGCATACCCCGCCCCCAGACATACGGGTATAAAAGCAGGGAAATACGTCGAGTTCATTCAGGATTTTTCTGAGGAGATGGAAATGGTCCGGCCACTACAGTGGCTCGGCTCAGCGACGTGGCCGGGAGGACACAACGTCTCGTTTCCCCGTCTGTCGAAGAAGCGACACAAGGGGTCCAATTTAAATCACGCCAAGCTCTGAGCCGTGAATGTGTTCTGCTGACACAGGAGCGGGCAGGTATTCTACGTGCAAAGGCGACCAGCAGTGTCAGACTGCACGTACCCTTCCCCAATGCCCCAAAAAAGTCGTCGGGATCCTTCTGGTTACCCTAGACAGGGGAACAAGGCGATGCTTGCCAACCTGGGAACGGGCCAAGCCTGGCTGGGCCTTTATTCTCTATATATTTCTCCGCATAGAGCAAGAACGGCCGGGGCCCTTACACACATCGAGGGAAGGGGGTCTTAACCAGTTTCCTATTCTTTCAGGGGGAAAAGACCCTGCGGAGGCCACAACTGCCCGAAAGGGGGAGGTAAAGGTGGCGAATACATCACATGGGTTTTTAGGCGACAAGGAGGGGGGAGTTGCTACAATATGGTGACAGGAGGGCAGCTGGTACTGCCTAAGGGAGACACGGGTCCACTTCGTAAGGGGACCGTACCGCGGACGATACACACAGGGGGAGTCCACGTAGGAGTCCTGACCTGTGTAGCACCTATTCCAGTACAGGCTAGATTAAGTACCCGCAGTGGATTGGGTTGGCGAGTTCCTCCACTGAACTGCGAACCCACAGGGCTAGGGAGGAGTCATCCAGGGATCCAAATGAGTGGGATCTCCTGGGAGAAAAAAACGCACAATTTTACCTCGCCGAGGGAAAGGGCGCTAGGCGCAAGCGGTACACCCGATCAATCCGTCAGCATGTTACCGAGTTCTACCGGCTCGGACCTGAGAAAACACGGGACGAAACTGACTCTACCCTGAGATTGTAAGATCTCGCAAGGGCGTTAGGTGTTGCCCAACCCACTGCTCTGCATATGTCTGCCAGGAAGATGCCTCTGGCCAGTGCCCCTGAGGACGCAACACTCCTTGTCGAGTGTGCTCGGACTCGTAAGGGGAGGGGCATGGCCTGGGTGTGATAAGCCAATGTACTGGGTCAACTACCCAAACTCTGTTTGAAGACAGCATTCCCTTTCCGCTGTCCACCAAGTCAGATAAAGAGCTGCTCAGAACATCTAGAGCCCTGTGTGCGGTACAAGTAGGTATGAAAAGCATGTACCGGACACAGCAACGAAGGGGTGGGCCTGCCTCCTCCCAGGGCAGCTTCGCTTGCAGGTTCAAAACCTGGTCTTAGGGCGCAGTAGGAACCTTGGGCATGTAGCCCGGTTGCGGTCTTAGGATCACATATGTGTCTGCCGGACCGAACTCCAGGCAAGTGTCACTACCAGAGAACACTTGCAGGTCCCCGACCCTCTTGATGGAGGCGAGCACGATCAGCAGGGCTGTCTTTAGAGAGTGGGCCCTGAGTCCAACTGATCCTAGCGGCTCGAAGGGAGGTCTCTGGAGGCCCGCGAGGACCACTGAGAGATCCCAGGACGGCAACAGGCTCGGCCGGGAGGGATTCAACCTCAGGGCGCCTCTTAGGAACCTGACGATTAAGTCGTGCGCCTGAGCACCTGGTCTCTGTGAGTGCATAGTAATTCTCACGAGTGGGCCAGAAATAGCCAGTCATCGAGGTAATGAAGTATGCGAATGCCGGCTTCTCAGAGCGGGGCAAGGGCTGTCTCTGCGACTTTCGTGAAGACGCGAGGGGACAGAGACATGCTGAAGGGGAGGACTTTGTACTGATATGCCTGGCTGTCGAACGCGAGCCGTAGAAAGTGATGGTGTCGAGTCAGAATTGAGATGTGGAAGTACGCGTCCTTCAGGTCTACCGCTGCGAACCAATCTAGATGCCGGACGCAAGTTAAGATGTGTTTTTGCGTCAGCATTTTGAACGGGAGTTTGAGCAAAGCCCGGTTGAAAACTCGCTGGTCCAAGATCGGCCGTAAGCCGCTGCCTTTCTTTGGTACAATGAAGTAAGTAATTTTTAGGTCTGTTGTTCTCTCTCTCCCTGTCAGCGTCCTCCTCATCTGACGTCATTATTATTTTAACTGCAAGGCACACACACACACCTCCTGGTAACTTTCTAGGTAACGTTATATATGCGGCACATGCGCTCGATTTTTTTCATCCTGACATGATCTGCTCCTCTCATTACAGTGATGGGTTTGGCTCCTAAAATAATTATGAATACGGTACTATGGAAAATCAGGTTTAACAGTCTGTGACACACGGACCATATGACTTAACGTTACATTGCCAACTTAAATGCCTCGTGAACAAGCAAGCTAGCTTGCAAATTACATAACATTAGGCTAACGTTATTGCCGTTAAATATTTTCCCAAGTTTGAAAGGTCTGAAAGTTAACTCAGTTCACAATTTCAACTTTTCACATCCACCCAGCCCATTTACCTTTGCAAAGGAGTTTGCAAAAGCAGAGGAAGAACGAGAGGGATAAAACTTATTTTGTGTTGCTATCGATTTGCAATCTCTTGAAATGATTGACATTATGCATTTGTCAATCATCCCCACTTGAACCCAGCACTATGATTGGTTGAACTCTTCTTCTTCTTTTCGGCAGGCTAGATGCTGCTGCTTCTTGCTGTTAGACTTGTGTACAGCACATGCACAATTTAACAAAAATGCGTAACCAGTTTTTGCCTAGTTTAGTGTGACAGATCGTATCAGTGTACTTTGATGTTGGCAGATTGCATTTATGTTTATAATGTACTACAATTCTACAGCCTAAGTGGACAATGCAAATTAAACATAATACTACAATAGTAGGTCTTTGCACTGCAAACAATAACACTGTAATATAAAACCACCAAAAAGAGGATTCAATAATGATGGGCATGTGCAAAATGTACAAAAAGTGTGTCAAACTGTAACATACCAAACTTTAATTAAATATTCAAACATAAAAAAAATTATTAATATTTTCCAATGTAAACATGTAGCAAACATACATACATACTGTTCTTGTTGTGAAAAACCTGTGCTCCTGAAATAATAATGAATAGACTGAAGTATTAGCTACTTTTTAGAAGTTAGCCTACTGTATTATGAATTCTTCATGCTATAGAGACTTAGAGTAGGGCTGTGCAAAATTAAATAATTTCAAAATCAATTAGTCAGTGTGTTATATCGACATTTAGTTGACTAGTTGGTCAAAAATGCCCTGTAAAATTAGGCTGGAGTAATTTCCAAAATAATAGTGTATAATAGTAATAAAATAAATGGAGGTATAGCTGTACATTAGTTCATAATCCAGCATCTTCTTTATAACTTTGCAGCTGTCAGTTATTGCTCGTCATGCGCATTGTTTTCACATGTGCGTTGTTTCGCACACTTACACGTGAGTGAGACACACGATCATATTTATGCTATGCCTTTTGTTTTTCAAGCAAACAATCGCCTCATATTTGTATAATACATCACTGGTTTACTCATCTCGATGTTCGCGATGTTCCCAGTAGCGGATCTTAGCAAAGGCGATATAGGCAGCCGTCTATGCCCCGAGTTGTTGCCTACAGGCTACTCTGCCTTAAAGACTTTCTGGTTAGGATTAGAGATGTTCATAATGCATTTTCACATTCTGAACAAACATAAGATAACCATGATCAACAGTATGGGTACGCCATGACACAGGATCAACTCTGTGATTTTGAGAAAGTTAATATCAACCATGTGAATGCTGGGCAGAATTGACAAAGTCATTGATGATTTTACATCAATGAAAACTAGGAGGGGAGGGTTACATTTTAAATTAGGCATTAGGTGTAATAGCACAAGCAGCAATCTATGAGCCATTGCCTTTATTTATTGGCCCTATAATTTAATTAGGCAATTTAAGTTATGTATATACAATTTTCCATTATATATATATTTGTATGTTACTTGATTTCTATATTCATTGTCTGGTTATTTTTATTTAAAGGGATAGTAAGGGGCATGTTATGGGTGGGGGGGGGGGGGGGGGGGGTTGGCTCCATGTTGGATCTCACCTAGGGCACCAAGTAAGCCAGAACCGCCATTGCACTCTCCTCAGTGCAGCAGTCTCATCAGCAAGTTACGCAAGTCCATGTTTATTCTTCTCTTGGGGGAACTATTGTCATATACATCTAACTAGTGGTCAATGGGGTTTAGGTTTTTCTATCAATGATCTCACTCATCTCTTCATCATACATACATACTGGAACAGTAAGCCCTCGTGTGTGCTGATCTTCATGTTTGGTGTGACTAAGGGTGTGTCTCAATAAGCTCCCTAGTTCAGCAGTCAGGGTATTGATCAAGGAGTCAGACAATTTTAGAGCCATTTTAATCGCAAAATCATTCGTGCACTGAATTGTTCGCTCCCAAAAAAATCCCAGAACCCTTCTAATAAGGGTAGCCTAAAAGCTTAGCCTAAAATAGCATAACACGGCACTCCCATAGACATTCTATGGCAGTACACTGGCGAGGAGACAAGAGGCCATTCTTTTTTAATGGATGTCTATGGAGGAGACACTTCAGTATGCAGAATAAACTGCTTTTTGTGAGGAAAGAGCTTGTTACTTCATTAATTGACTGCCTTTTCACTAATCTTCAACATGTTTTTGTTGAAGATTAGTGAAATCAATTCTAGAGTTGACTCATCAATTTTAGAATATTACAGAATAACTGACCTAAAGACCCTATGGATCTTGCAGCTATGGAACTGCTCTCTCTAAGGCAAGGAAGCAATACCATCGAGCAATACACAGCAGTTCTACATGCTCACACGTCTACTGTTTTGTACTCAATGAGCCTGTGAAATTCTGCCTGCCTGGCAGCAAGTGTGGACTCTCCTTGGTAGAATTTATTGATTATGCCTTGAGGATCATGCTATCACCCTACATAGTGGGGTTTGAGAGTACCACCTCTACAGCACCCAGCGCTCCCTCACCTGAGACGATGGGCTCTAAGAGGAGGAGGAGAAGAGGGAAAAAGTTCCCTACCTCGGTGGTCCCAATTACGTTAGTCCCGCTGGTCTCAACCTCGGTGGTTTCAGCTTCGGTGATCCCAGCTTTGGTGGCCCCGGTGGGCTCTACATCAGTTGTCTCATCCTCGGGAGTCCAGGAGACCATGTCCCCTACATTGGAGATGCAAGCGCTCTCGGCCACGGAGACAGTTACCTTGTCGCTGAAAGTGCTCCCAGCCACAGAGACCATTCCCTTGCTGCTGTCAGTGCTCTTGGCCACAAATGCAGCTCCCTTGCCACACCAAACACTCTCTGCCAAGGAGGCCGATCCTCTATTGCTGCCAGAGCTCTTGGCCATGGAGGCCATTCCCTTGCTGCTGCCAGTGCTCTCTGCCATGGGCCATGAGCCAGTATCCACACCTCCCTCGGCCTCAACCAATGAGTTACCAGTGGCTCTGCCCACAGAGCCTCATGTTGCTCTGTTCACAGAGCCTCTGGCGGCTCCGCCCCAGAGACTCTGGCTGATCTGCCAGCTCCGCCCCCTGAATCTACGGCTGCTCCGCCCCGAGTCTCGGCTGCTTCATCTCCTGAACCTCCTGCTGCTCTGCCACCTCTGCCCCCTGAGTCTGCTTCTACTCTGTCTCCTGCGGCTCCACCATCTGAGCCTCATTCTGTTCTATCCCCTGATTTCCAGCGGCTCTGCCCCCTGAATCCCCAGGATTTTTGGCCTCGTAAGGTTTTCCATTTATGTTTATTGCTCTCCACTTGTCTTTTGTTCATTTATTTTTGTTTTCTGTAAAAAAAGTTTTACAGTAAACAATCATTTTGGAATTAACTATGTGGAGTTTACTTTGATAAATAGATTTTTTCTTAGAGAAGTCGTGGACAATTTTGCGACAGGTAGGTGTCACTTTACGTCTCTCCCCATTCATTTCTATGGCATCGGCAAACATTGACTCACTGTCGTAACATGCTAGTTGACCATTACTAGCCGTTACGCTCTCTCCTATGATAGAACCGTGGAGGTTATCTCTATATGTTCAGTGTTCAGTGGATGAACACCTTTGCCAGTGCCTGAATTTGTGTTCATGATATGCTGATTCATGACAAAGGGAGTGTGAGAAATATAGATTTGCTCTCAGTTTCAGGCCTAATTTTTCGTTTTGGGCCTCCATTGTCACTAGTCTTTACTGACACTTAGCACTTTCTGTTCCTTCTGCTCTCCTTATCTGATTTCTCAAGCTTGTCTTTTAGTACAAACTGGAATAAACTGCTATTCCGATAGCAGAGAGCACTGCTTAGACTGGCACACATATAGTCTGTTATTGACGCATGATGATTTTCCTTGATGCACTTTTCTGGTATATATATGTTTGACTGTCAATAAACCTTTGAAGACGCTTTCATATCAATTTTGTGTCAGAGTCTCTTCACTTGCAAGCATATGTGAGGGACAGTGGAGAGTGCTAGGGGTGAAAACAACGAACTACATAGATTATAGGAGAAATAATATAACAATTTTGGTGGCCAGTACGGGGATTTCTCTGGACAGGTAAGAGAAACATATTTTTGTTTTCAATCCTGTCCACAGAGAAATACATTAGTTTTCACCCAAAAGATCTTTAACATATTTCAGTATATGTTATTATTACAGATCGGTTCTTCCATTGGGAAGAGGAATAGATTCAATAATTTTCTGAAACTTTTCAGTGTGATCCTATTCCTATAGTACTCTTTGTTTCCTTTTTATACTTCTTTATACCAAAAAAGAGTGTTCAGAGTGTTTTTTTGGCAGAATATATGGTCATCAAATTGATTGTGTTTATTGTATCACTGAGGAGGAAACATCTTTGTTGAGTTGTGAGAATGGGGAACAAGATAAGTCAGAGACTGGATGTTCAGAAATAATAAAGGCTTTAACACAGAACCGTTTTGGATTAATCTGGCAGGATGTTCAGAGGGTAAAACTCAAATAGATCCTTATTCAAGGGAAGGTTCATTTAAATCTGCAGACATGGCTAGCATGAAATCTATGGTCACGGGAGGCTAGGGAGACCCAGCGTGGGATTATAATTACATGAAAACCGTTTTGTGAGAAAGGCCCAGAGAAAAAAAGGACAGTAGTCTGAATCAACAATTGAACTCTGGGTCATGGGCCAGCACAATTCCACTGCGCAAGTTGCTCTAGGTCTAACCTCTCAGCCGAGTGCCCCATCTTAGGTCTTTCCCCCTCAGTGCATGAAGGTGGGAGACACACAGGATCGGACACAGTATGAGTCTGTTGTAAAACAACAGCTGTATCCTAATCTAAACATGCTGTTGAAAAGTGTGTTCAAAATATCTCTCATGAGAAATCGAGTGTTGAAAAAACACTCCATATGCAGACTGTCGAATCGATCCCCCACCTGTTAGCTTTGTCCATCCATTTCCATTCGCACAAGTCCTAAATGGTTACAAAAAATCTCCTTTCTCGGTGACAGAAGCAATGGCTATCTGTAAAGAACTTCCAATCCCCATTAAAAACCCACATCAGTATGTTGCGGTGCTTAAACTTCTGACTTCCTATAGTCAGCTTACAGGCAGAGACTATCGTTTCAACCTCTCCAAAACTCTCCCTTCGGAATTCAGTGAATGTGAGTTGACAAAAGAGGTGCCAGCACAAGATCCAAAAATGACAGATCGCTGTTCAAAATGCATGCTTTTGTTATCATTCCTAATTCACCGTTCTCATAAGCTTGCACAAAAATCTAATTTGATGATAACTCTGTACATCTCGTTTTTCCAGCAGTTCTTTCTCTCACTACAGACACAGAAAATGCTGAGACAGCTGCTGAAACACAGACTGAAGAGACACAGGAACTAACTTAAACCCAAAGTTGTGGGCTGCCCCACAAAGACGAGGCAGGACTTATTGACGTAATTCCATACAAAGCAGTGCTACAAACAGATACACCAGTATATTGCAAACAATGTACTCTCTTTGCTGAGAAAGAGGAAGGTAGTTGACCAGTTTTAGCAGAACTACTCCAGCAGGGTATCCTGGTTCACACTCACTCAAAATACAACTTGCCCATTAACCCTATAAAGAAAGCAAATGGTACTTGGAGATGAACGAAGACCTTAGGAAGTTCAATAGTTTGATTAAGCCACTATATCCTATTGTTCCGGACGTGCAGACTACCATTAATTCTATTCCATCTATTCATGAATACTTTATAGTGATTGATTTATGTTCCACTTTTTTCAGTGTGCCAGTAGATCCTGTGACACAGCCACTGTTCGTATTCATACAGGGTGGGATCCAATACACGTGGACACGCCTTCCTCAAGGGTTCAGAGATTCCCCGGCTGTGTTTTCTGCTGTAGTGCTCAATGCCCTGAAAAATGCACAAGTGTAATATTCTGACAGGGAGATAGGGAGCTGATTAAGGAAAAGTGTGTGTGTTTTTACAGCATGGTGGCCATGCCACACAATTGAGACTCATTCACATGGTTCATATATTTACAAAAGTGTTTGCAGGTACGATTATACTCCTGCATTGGGGAATCAGTTTCAATATTCATGCATGTTGATTATGCCAAAAAGCTAAGTCAAAAGCTTTGGTTATCATTTTCAAGGTTATTTCTCAAACAATGCCCCCCTCCCTCAAAAAAAAAAAGTGTTGTCTATCCTTCACAAGGAGTGTGTAGGGTTCTTACTTTATCAAGGGGTGCACACAAGTAACCGGCACTCTTTTGCACATTTATTCACATTTTATTGTATTTTTTTCAAGATTTTTTTATTATTATTATATGACGTCAGGACAATAGTTTCAAACATTGTACAATAGTAATACAACATAAAAGAGGATAAAATAGAACTTTGTTATTCCCGAGCCCATACCATCCCCAACCACATATCCCCCACCCCCCAGGATAGGTCTTACATGTTGCACACACATAAACGCACAAACAAACATTTACATTTCTTCACATTGATGCTCATTTTTTCACTAGGGACATCAATTCACACAAGCTAGTCTACGCTTCTGTAGGGTATGACACAAGTTTGCACACTTTTGAAGGTTAAGGTGTATTTAGTAATTTCCAGTGTAATGTTTCATACAAATATTCTTTTTTTTCAGGTTATCTTCACCTTCCTAAGACATGGTTGTCATTTGATTTGTTGTTGTTTTGTTTGTTTTTTTTACTTTGGGGGGTTTCATTTTAATAAGGCCTAAATTCCTTTTGAAGTAAGTTCCTCTCTCCTGCCATCATCATCTTCTGACAGGATCTGATGGTTCGAGTGAGATTCTGAGAACTGAACCGTAGGATGGGGCTTATACCAAAGGAAATTATTCTATCCCCATTTTATGATTATTCCCATTTTAGTTAGGACAACTCTCGGAGATGTATTACAGATTTTTATTGATTATAATGACAGTGAATTAAGCTTATTATTGGCAGACTAGACCTGTTTTATGCATGCTGCTGCTGCTTGATGAGCCAATATGCTGCTGCTGTTGGCACGAAAGCATGATGCTGCTGAGACAGAAGAGAGTAGGCTTGGTCTTGACGACTGATCTGCTTAATGCCTGCTGCTGCCTGACATAAGTCAATATGCATCTGCTGTTGGCACAAAAACATGATTACTGTACCAACATCAAGATAAAGCCCCCCCCAACAGCTATGTCTCCCCTGTCCCCCCAAGCAGATCAGACTGACAGACTTGGGCTGCAGTGAGATGAATTTCAGTCCCATGCAGCTTTCCATGTATCCCTAAATGTGTTCTCAATGGGTTTATCTACTGACCGAAAAACTATGTGTATGAATGACTCTCGACTTAGCTTAAGGATTTAAATTGATGCAAGACTGTGGATTGAGCTTGGTCTTGTCGACTGATCTGCTTAACGCCTACAGCTGCTGCTTGACATAATCAATATCCTGCTGCTGTGAAGCCAATGCAAGCAAAAACAAAAACAACCCCCCCACCAGTAGATCTTACCACTAGAAATATGAGCTACAGTAAGGTACATTTCAGTCATGTGTAGCTAGCAGTGTATCCCTGAGTGTGTTGGTTATGTGTTCCCGATGGGTTTATCTAGTGACCTGAAAGACTATGTGCCAGGGTGATTGAAACCAATTCAGTAATTGGACTATGCATGCAACTGAAGACTATTATACTATATTATTATTAGACTACTGTATAGTGACTGAGTCAGACTCATAGCTTTAAGTATTCAGAGTGTCTTTTGCAACTGGGCATCATGTAACGTTCCTAAATATGACACTTGATGGAAGACAGCTATAGCGGCTCACCATGACGAAGTGGACGGTAAGTTCTTAGGGAAGCACGACCTGATCATCAAGTTCCTCAGAGACGCCTGGAGGCTGAATCCTCCCAGGCCACACCTCTTCCCCTCATGGGATCTCTCCGCGGTTCTCCTGGGCCTTCGGGGAGCCCCCTTTGAGCCGCTAGAGTCAGTCGAGCTGAAAGCCCTCTCCTTCAAGTGGGCCCTCCTGATTGCAGTCACCTCCATCAAGAGGGTTGGGGACTTCTTTGTTTTCT
Source organism: Moxostoma hubbsi (assembly GCA_032164185.1). Classification (NCBI taxonomy): domain Eukaryota; kingdom Metazoa; phylum Chordata; class Actinopteri; order Cypriniformes; family Catostomidae; genus Moxostoma; species Moxostoma hubbsi. Next base: position 23,840,700 of record JAVLUX010000039.1, on the reverse strand, counting down.
GTCAGTGACATTTGCCTGGAGTTCAGTCCGGCAGATTCTCACGTGATCCTGAGACCTCGGCCGGGCTATGTGCTTTGTGCACCTGCTTGGATTGCATGCAGAGCTTAAGACACTCTGAGCAGCTCTTTATCTGATTCGGCGGACAGCGGAAAGGGAACGCTGTCTCCAAACAGAGGCTTGCCCACTGGATCGTGGATGCCATTGTTTTGGCATACCAGGCCATGCCCGCCCCTTTGAGAATACGAGCACACTCTGCTCGGAGTGTTGCATCCTCATGGGCACTGGCCCATGGCACCTCTCTAGCAGACATCTGCAGAGCAGCAGGCTGGGCTACACCCAATACTTTTGCAAGATTTTACAATCTCTGGGTTTAGCCGGTTTCATCCCGTGTTTTGTCAGGTACGAACAGGTAGAGTTTGGTAATATATAGCTTTCCATCCCCTCCCCTTAGGTGAAAGAATGAGTTTTTACCCCCAGTCGAGTTCAAGAAGTCATGGACCCTGGATGACCTTGCTCCCTAGCCCTGTGGCTCGCAAATTTGGCGAAGGAGTTCGCAGCTAGACCCACTATGGGTACTAATATGCCCTGTACTGATATAGGTGCTCCACAGATACCGATTACTCAGGTAACCCCCTGTGATGTATTTTCTGTGGTACAGTCTTCCTGTCGGCAGACCCGCATCTCCCTGTTGGCAGAACCGCTTCTCCATTGGGCAGAGCCCTCTCTGCCCCTGCCACTGTGTTTTTAGAGCCTCCCCTTCAAGGCAGGACCTACCACCGCGCCCCTTCCATGTTGCTTTGGTGAGCTCATGAATTGAAGCAGGCCTAAAGTTGTCAGAGTTGGAAGTTTTTAATACTGTAATATTTTAAACATAGAACACATTGGAAAGGCCTCCACACTCTTCACATAAAGAAAGAGCTTTATGTATTTAAATTTAGCCTTTCTAATAAATTATTTTATTTCATGATATTAATGTAATGAACATTTATGTCTTGGTTACTGTTTTAACCTCCATTCCGTACAAGCCGCTGAAATGGCCGGACCTTGTCTCGGCTCCTCAGCACAAAACCTGAATGAGAGTGGGCAGACCTTAACCTTTTATACCCATATGTCTGGGGGAGTGGCATGCAAATTCCAATTCTCATTGACCTTTTCTCAAAAGAATTGAGGTGGTCGTGGCTCTCAAGAGTGACACCTCGTGTCACTATATCGAAACGACATCTCGTTCCCTGGGGTTAAAACAGTAACCACCTCTAGTGGCACATAACATTATAGACAGCCTTATCAAAGTCTGCTGGGATTGTTCCTGAACACATTTGTTCTGAAATTAATTAATTGACTTCGATAATCTTTAATGATCAAATTATTAACAAAGATAAATCGGTAAACGATTAATCATTAACATTCCTAAAATTCATATGTATGTCACTTCAGATCACATTATTTGCTAAATTGCTAATCATCAAAGTAATAATAATAATAATTTCTCAAAATGATAACTGCACATCACTGAGGCTTAAAAATGTCAACTAAGTTGACTGTGGATTGCCAGCAAAGGCCATATTACAAGCTGATCTTGGTGATAAAGACTTGGCAGACTAATACTCCCGCTAATACTAGAGCTGTAACCATTCGAACTTCCTGTCTCTCTCCCTGAGTTCTCATCTTTGAGAATGAACCAAAGGGCAACCCGAATATATGTGTCAAAGTAATGATGAAGTGTGGCAGCATGGCTAAAGACAAGCGCAGGAGTGGGAGCAAAAGTTTCCCACAGTACCAAAGGGAACCGAACATTACTCTAGCACATCATATTACTTATTAACTTAGCAGACACAGTCACCCAGGCCAGCTCACATCACTCACATGCTGGATGTGGTCATCACAGACTTCAGAGAGAAACACAGCCAACGACAGCCGGCTACTAGAGCAGTGGAAGGTACTGTACGTTTCATGCTGCCATTTTGTAGCAAACTTTCCGTTTGGACTTGGGTTTGACTTTGAACAATTGTACATCTTCTAAGAGAAATCAAAAACTATACCAAATGTGTAATAAATTGACAACATCACAAACACGTATGGTTATTTCTTTAACAAAGGGCACCTGTGGTCTATGGAATCAAAATCCCGTCAAAAGTATTGCGGTCACAGATATCCAAAAATAATAAGTGTGAATCAAAATAATAAGACTGAATCAAAATAATAAGCGCAGATCAAAAAATAACAAGCATGAATCAAAAATATATAAACATTTAAAATGTGCTGCAAAAAAAAAAAAAAACAACTGAAAAATTTAAGCAAAATCATCAGAATTGCAAACAAAATCATGTTTTCCTTGGTTATATTACTGTTTTTTGTGCTCTCTGACAATTTTGCTCATATTTATTTTTATTTTTTTTAAACTTGCACTGTATTTTTCTTTGCTTTTGTTTCCAAGTTCTGCACTTGGTTTACAAAAATTGTGTGTACAGTTTCATGTAAATTGTTCCACTAGTGGCAGCTCCTCCTCTAGCCAATCATTTGAAGAGGGGAGGTGACATCACTCCAGTGCAACTCCGATGGCTGCTGCTCAATATTATATTATTTGTGGTTGATAGATATGCTGCTTCTGTCTGTTTTGAGTATTTTCTGCCAGCTCTAGGAAACAATGTGTTGTTCAAGTATGCCATTATCATAGTTCATTAAAACGTATCGAGTCAGCTGAATTTAGTTAGCAGAGTCTTTTGTTTAGGCATTATTTAAGAATTTTTGTTTTGGTTAATTTAGGTTATTAGGTTTATGTAATTATTTATTGATTTGCATTAATTATTTTGATCTGCGCTTATTATTTTTATCTGTGCTTTTTATTTATTTTTGCGCTTATTTTATTTTTATCTGCACTTATTTTTTTTTAAATTCATGCTTCTTATTTTTGGATCCATGACCGCAATACTTTTAAAGGGATTTTGATCCCATAGTGGACCTGTGGCCAACTTTGTCTAACAAAGGCTAATTTTATACAGTCGTTAGCAATCTTTCTTGGAAATGACTAACATGGTTGCACAGGAAATATTTTTAAAAGAAAAGTTCAGAATTTATTTTACACCCAAATTCAGACCATGTGGCGAGTGTTCATGCCCTGAAAACTCGCCCACACTATGCTTTTGATGTCACATCCTTTCTTATCTGCAGCGTACTGTGCCAAACATGTCACATTCATTCAAAGAAATAAGTAAAAAATAATGCTTTTTTTATGTTCAGAAGGCATAGGCTGATTTTAGCAGACAAAACAATAAACATCTTATTGATGATTTTCCAGTGAGATCAGTCTGTATCGACACACAATTATAAGTTAAGCCAAAGTAATATTTAACTACATTTTTCTTTGTTTTCTCCATACATCACACATCTTAAATTTTATCTGAAGCATGTTCTTTATTGACACCATTGACTCTTTGGTAACCATGTATGCACTAATTAAAGTATGTATGACTTAGCCTAACCAATTACTATCTTATTGTTACTGTCCTGATTTTATAGTAAATTCCTGATTAATTATACTGTAACATTTCATTATGATTTTTGGTCTACATGCTGCACAGAGAGAACTTTTTTCATTATTAAATATTTAGGCTTACTATAACAGAAGAATAAAATGACAGAAAATACATTCTTGCTGACAAGAAGCCTGAAGATGAAACTGTAGACAGTGATGACAGTAGCAGTGTCAATCATACAGTATACATGACAGAGTACCATGCATGATGTGGGTACTATTGACAAGCACACACACACATAAACCTATGAGTCTTTTTTTATGGGCACCCAGTCTGCATGATAAGTGGGGCTGGGAAATAAAGAGCAGACATACACTCTGTTTCACTCTAATACACTCATGCGTACCACACAAACACAGATTTGATGGCTGTCAGCTGCCGTGGGCCATCACGGAAAAGCATTGAGTTACAGAAGCGAGATGACTCTGCTCATTCCAGCCTCACTCACACCGCACCAATAAACAGGTGCGGTGCGCCAACACACCAACTCAGCTCCCAGCCTCCAACCCATACCTTATCTCCCAACACCTAGCCTTGTACATGAGTCCACTGGGAAAATGTTTCTGACTCCTTTACACCCCAAAACAAATGACCCCTCATATTGGCCCTTCCTCCAATCAGAGTGCACCTTATTTAATTCTCATCAGCTGGAATTTTCTCTGCATCCAATATCCATATGCCTACTTCCCTAATATATAGTATGTTAAACGCAGTATGTCAAATAAGTGGCATGTCCAAATCCTCAGTATTCATGAAACAGTATGCAAAAATACCCAGATGATCCAGTGTGCATCCACAGTTCACTTTACTGTGCCATAATGTCACCCTTTTCAAGTGTAAGTGCAGTGCTATAGGTACTTGGGATGTGCCACAGTGGTCGACTATTCAACTAGTCAGTTGTTAGATTAGTGGAGTCGACTACAAACATACATTTTTCAGTGGTGGTGTTTTAGTTTTTTTTTCTTTGGATTTTCTCCCTTTTTCTCTCCAAATTGGCATACCCAATACCCTTATGGTGGCATAGTAGGACGAATTTCAGTTGCGTCTGAGACAGTCCATCCACGCATCTTATCACATGGCTTGTTGAGCGCATTACTGTTGAGACCTAGCACGTGTGGAGGTTTATTTACGCTATTCTCCGCGGCATCCATACACAACTCACCACGCGCCCCACCGAGAGCGACAACCACATTATAGTGACAACGAGGAGGTTAACCCAGCATGACTCTACCCATCCTAGCAACCGGGCCAATTGGTTGCTTAGGAAGCCTGGCTGGAGTCCCTAAGCATGCCCTGGATTCAAACTTCTTTTCAGTGTCTTTACTTGCTGAGCAACCCAGGGCCCCCCAGTGCTGGTGATTTTAAATGGGAGACGTAATTCTCTAATTACTTGAGAAACACAACTTCATGGAGAGTGTTTCTGTGTGATTATAGCTTGCTGTGCTAAATATTATTCACTTTAAAGCAGAGTAAATTCTCAAAACTGCTTTAAGTTTTGTCTCTTTATTTGTGACTAACCAGTGCTGCTCATCAGCAAGCATGGGAGGTTCTAACAAGGAGGCTAAAGGCTACAGCCTCTGGTGTCAGTCGCTAGTGCGTCTCTTGAGGCCAGGGGAGTGAGGTTAACACATATTGCACAGCTATCATGTTCAAGCTGGCTCCCATTACACTCACCCTCCTAAACCTCGCTCTCATCCAGGTGACAGAACCACTGTAAACCATCTTGCTCGACCCACTCGAGTGGGATTCAAAGCGGCATCAGCTGGCACGGGAGGCAGGCATTCTAATGAGGAGGCTAATGGCTACAGCCCCAAGCATCGGTCGCTAATGCACCTCTTGAGGCCAGGGGAGTGAGGTTTACACATTTTGCACAGCAATAATGTACAAGCTGGCTCTCATTACACTCACCCTCCTAAACCTCACTCCCATCTGGGTGACGGCACCACTGTAACCTGTCTTGCTTGACCCGTTCGAGCAGGACTTAAATCAGCATCAAACAGCATGGGAGACGGGAACGCTAACGAGGAGGCTAAAAGCTAAAGCCAGTAGCATCAGTCACTAGTGCGCCTCTTAAGACCAGGTAAGTGAGGTTTACACATGTCGCACAGCTTTCACGTACAAGCTGGCTCCCATTACATGAGCTCCATTTTCCGAGTTAAATTTCCACAGAATGGCACCAAAAGCGAGTTGTATTTTTATTTGTAAATTATTTAATGCAGTCAACAGGAATACATATTTTATTAAAGTCAACGTACAACCGCTCATCAGTTAGCGTCAGGCGTGTGAGAGCACTTTCAAATTATTTGAAAAATAATGCAGAACCTAAAAAAACATGACATCACTTCAGCAATGCAACAGCACTTGAAAAGATGATATCCAGTTTTCACAGACCCGCTGAACACAGCACGGTAAGTTCAGACTGCATGCAACTTGCAGTGTTGCGTCCAAATGCCGTTGCTGTGCGGGACACGCAGAACTCAGCGAAAACACAATGTAATGCAATCTAATACTATTTATCGTCATTCATTTGCAATATAGGCTTTTATACAGCAATATAAAATAATGTCTCAAAAAAGACATCCTTCGGACTTGATTAAAGGTACACACACATTTACAGATGCACTAACACATTCTGTTAAATACATTTGAACGAATGCAGATGATCTAAGGTTATTTTCATCAAATTATCATTTGAGTTCTGTTCTGTGCAAATTAATTACCATTTTAATGTAAATGCAATCTTTCTCCTCATGTAAATAAGATATTGTGATGATTATGTTTATAAATATAATATGTCGGGTATTATTACAGGTTATACTCAATGTGGGAATCCAGAGAACTTTATTTAATGGATAAAACGTCTTGGTTGCGTATGTAACCTTGTTTCCTTGAGACGAAGGGAATGAGACAATGGGAATGAGCAGTGTCCTTCTATACGACATAGTTGAAAACTTTCTGGAACGACATCTTTAAAAAGACGTGAATGCTCTTTTAGTTATAAAAGAGCCACTTGTTTGTGTGTGTGTGTGTGTGTGTATATATATATATATATATATATATATATATATATATATATATATATATATAAAATGTAATGCATTTTGATTATCTGAATATTTTGTATTTATATATATATAGAATGTGAGAGCAGGTACTTTTAAATGCATATATTTAAAGATAACTATGCATATTTATTTCATCATTATATATTGAATTATTCTTAGGCTATATGAGGGGCTTTCAATAAATATTTGTATATGCAATTAATCGCGATTAATTAATCAGGTCACCGTGTAATTAGATTAAAAAATTTAATTAATTGACAGCCCTAATATATATATATATATATATATATATATATATATATATATATATATATATATATATATATATATATATATACACACACACAATATCACAATAGCTTATAAGGATACAAAACTCCTGCTGAAGTGCTGCAGGGAATCAGAATGCTGAAGCGTCCCATTCACCAGCGAAGCGTCAATCAGTGAGGCAGAGTAAATGAACACTGCAGGGGAGCGAAGAGTCTTCTAGTTGCTGTGAAGATCCTGCCCACTGACTCATGTATGTTGACGGTGAAGTAGTAGAAGGCTTCTAGGCAAGAGATGAATCACAGTCTTGAAGAAAGAAAATTGGGGAATGAGGAATGGTGTTTGCACTCCTGATTTTATACCAGACAGCTTTGTACCTAAAAGGGTGAGGCTTAAACATGATAGGCAATTTTAGAATTGCCATTATTGAATCAAAGAACACTCCTCATAGTGTCAGCTTCCTGATGCAATGTCAAGTGTACTGAGTTGTAAACCAATGGCAGGTCTGTATGCAGTCAATCAAAGCTCTACATTAGTTTGCTGTTAAAGCCACAGCTGCGCGTCTCATGCTCCACAGATGCAATATAAAACTTTGGTTTACCTTAAGGAGAAATGGCTAGTCTGTGAAATTATTAACAGTGTTTACTCAGTAAAGAAATGAATGTCCAGATGCTTCAGGGCATTTTACATGATAAGTGGCAAGTGACATGTTTTTGCTATCTGCAGTATGTAGCACAAACACAGCAATGCCCCCAACTGCTGCAGCTCAATGCTAGAGTGAATTTTTTTTATCTCACACGATTACTGTGAATATTGTATTCCGTTTTGCTTGCAAGTGATAGCTAAAAAACAACAAACAAATAAAATGGCTTGTATTGTATACAACTAAAATGTATATTATTTCCATGGCCTGTTTTCCCATATTTGAGTTCTAAACTAAAATGGGTAGATTAGGTTGAACTACTTAAAGAAAAAAGAAGATCTTGTATTTAAATAAAAAGTTTGGCACACTTGGAGAAGCCAATCTGTGTCAGTTTGAATATACATCTTTTTATATTACAGATCTGCTTTGGTAGTCTGTTGGCTTTAGATATTTTTTGCACAATTGTTTTGTTGTTGTTATTCAATTATAAAATACATAAAATGTATGTAGGCTAATACATACATTTTTGCCCAATGTGAATTCACCTCAACAAGTATATGTTGTTATTAAATTAAATAAGTTATTAAATCATTTTTCTGATTACTCGATTAATCATCAGAACAATCATTAGATTACTTGATTACCAAAATAACTGATAGTGACAGCTCAAGTATTTTCAATTGTTTCCTTCCTAAAACCCCGTTTCCAAGCCCAGTAGCTTGAATTTTTACATTTCAAAGAAGAAGCCTGCATGCCGGCATGTTTTCTGAGGTAATCAATTCTTAATAGATCGTGAGATGGATATGACAGTATATTCACAGTCTGGGATGGGCAATATTTCAGATACATGTATTTGAAATACAATATATTATTTTTTACTTTGTATTTTAAAGTCTTTGAAAAAATCAAATGCAATTTGTATCTATATACATTTAAGTTTGGTATTTGTGCATTTTCAAAATACATAAAATACTTTGTGCCAGTCAACCTCTTTATTGGGATGCTGATTTCCTGTATCAACTAGTTCTGTCATGAACCCCAACCCCAACTTTCATGCATGCGAGCTGCAGATATCAAAGAGAATGGCTCCATCTAGCATAGGTATCTAGCAAATATTCTGCGATCCTGTAAGGAAATATGTAGTAAGATAAGGTGAGGATGTGATGGTCGATTCTACTTGTTGCTAAAAACATAATAATTGCTGGCAACTGTTATTTAATTTCCATTAAAATATTACGGTAGCTATGATACCTCTCGCTAAGGATGGGCACGAGTACCTGGGTACTCGGACATGGAAGCAATGATCGATCATGATAACAATGATCGATGGTGATCATGCATGATGTGACTTTTCACTTAATTTGAAATTTAGTGACAATTACATGCCAATTTAACACAAACGTATCAAAAAGGGAGATTATTTAGAATTTTCAGATTGATTATGCTGTGGTTTTGTACATTGGTACATTGATTGTCAGAGACATCTTATAGCAACCAAACTGATATATGGCACCGCAATGCAATCATTACGATAATCAAAAGATAGTGTAATTAACCATGTTTTTAAAACTTGTCACTGCAAAATGTTTGCTAAAGACGTTTTATTATCCTTTAATGCAAGATATTTGACTCGGTAATGGATATTATTTAATAAAAGTGAATTTTTGTCACTGACTGTAAACCTCCCTGCCCTGGGTGCTGAAATGTTTGAGTGACACACACCTGCATATCGACGCAATGCAAGTTTAATATTTCCGCATGAGTTTCCAAGTTAAAAGGCTAACATAATGTGTCATTCCATTGCACTTTCCCCAGTTGAAAGGTGGAAATTCTGACTCTCTGAGTTGAATGAAACACTTCATGAATCATCACAGCAACAACAATACGGAGCATCGTGGCTTTCCCCACAGGAGCGAACTCTTGGGGACACACACACACCAGGCGTGTAGCAGTGGACTCAATGCACTGAAGCATTGCATATACAGCAGGCGAGTGTTTCAAACAGCTAGACAGAGTGCAGCTAAATGGAACAGAATGCAGCATCTTCAAAACTGAACTTCAACTTAACATGCATATTAAAACGCGATTTGTTGTGGCATCTGCTGTTAAGCCAACAGTGATTTGAAAATATACTGTTCAGATAGTCACTAAAAACACTGGTGCGCGCTTACTAAGATTACTACTGTAGGAAGAACTGACAGATGCGCGTTGTGCATACTCGTTTATTGAGTTGGGCAATGAATCTTAACATATTGACAAAATATGATATTATATTTTGATTATGTAACCTTTGTACATTTTGTAACAGATTATTTTATAACAGCCTATAATAATGAATAGACGATACACTGGAACAACAAAACACAATTCAGCAGCCAAATATGTTTGTCAGACATGTTATTACTTATACAGTTATGTACATTTAATTGCCCCTCGAGTACCTGACGAATACTTAGTCCAAGTACTCGAGTAGACAAAATGACCATCACTACTTCTTGCCAGCCAATGCAATGGGTGTCAAAATCAAAACTAATCAGCAGCTAGCTCGCTAGCTAACAAGCTAAAATGGAAATTCATTCAGATTGGCCTTCAGTTAACATGAAGTAATAAAAAAGCACTGGCAAGGCAAAAATAGCATTAGCACTATTACTGGACATAAACGCTAGCTAGATAGTCTAGCTAGCTAATCGGTTGTTGGTGTTAAGGCACCGTCTCACTAGCAGATTTTTCCAATGATGTTCAGGTGTAAGTTTCATTAACATAATTGCTGGCCAGGCAGAGGGAGACAGAGCATGCATTAACATCTCTCAGCGGGAGGTGTTTATCACTTGACTCTCGAGACTCCCTGTTGAGTTAATGACTTCAAAGACTAAAAAAATCCATCTTGTTTGAAAAAAATAATTATGTTCTGGTCAAGTGGCCAATGAGTTTCTTCTTTTACTGAAGAACAGACAAGACGTCAAGCTGATGTGAATGTTTTCATCACACTCATATTGTCACCAAGCAGTGCACTAAATTGAGCCAAAACAGAAAGCTGCATGTTGACATGCATTCTACAAAAAGCCTCGATTGGATAAATAAACAATCACACACTTTCACAAGGAAAAGTACTCCATCTTCATGATCACTTCTTTTGTGTTGTGACAGAAAAGACATAGGAACAGAGAGAGAGCTCCATGAATGTGAGAGCAGGTACTTTTAAATGCAGAAATAAAACTAAAGTATCTCATGATGGATAAAAATAACTACAACTTAAATTTTGGTTCGTTCTAAAATATAACATTGTGAAAGCTAACTGATCCTGCATTTCGATGAGAAGCTTATTGCTATTTGGAGTCAACAAATATATTTGTATGACATATCTAATGTCATATCATGACAGACTATTAAAAGAGAAACATTTCTGGCCAGATCTTTCCACAACATGACTATAAATGTGTATAACATTTTACATTTAATAGTTAGGTCTTATATTATTTTATATAATGTAAACATAAGCTTATATTATATCTAATAATGTTACTTAATTGAATGGAAAATTGTACATGTATTTTGTGTATTTTCAAGATACAAAATACTGTATTTTATTTTCATAATTATTTTTCCAAACAGTATTTGGTATTTTATTTTGATACATTTAAGGTATTTTGTATTTTTATTTTAAATACATTTTCATGTATTTGTGGCCATCACTGGTCACAGTATTGTATTTAGTGTTGAGGAGACAAACTCATAGAAATGTTGGAACATTTTTAATTTAGCACATTTTGACCTGCCATCTCCTGTAGCAATGCACTTAAGTTCTGCTTAATAACGAATTATCTACTTGTTGGTGTAGGCATATGGGGACCCCAAGCAAAATCCTATTTTTAAGTGGCTGAAATTTCTTCATATTCTTTAATGCAGGCATTTTTCATTGGTATCTTGGGATGAACAGCACCAGTGAGTATTTATTGTGATTCAAATTGTTGAATTATTGCAATCTTTTACTCACTTGTTATTCATTCATCTGCACTGGACTTGCACAACAGCTACAGCCTCGCCGTAAGCAAAAACCACAATGTGCTGCGATGTAAACTAAATCCAATTGGCTATTTTTTGTTCCACCCCCATGCTACAAAAGAGGCACATCATAGTGCAAATACATTTTTTTAAATATCCGGGCCAATTTGGTTGCTTAGGAGACCTGGCTAGAGTCACTCAACACACCCTGGATTAGAACTCGCGACTCTAGGGGTGGTAGTCAGCGTAAATACTCGCTGAGCTGCCCAGGCCCCAATGAGAGAAAAGATTGTTAAAAAAAATTAAAAAATCATAGATACTTCAGCATGAAACCCATGTAAACGATACGCTATATGTGCGTATCCTATGCGCGTCATCATGTATTACTGGCTTGCCATCTTTCAACACAAAAAATATATGATATTAAATGTATAAATGGCAGTTTTCCAGTCTGTTGTGGTAGTATATATTTATTCTCTTATTAATTTTGCATGCAGTTCCTGAATATTAGCCTATTATTTACATATTTAAATATACTATGTTTTATATTTCAGATTTTTTTTAATGTATCATATTTTAATAAAAATTGTATTTATTACCACTGACAGTTACGTAAGACAAAAGGGTTGCAAATCAACAGCAATAAAGTAAACCTGAAATTAATAGCTTTTTTGGTCATTAGCCATTTTTATTGATTCCATGCTCAAATTTAAACAAACAGCACATGAATACACAGAATCAACTTTTATCAATTATACTTGAAGGCTGCTGGATCAATAAAAAGATCATAATAACATCATATAATGTGACTGCGCATTGCTTTACACTTACAAAGGGCTCACGTCCTACTAGCTAAGTCATGTGTTAAGAACAGGTGCAACCAAATTAAGTACCGAATTAGTAATAAACTATCAAGTAGTTACTAAGTTTTTAGTTTGAACTTTACATCCCAACTTAAATGACACTTTACACACAGCTGGTGCAACCTTACCCTTATATCCCCAAACCCAACCCAGAATGCTCGTTCTTCAGCACACGCTCTCCCTCCTTTGAGCTAAATCTACCAATCAAGTACAGAGATTTGTGCAGACTGTGATGCTCAATGTGAGGCAACGCTGTTTATGAAACTCCCTAGTTAAGATACTCTGATGTAAAAATTTTATTTTGTGAAAGTATAGGAACACACTGCAATATCCTGGTAATTGGGTAGGTAGTTTTTTTAGGGGGTGAATGGTGTGTTGTGGGGACCCCAAAGGGTAGTTTTGCTTAGGGTCCCAAAAACCTTAGAAACGCCACTGCTCGAAAGGAACTTCACTGCGACTTTAACCCTAGCCCTAACCCAAACCCCAACCCAAAACCTAACTGTCAATGGAGTAAAAATAATATTTCTGGAGTGAAAATGCAAGATGGAAGAGAGCTTCGAGAGGAACCAATCGTCTAGCCGTGAGGATGGAGGGTTCCAGTCCAGCCCCACGCTCACGGTGGCCCGAGCAAGCATATCGGAAACCCGAAGCTGGCAGCCCAGCTGAGTCCTCCGCATCAGACATCGCAACAGTCTCCGATGCAGCAGTGATGTCATCATCCTGCTCCATGGCGCCTACGGAGACATCAGACTGGCCATGAGGTGAGCCTGTCTCACGTCGAGCCTGGATGGAAGCAATTGATCGTGCTGGGGGACGGGTGGTTCATGGGATTCGCCAGCCGGGGCGTCCTCAATCTCATGGGAAGAAGGAGAAATGCGGGGGGCGGCTGGTGTGGCTCTCCCTTTAAGGAAGGAAAGCCGCGACCGCAATGATGCCATGGTCAAGTTCTCGCAATGAGTACATGAGCCATCCACAAACGCTGCCTCAGTGTGATCGCGACCCAGACACACGAGGCATCGCCTATGGCCGTCAGAAGCGGAGAGATATCTGCTGCATCCAGAAACAACACAAAGGCCAAAGGGCATCTTGAGAAAGACGCGTCTTTAAAAAGACATTCGACGCCAGTGCATAAACTCTTTAACAGAAATTATTGCTCTTTTAGAAAGCTGTTGAAGCATCCAGGGGCATGGACTGCACTGGCATGCATCGGAGGGAGAAAGCCGCTGGTAATGCGCCGTAGATCCAACAGCAAAGCTCTCTAGAGGTAAGTGGAGCAGTAGTGAGTTTCTCAGCTTGCTGATCACACACCTGCTTGGCTCCGAAGAAAGAATCTGACTGAACAGATGCACGATCCATGCCTTTTATACCCGTATGTCCGGGGGCGGGACATGCAGATTCTGTTCGCCAATTTTTCATTGGCCTTTTTCATATTCAGAGGTATCCGAGGCTCCCGAAAGAAGCCCCTTGTGTCACTACAATCGACACAATGTTGAGTGAGTGACAGACGGGGAACATTAGTTAATGCATTAGGTATCATGAACAAACAACTAACAACATAAACAACGTTTTATTTAAAGCATTTATTAATCTATTTTAATGTTATAGTTATAAAAATATAATTGTTCATTGTTAGTTCATGTTAACTAATGTTGTTAACTAATGTTAACAGATGGAACCTTATTGTAAATTGTTACCGTTGCGGCTGAGCTACTCTGTCTCTCAACAGCAGCAAAGATAAGCAAAAAGATTTGCAGATCTCCAACTATTATGCACTCAGAATCAAGGACAAAAAAAACTGTATTTTTTTCATTCCGGTTCAGAAGTTTGTTAATGGTAACTGGTTAGAATAAAATAAAAAAAGTTAAAAGTTTTTTTTTTTTTTTAAATGACAGTTCTCTGCGCTAAGGGGTGGGTGAAATACCAATTGCAGCGTTGCCAGATCTTGCAAAAAAAAAAAACAAGCAACCAGGTCTGGAAAAACATGCTCAAAATAAGCCACTTGCCTCACTAAAATAAGTGAAAACGAGCAATATATTTTTTTCAAAATAAGCCACTTGCCTCACCAAAATAAGTGAAAACGAGCAATATATTTTTTTCTTGTGCAATCATAACAAGCATACTGTTAATTAACAGTTAAGTATAATTTTAAATACAGATCTGCTTCTGATTCAAATCCAGACATCAAATCTGTATTAATGCATCATATCTAACAATAATTCAGTGAAGACTTGGAAACAACTTTAATAGGCTTTAAAGAAATAAAGAAATTAATAGGTTATTGTAACGAAGAGGGCAGACGAGGAGTTGGATCTACTTGCAGTTTTATTGAGAGTTGCACAAAGTCAAGCAAACGGTGAACACAGGAACAAATAAAACATCCACGATGGGAAAACAAAGATATAAACACAGGAAACTTCTACGAAGGGCTCTGGCAAGAACAAGGTCTAGGGCAGGCATGACATGAAACATTTACCAAACAATAACCGACAAAGGACAAGGTAAACATGAGGACTTAAATACAAAAACAAGGGGAAACGTAAGCCAATGGAAAACCAAAATTCAAAACAAGATAACAAGACAATAAACTAAAACCAATGACAAACTAGAACTGATAACAAGATAATTAAACAATGAACCAATGAAACTCAGACACATAGACTAGGAGGGAATTATGGGAAGTGTAGTTTTGGAGAAGGTAAGGGAAAAAACACAAGGCAGACAACAGAGAATCGTAACAGGTTATAACCGGTTGCCAGCATTTAAAAATAACATTTTCACTCCAGAACAACTGAAAATCAGTTTGTTCCTCTTTTTGGTTACGCAAAATTTTTTTGTGTTAAAAAATTTTTTGTTTGTTTTCAGTTTTTGTTCCTTGAACCGTTTTTAGTCCCGGCTTAGAATTTTAATATGAAACTTCACAAACTCAAGCTTTTAAATTAAAACACAAAACCCACAGATGTAAGAGGACAACCATTACTATGTCTACCACTCAATTCTAAAGTTGTTACGTTGCACTCAAAAACAGTGTTTCCCAACCTTTTAACAAAGCAATATTCAAATCTTTCCATCTTTTTGGAACCACTACATAAAGATGAGGGGAAACAGTGTGCAACTCCAAGTATACTACACAGCTTAAGGGTTTCAGCACATGATCAATGTTGGCTTACTAAATGGAAAGTCATTGACTGATATTTACAGTGAAAATAAAAGCCTACTGTCTTTAAATTGTGACAGAGAGCATACCTTGACTTTGCTCCTTAAATACAGTTTTAAGGCATTGAAAAGAGTCCAAATTGTGTATTTGCTAGTTATTAAGGCTTTGAATGGTTCATATAAATCACTTCATTAACAACAAATCCATTAAATTTCAACAAATTACTATACTGACACATTAATTGGGATTTCAACAAAGCAAAACACCACTTCAAATAACTTAAAGAAATGTTCTGGGTTCAACACAAATTAAAGGAATAGTTCAACCAAAACTGAAAATTCTCTCATCATTTACCCTCATGCCATTCCAGATGTGTGACTTTCTTTCATCTGCTAAACGCAATCGAAGATTTTTGAGGAATATTTTAGCTCTGTAGTTCCACACAATGCAAGTGAATGGGTGCCAAAAGTTTGATGCTCCAAAAAGCACATAAAGGCATCATAATCTTCTGAAGTGATATGATAGGTGTGGGTGAGAGACAGATCAATATTTAAGTCCTTTTTTACTATAAATATCCACTTTTATTTTCACATTATTCTTCTTTTGGTTTTAGCAATTTGCATTCTTCGTGCATGTCACCACCTAGTGGGAGGAGAACTTATTGTAAAAAAAAAAAAAGGACTAAATATTCATCTGTTTCTCACCCACACCTATCATTTCGCTTCTGAAGACATTGATTTTACTCCTGGAGTCTCATGGATTACTTAAATGCTGTCGTCATTTTGGAGCTTCAAAATGTTGGTACCCATTCACTTGCATTGTGAGGTCCTACAGAGCTGAAATATTCTTCTAAAAATCTTTGATTGTGTTCAGCTGAAAAAATAAACATCTGTGATGGCATGAGGGTGGGAAATTTAAGCAAATGTTCATATTTGGGTGAACTACTCCTTTAATCTCAATTGACAGCATTTGTGGCATAATATTGATTACCACAATAAAATATTTAGATTTGTCCCTTAATTTTATATAAAAATAAATAAATAAAAAAAGAAGAACAAGCAAAAATCAAGGATAAAGTGATTCCACTTCACAGGTGGGTTGTCCTGAGTGGGGCCACATTTTGGAGGGTTTAAAGGCTAAATTTCTGTGGTATTCAACATGATGCCACAAATGCCTGCGATTAAGCTTAAATTTTATTTTACCTGAAATATTCCTTTAACCCTTAAATGCATACCTCAGGTCTTTAGAGACCCGGGGCCTCATTCCACCCCCTGTACCTCACCCATTTTTTGGAGTTCTGCTCACATCTTTAGCATTCCTCAGTATATCTCTTATAAATAATGTAACACAAAACAAATAAAATAAAATAAAATAATAAATAATAAAAATTGTAATGGTTTAAGTACCAAATGTGTATAGGGTCATTATAGAGACCCGAAGTATGTAAAAGTGTCAAGATGTTGTTTTTTTGCACTTCCATAAATTATATTTTTTATGATTATTTCATATAGTATCTATTTCTTTGTTTATTACAAGAGAAATGAGTACTATAATGAGATTATTACAAGAGATATGAGTACTTTATTCATACAAATACGTTGACTCACGTTGGCTTTCTGTGCAATAGTGAATTATCAACAGTGGTGAATTATCAGTGTGAAAATAATGAATCCTGTTCTAGATTTGTTGATTTATCTCTTTCATTGATGAAAATTAAAACATCAAAATATATCAAAACATATTTAATTTTATTATGTTGTAATTGTCTTAAAAGTATTTTGAAAATTACACTATCTGGGCATTTTGTACATCAAAAGTCATCTAAAGATCCAAATATGTAAGAGTGTTTGAGAAAATTACCATGCATTTAAGGGTTAAACATAATTCCAGCAGGAGTAGCTTTACTAGGCTATATCCATTCTTAACCTCTTGACCACCTTTACTGATGTTATATGGTAAGTTGTAAACAATTGATCAGCAGTGCAAAAAAGGATTTTTATCTTTATGGCGTGATGACATGAGGTGTGTTCTGGACTTCTATCTTCTTAAAGGGTCATACTAACATGGCTCTCTTCTTTATAGGGCAGGGGTGGGGAACCTTTTTTCCATTAAGGGCCATTTGAGTATTTACAAAATTATTCGAGATTGTGGGTTGCTTACACATCAAAAACACTAAAAGGTCTGGCTATTATACAATATTTTGTGTTGTTATCATTTGCAAACAAGAAACTCCCGCACACTATCAGAACTTGCATTTAAAAAAAATTTATTTAGCAACGTTTCGGTCTCACGAACTTCATCAGGCCTGATGAAGGTCGTGAGACCGAAACGTTGCTAAATAAAAAAATTTTAAATGCAAGTTCTGATAGTGTGCGGGAGTTTCTTGTTTGCAGATTTTCGACCAAATTATTATTTTTATTTTTAATTTTTTTGGTCGTTTTTTCCTACGCACCTATTATCTGCAGGCGTGCGATGGTTTGTTGTTAAGTGTTGTTATCATTTAAAATTATTTTTAAACATTATTTGAAAATATTTATTTTTTTCAGGTTAATTGATTCAAGGCCATTTTTTGCTTTTCAAATTATTTCTCAAATGGCCTGACGGGCCGGTTAAAATGGTCTCACAGGCCGTATATGGTCCAGAGGCCTGACATTCCCCACCCCTGTTATAGGGCCTTAAATGCAGTCCTAATGTTTACCAGGTCCTTTATGTTTAAGGCCCTGGTGGCCTTCTAGTGAATATCTGGCTCTGGAGCACACTGAAGGAAAACATGATGAATTTGATCTGAAATGTAGGAGTCAATAAAATGTTTACAGATATATAAAGACTTGTTTTCTAATAACAGATAAATAAAGTTGAACTTAATGACGTTGCTAGGCTCCATTTACTTGGGCACAAAAGCATATGCACCGCAACCTAGGCCATGTCTCCAACCATATGGACATTCATGGCACTTTAATGGTGCTTATGTGAGCCAGATGACCACTGATTACGCTCCACTTTTACAGTATGAAAAACAGCAGATTGGACATTCTGTAGAAGATTTACTTTTGTGCTCTGTTCCAATTAAAAGACTATCATACAGGTTTAAAACAACAAGAGGATGAGTAAATGATAACAGGATTTAAATTTTGGGGTAAAGTGATGAGTTAACCAAGACAACAAAGGATACCAAACATCAAGGCGCTACCAAATCCAGATGCACCTTCCAACCCATGTCTCCTTTTGCACACATTAGGAAGAGTGTTGGTAGAGGGATCACCAGAATATCACATAGTTTCACCAGTGAAAGAAACCCAAAACCGACACCTTCTACATCCAAGAACATGTGAAGCTCGGTACTCGCTCATAGACAAACACACACACACATTGTAGACAACATGGTTACTACAATATTATGATGGTTCAACCATGGTTAAATGTACCCAAATCAAATCTTTGATTCTCCCTGACCATCATCATGACAAATTCACAATCACGATCAAACTTTATATTCATTTTAATTTATTATTAGAATTCGGAAGGCCCAATTCCCAATGCGCTTTTAAGTCCTCTTGGTCCTCTCGCCTCAATCCGGGACAATCCGCTGCTTCCGCGTCTGAGACCGTCAACCCACGCATCTTATCACATGGCTTGTTGAGAACATTGCTACAGAGACACAGCGTGTGTGAAGGCTTCACGCCATTCACCACGGCATCCACGCTCAACTCACCATGCACCCCACCGAGAATGAACCACATTATCGTGCAACCCGGTATCACGCCGAGGCGTGAAATAGACACGCCGGTCCACTCGCGGATGCGTGTCTATTTCACGCTTTGCCTCCTCTAGGCGTGTACATGACACGCGCGCGTCTACGTAGAATACCGGCAGGGGGCGATCGTTTCCTCAACGCCAACAAGTGTCCGCGCACCAAAGAGGAAGCGATATATCGCGTTCTCCAGTTCCGGTTAGCAGGATATATATTTTTGTACATAAATACACTTTTTAAATAAATATATATATATATATATATATATATATATATATATATATATATATATTTATTTATTTATTTATTTATTTACATCAGCACAAGATACTCGACAGCCCACACACACACACACACACACACACATATAACAACGTTAGGCTACAGCAACGTTAGGATTTCTTCATGAAAGCAGCACTATAATGAACCTTTATTTGTCACATATGGTCACAAGTGAAAGTAACCGGCGAAATTGGCCGGCATCCCGCCCGCACGAACGTGCAACGCGACGACAACGGTATCGCTTCCTCTTTGGTGCGCGGAGAGTTGTTGGCGTTGAGGAAACGATCGCCCCCTGCCGGTATTCTACGTAGACGCGCGCGTGTCATGTACACGCCTAGAGGAGGCAAAGCGTGACACCGACACGCATCCGCGAGTGGACCGGCGTGTCTATTTCACGCCTCGGCGTGATATCGGGTTGTATCGTGACCACAAGGAGGTTTCCCCATGTGACTCTACCGTCCCTAGCAACCGGGCCAATTTGTTTGCTTAGGAGACCTGGCTGGAGTCACTCAGCATGCCTTGGGATTCTAACTAGCAAACTCCAGGGGTGGTAGCCAACGTCTTTAACACTGTGCTACCCAGGCCCCCTATAAAAACGAAATATTAAGAGTGGAGACAGGAAACAGGATGGGGAATAGTGAGACAAAAAAGTGACACTTGAGACCGCAGTCTGTCTTTAATTTCTATGTATTCACCAGACTATTTGAGTGCAAATAGCTGTGTGTCAGGTGCTCTTTAGACCAAGTGCAAATAGTCACTCCGTTATTAATACTTCCATTCTTTCAATGCATAATAGATTTTAAGGATGCTACAAAGAACTTAAAATACTGTATATCAAGTTAGTAAATCAAGAACAAGTCATAATAACACACTGAAAATAGGAATTTCAAACTGACAATCAATTGTAGTCTTAGAGCACAGAACTACAAGACAGATGTAGAGAAATCTAAAAGGCAAACCTGTCACACAAGATGTGGAGCAGGGGATGGAGGAGGGTGTTAAGGCAATAAATAACTTGACTAACATGACTAACTTGACTAACTAATAGCTTGACGAACATTGACTAACCTGCCTGAATTGAAGCTACATTTGATGTCACTGAACGACACACAGCTTCTCCATCTATACATCCAGGGTGGGAAATTAGCACCCGCCACCCGCCGAGGGCGGGTACTTTTTCAATGTGGCGGGTCACTTTGCCGTGTATACCAGCCACAGTGGCGGGTGGATTATAATAATGCTGCGTTCGCACCAAAAGCGAATACAGTTTGCAAAAATTCGCATCCACCGAGGGACCAGGACAGGACCACCAGACGCGCGTAAACGCGTCTTTACGTTGACTTAACATTGAATGTATTAAGTAGTAACCAATAAACAAGCTGCGAGTGATTTCATTGTACGGATTGGACAGCCTTTGTCAAAGAATGCGGTTGCTAAGTAACAATAATACACTTTTTTCGAGTAACTCTTTTGATTGGTTTTCAGCGCTGTGTGTCACGGCGCTGAAGATACCGTTATACTGTATAACTTATACACATAGCTAAGCTGAGAATAAAACTTTTATATACACACTTTTATATACACACTTTTTTAAAGTGTGTATATACATAGCTGAGCTGAGCTGGTGCAGAAGAAAGGGAAATTATTTTTTAAAATGTGGCGACATATTCCCGGTGTTAGGAGGCCCGCAGCGGAGTCAGCAGTTATAAATGAACAACTACAAACTGAGGGCGAAGTAAAGAAAACGAAAAGGTACTTTTCTAACAAGTGGCGCATTGATGACCAAGGGAAACCGAGGGAATGGTTATCCTACCTTCCCGACGACCAGTCTATGCACTGCACTTACTGTCGAACCTACGCGTCAGCAGAAAATGTAAATAATTCGTTCGTAAGAGGGACGTCTAATCTTAAATTAGAGGCAATAAAAGACCACGAGTCTTCCAAGTCGCATATTAAGTGCACTGCCATACAGCTGGCGAAGACGGGACCCCAGGAGCAAAAGTGGCTGGTAAAAAATATAAGTGGCTGGTAAAATTGGGCATCCACCAGCCACTGTGGCTGGTGGACAAAAAAGTTAATTTCCCACCCTGTATACATCCATATTGGTATTATACACATCATGGTTGTGCAACCTTTCAGATTAATGTAAGCTCACTCCAATCAGTAACTAGCATGTGCTGTTATAAAATCAACCACGGAAAAGGTCCCAGCCTCAGGTCTCAATCTTCCATCAGACCTTACTGATAAAACCAAAAACACGCATTCCCTTTCCATGAGCAATTTAAGTTTTTAAAATATAAGCATATAAATAGAGATTTTCTTTAAATGTTTAAATCTGAATTCTAGTTATCAGGCATCTCTGTAGAATGTTTTATTCCTGCAAAATCTGATTTGTGTGGTTCTGATGGGTGTCTCGGGAACAACAGTCCAAGAGTCTCCATCATCCTATACCACTGATAAGGGCAACATGGATTAACAGTGGAGGAATGGTGGAATACAACTGATCACTGCTAGCATCATCAGCCGAGCTCTGAAACCAAGACACAGGCTATATTTAACCCTGACTGACACTGTTGGATGGGAAAAAGAGTAAGGCTGCACAGTCAGCATCTTCTGGAACAATAGATCGGACACATTGTATAATTCCCACATATACGGATATACACAAATGAAGGTATGCAGGAGAGAAAATACAAAGTGAGAGAGGGTATTTGGAACATTAAAAAAGGCAATTCTGAAGTAAAATTTTATATAGGATAGTCAAACAGTCATTGTCGCAGAATATACCCCAACAGGGTGATCTGAGGACTTGTATAACCCTCAAGGGGTTTATTCTGCAATAATGATCTGACCGTACATTATTTCATTGATATTAAACAAATACATTTATAAACAGACATTAAATATTTATTTGAGTTTAATTGAATTACTTTTAGGTGGGCCGCAATATAAATGTATGGGCCAAATTTTCCTTAACAGAAAGGTGACGCATTAAAACAGTTCTTTTATACTTTCGGGACTCAGAATTTATGCATTTTTAAACTATTTTAAAAATATGTATTTGAAGTCAAAGAATAATCTGTACTATTCTGGGTGGATTTATTTTGGTTGGGCCCAGGCCCTCCCTGGCCCACCCTTGACTACACCAATGCTTTTATTAATTGACCTATCAGAATCAAGTATTGTATATTAAAAAAAATATATAGGTAAGCATTTTAATATTTTCTTTATACATTTTATCCAACTACATTGACTTTCTACTAAACTCTTGCGTTCTTATATTTCCAATTCTGCATGATCTTATCCCTAATGTGTCCTAAATCACTGATTAATTTATCCAATTTAAAATCCCTGTCAATATTTTATAACCAATTATCAAGCTAGAAACATTTGTTTCGACATTTTCATGACAACTCGTAGAAGAAATATACTAAAAATACCACATAAAGTCAACACTGAGTCCATACAGACCAAGTTAAAAACCTTTAGAGAGCAAACTAAATCTTGCAGTCTTCCAGATAAAGAAACACTATTGCCTTGACACAGACTGACCAACGCAAAATGCGGTGCTCAAGACCACAGCTTACCTTTCACAGTGGGGTAAATATTTCCACAAAACGCTCTTTCTTTGGTCTTCTTTCCAGCTAAAGACTCCAGTCTGTCTTACCCGGGGCCAGCGCAACCTCCAGGTCAGCTGTTACTGACGCAGAAACGTCTTGAATGAAACCTGAGATTCAGCCTCAGGTAGGATCATCACTGCAAAAATTCTTACATAAGAGAATAACGAAATACTAAACACGCGGACTGCTCTACCTTTCCGTGGTAGCGTTTGTTTTACAGTGACCCGCTAAGAATAATTTTTCATCTACTACTTAGAGGCATTAAACAAAATAATATTGAGGTATAGCCACAGAAACGTAAACATTTATTAATTATTAATGCCACAGGCTCGCGAGGTAATGTGAGGCGTTTAAACCACTGATCTATATCAGTGGTTTAAACGCATATTTAGACCGTTGGTTTAGTAAAAGGCGCGAAAAATGTAACGGTTCAGCAAACGAGCCAGACGATAATAAAGATTTCCTTTAAAAGATTTATGATTTTTAACGATTTAAATGATGGGGACACTAGAAATGTCATCATTAGCCAATTTATAGCATAATACCCTAGTAATTACCAGTTTGTAACCTAATGTTTTTTAAATTGTAAACCACCCAAACTCTCGCGCGCGCACACACACACACACACACACAAAGTTGATCAGGCAGCTCCTATAATGCTGCCATATTCTAACCTAAGCAGATGCTTCATGAATAACTTATCAATGAGATGCACGTGTTGACACCACAACATTATTTTCTGAAATCTTTTTTTTTTTTTTTTTTTAACATAAGGAGCTTATTTAACAGCAAATAAACTGCCTTATTTACGTAAATGATTTGCACACTAACAACCTGACAAAAGATAAATTGATTGCTATCACGAGATAATAGCATATTATTTAGGTTTAGTTTGTAATAATAGTGAGCGTTTATATACAACTCGATAAAAAAGGAGCTCAAATTTGAATGAACAGGAATAGGCTGTCACACTGGATTTTGTTTGTGTGTAGCACCATCCTCTGGTGTCACAATTCAAAAACATGAATTTCAGCACCAAACCGATAGTCCCGCCCCGAATTCACAAAACTTTGCCACACAGGTTAGACAAAAACATTGAATAAATAAAATGTGAAAAATTTATTCTTTTTTTTTTCTTCTTTTTTTTCTTTTTGTGTGAAAAAAATACATAAAGTGGCCTCAAATTGTATTTGGGCATACTTACAGTAAATTAATGGTTCATCCAAAAATGAATATTCTCTCATCATTTACTCCATCCCAGATGTGTATGACTTTCTTTCTTCTGCAGAACACAAACAACAATTTTAGAAGAATATTTCAGCTATTTGGGTCCATACAATGCAAGTGAATGGGTGCCAACATTTTGAACCTCCAAAAGAAAATAAAGGCAGCATAAAAATAATCTAAACAATGTCAGTGTTTAAATTCATGTCTTCAGAAGCAGTAGGATAAGTGTGGGTGAGAAACAGATCAATATTTAAGTCTTTTTTTTTATCAGTCTCCATTTTCACATTCTTCTTTTGTTTTTGACGATTTGTATTCATCGTGCATATCACCACTTACTGGTGAGGGAGGAGAATTTATAGTAAAAAGGGGATAAAATATTGATCTGTTTCTCACATCTATTATAAAACTTCTGAAGATATTGATTAAACCACTGGAGTCATATGGATTTCCTTTATGCACTTTTTGGAGCTTTAAAGTTCTGGTCACCATTCACTTGCATTGTATGGACCTGCAGAGCTGAGATATTCTACAAAAAATCTTCATTTGTGTCCTGCGGAAGAAATAAAGTCACACATCTGGGATGGCATGAGGGTGAGTAAATGATGAGAGAATTTTCAGTTTTGGGTGAACTATCCCTTTAAACGACACTTAAAATGTGAATGTATGTGCATCAGATAACAAAATATCAAACCAAATGGCATCTGCTAAGTAATTATACTAGACCTTTTACGAAGAATGAAATTTACTTTTCTTGACCATTTTGCAATTACTTTTAGCCAACTAGTCAAAGCCAGTGACCCCAGGTGTATTGCATATTATGTACATTTACTTTTCTAAAATATTTATGCTTGACCACCTTTGATGACCTATAATAGTCCATATACAGTATAGCTTATAAACAATTAAAAAACAAAGCAATATGGCATAGGCAAAAAAATAATCTACTGTCCAGGTCAGAGATTTAACAACAAATTCAATGTATTTTACAAGTCCAAGTGATCAAATGTGATTTGTGAGAACATTGTGTACTTCATTATCATCACAGTGTTATTTCGACATAACCAGAACAAGAGGAAGTGCACTTGTGACAAAATATCCTCTGGTTTACGCTGTGAAGTCTTGAGTTGCCATTTGGAAAGTGCTGTTTTCAGTTCGGGACTTGTATTTTGCAATCACTTTGCTTATCTCATTCTGAACCTAAAAAAGGCAATGATTAATTGTTAAGGTCACAATATATATTTCTTTATAGCTCATATCTCATAAATATATTAGATCTTACCTCACTGTTCAAAAAGCAGTATAACAATGCCACAACGAATCCCTTTAAAGAAATGCCCAAATTAGTATGTTGACATTTAGAATAGCCATAGTATATGTCTTTATAGGCTAGATTTGTAGTACTTATATGTTTGTCATTATTTAAAATGTTTTATTAAGTGACACTGAAAATTGTTTTAAGACAGCTTTTGTATTTCAAAGCATTTAACAGTAGAGGGCACAATTTCACTTAACAAGAATGTACTTAACAAAATGCTATACCAGCATTTCCTTGAACTAAACGTCCATTGATGCACCTCTTGCCCTCTTCATCTTACAAATAAGAGAAATAATTAACAATCAAAGATTGTTTTTTCAAAGAAAGATTTTTGTTGACTGATAAACAGCATTCAAATCTGTTTTCACTATTTTGTAACTAATTTCTTGCATTGCATTGTAAGTAAGCTGACATTCAGGGTGCCACCCTTAGCTTTGCCACACCATTTGCATGGACATGCCCCTGCTGACATTCCTGAGCTGCATTGTAGATTGCATTGTGCCACAAATCCCTGAACAGTACCTGGAAGGAGCCTAGCACAAGTTCAAAGAAGAGCCTCGCCTCCAGACCCACATGCTCGGGAAACAGTGCAAACACAATGTAGTGAACTCCGAAAAGAGGGATGAGCAGAAGAGTTGACTTAGCCAGTCGTCTACAGAGCATAAGACATGTAAGAAAACGAAATTAAGTAGTAAACAGAGAGTAAAAGAGGTCAGTGTTCCTTACTCAAACATGTGAAGAATCCATAACACTGACCGTGTCATGAAGCCAAAAGTGACCACTTAATGTGATTGTTGTCATTTATTTCTTTAGATCTCACCTGTAAAGTTGCCTGTCTCCTCCATTTGATTCTGGGGTTTTTGTCTTCACAACAATAATCCTGCTTATATTAACAAACACCAAAAAATTCACCTGCAAAGTAAGTTAAGAGCACAAATATGTTTTGTTTTGTTTTTGTTTAGTTTTTTTGGCTTATTGTCATCTGTAAGCTTTGTAGGCATTATGAAGTTAGTTAAGTGAATTTGCATTATATTTTGCATAAACTTACCAATACAGAAATCAGAATGGGAATTTTGATTATCCACCAGTAGCCACTGTCCAAGTCATCCCAGCACCTACAGAACACATAGACAAAGGCGTTGAGTGTTTAGATACAATTAACAATTCGCTTCAGATCTTGTATAGTAATTGTCCAAATGCACTATTTCACAATAATCTGAATCTCACCCCTGATTGTCATATTTATGTTTCAGGAAAGTCCAGATGATTACTGTGACAGATGGAGTTCCTGCAACGCATAGAAAATAATTTATAAACATTTTAGAATGTTATCTAATTAGTATTTTGTTAGTAAAACATACACTGCATGACCAAAACAGGGCAGTATCATGCGGGAGGCATCACCTTAGTGACTTCTTGCCTGCATCAAAAAAAAGGGCATTGTCATTCTCATCTCACCTCAGTTTGAAGGATTCTGCCACAGGCTCAGCAATCTTTTAATATTATCACGTGTGTTTAGGTGTTGTTATACTTATAAATGTGTACGTTTGGTTACATTATATTATAATATCAATGCCCAGCTCAACCTCTGTTCCTATACTTAACCACTTAGCAACAATATAAAACATGTAAAATAGAGGTAAAATAAGTAACAATTGTAGTTACATTACATTAAAATATAGATCATATTTTATCTTTGCACCTAACACCACGCCTACGTCTAAACCTAACCCAGTTCTCAAAAACATCAAATATGTAACAAGCCTAAAAAAGTACAGTCAATAATTTACAGTATTCCAAAAATGACAAAAACCTATAAAAGTATTTCAAATTACTCCTGCTGCAGTTAAACATTTGCATGTGGCAGTTGGTCAAGACAAGTAAGAGCCAATGGCATTTGATATCACTGACATCAAAGTTGGGGGAAAGTTCATCCAAATTTTTTAATTCTCTCATAATTTACTCTCATTGCCCTCATCATCCAGATGTGCGACTTTCTTTATTCTGCAAAACATGAATTAAGATTTTTGAAGAATTTCTCAGCTCTGTTGGTCCATACAATGCAAGTGAATGGTGACCAAAACTTTGAAGCTCCAAAAAGTGCATTAAGAATAAAGTAATCCATAAGACTCCAGTGGTTAATCATTATCTTCAGAAGTGACATTATAGGTGTGGGTGAGAAACAGATACATTTTTATGTCCTTTTAACCATACATCTCCACTTTCACTTTTACATTTTGAAAGTGAATGTGGAAATTTATTGTAAAAAAAAAAAAAAAAAAAAGAGAACTGACAACAGAGCTGAGGTATTCTTCTAAAACTCATTGTTTGTGTTTAGCTGAAGAAAAAAAAGTCAAGGCATGAAGGTGAGTAAATGATGAGAGAATTACAAATTTTGGGTGAACTATAAAGAAGACCATTCTTGACCATTTAAATTAGTAATTGGTGCTATTTGAGTGTTACTGCTGTTACTTGAGTGTTACTGGAGGACTTTTATGATCATTGTTATGGTGCTTCTCTCAATTTCTTTAGACACACCTTAGACATTCCAACAACTCGTTTTGTGTTCCAGAGCAAAAAATAAATAAATAAAAATGCAACGATTAAATAATGACATTATTTTTAAACAATTTAATTTTAAAATTTAGTCTTGGGTAATATAATGGAATTCTTTAAAATTAGTTGAATACGGCAACAGTTTTTGATGGTGCAGGCAAAAAAGTTACCCAGTGATGTTTTGTCATGAGTGTATGTTGGACCAAAAGAATGTGAACAACCCCTTCTAATTATTGAGTTTAGCTAGGCCCTTGAACTTTAATGAAAACAATACTTTATGCTACAGCAATGACATTTTAGAGAATTGTTTGCTTGCCACTTTGGGGCAACATTAAGAATGGTCTTTTTCTGTTCCAGCATGACAATGATCCTGTGCACAAACTCTGGTGTTGAAAAAACTTTCCATTGAACACTTTTAGGATGAATTGGAATGCTGATCATCAGCCAGGACCCATCATCCAACATTGGTGGCTGACCACACTGAATTAAAATGCTCTACAAGCACATATGGTGTGGCGTTTGGGTGTCCACACACTTTTGGCTATAGAGTATTTCCAGCCATGGAAAATCTGGTTTTACCCCAGCCAATAAGAGTATACCACCAGAAGAATGTCCTCTTGAGGGCAAAGGTGAACACTAGCAGTGTGTGAAGATAAAGTCCTTCCACCAGCAGCCAACAGAAATTTGCTAGCACACAGTACTGGAAGAATGCCACTGCAGCCTTACATAAAATCTGCCAATGAAATATAGCACTCAATTATAGAGAGTTAAATGATTGCTTTATAATATCTCAGATTTATACTTTTGACATTTATTGATTTTATGATTTTAATGGTGTAAATTACCGTAGAAACGGTACAGTGATTGACAGTCTCATCGGCGAATAACACAGCATCTTTTACAAATACAGCCAGAGCTCTCAGGATAAATGTAGAGAAGAGGTTGAGGTGGATGTATGTCCGTGTGCACAACAGCTTCCTGTGAGATTAATGGAGATGTGATGTTTCATTATTGATATCAGCGATCCTTGAAGCAAATGCCAAAAACTTCATAACTGAGTGACAGCATGCTTTACAGGACAGTGATGAGTGAAGGCATTGATGCAGGATTTGAATGTTTAGTGTAAACAGTACCTAAAGATACAGAAGATGAAGACTGCAATGCAGAGAGAGCCAATGGACACTCCATAGCCAACTGTGTACATCAACTTTACCATGGAGAAATACTCTCGCTTACAAAGTAGAATGGAAAATATCAAGTTAAAATACCACTTGATTCATTTTTGCACTTTACCTACTCTAATTATTACAACGTTTGCAAGGCAACACTGTATTGATATATTGATTTTTAATTACGTCATTCTCAGTGCTTCATGCGATTTCTGTTCATTCCCTCATCAAAGACGTTAAGTATACAGATCAGTCATAACAACTCTTTAGAAAGGTATAACATGTTAATGTGGTATGACATATTGTTAGGATATTGGTCTTGGTGGACTAGGTCTGTTACACTGCTGCTGCTGCTGCAGAGCAAGTATAGAGACCTGCTACTGCAAGAAAATACACAGACATGCTGAGTTAAGCATGTCGACATGCTGCTGCACAAACAGATATTACAAACATTACCCCAACAAAGCAGGGAAGCTGCACAAAGCGCATAACACATAAAACGAACAAGGCAACCAACCAAGCAGATCTATCACCAAGACTTTTGTACTGCTGCTGCTCTGAAGAGATATGTGCACATAGTGTAGCTAGGTGTGCCTTGGCCACTGGCCAAATTACGTACTTCTAATGCTTAATTTCTATGTGTGCCTTGACCTGCTGACAGAATGGCTTAAAAGGCTAGTTAAGTAACTCATAATGTGTACCTGAACCAGGAAAGGCCAGAGCTTATTTAACTAGTGACTGATTACACTTTACTAGCCGATTGGATTAACATGTCACATGTGAGCATGCCCATTGGCTAAACAGATACCAGTTCAGAGAACCTATCAGCTTGTGCCACATAGAGTTGCATGGCTGAACATTTGATCATTTTTGTACCTTTGTCTTTTTGTCTAATTTTCAAAAATGTTTTTGCTTCAAATCAAAGTTTGTGACGTTATAATTTCACCTTGGAGCTTGTTGGTTTGGTTCATGGCTTATGAAGAAAATATTAAATGTGTGGTGGTGGCGTAGTGGGCTAAAGCACATAATTGTTAATCAGAAGATCACTGGTTTGATCCCCACAGCCACCAACATTGTGTCCTTGAGCAAGGTACTTAACTACAGGTTGCTCAAGGGAATTGTCCCTGTAATAAGTGCACTGTAAGTTGCTTTGGATAAAAGCATCTGCCAAAGGCATAAATGCATAAATGTAAATGTCTATGTAAAAAAATACATCTAAATAATGGTAAAAATATTTCCAGAACAAGACCGCTTAAAAAGTGGGGCTCTGTTGTGCTCTATTGAAAGTTTTTCTTCAAAGCATAAAAATTCTACAGTACAACAACACTGTATAAGATTCAAGAACAGGCTCTTTACACATCCAGAAGCACATGCATACGATTAACTATCACAGTAATCCATAACCTAAAGAGATTATTTTAAAATAAATAAAACTGCCATTTTCATCAAACATTTCTTCAAGGTTTTGTTTACACTTTTTCCAGCAGTGTCTTCCTGTTCTGTGCTGTTGTCTTGAAAGCAGGCAGTGTAATAAGGCACACTCTGTCTGCTCCAGCCCTGACTAGTGCAGGTGCGGGTGATGATGAGCTCTATGAAAGTCAACCAAAAAAATTTTTTTTACATTTGCAGCATAGCATTGAACTTTTGTGGCCACATTAATAGAAAGAGGATGAACTCTGTATATATGTAAATTAAAATTTGCATATATGTTTTGGTCCTAGATAAGGATAGTACTAATAGAGGAATTTACCATGGGACTTCAGGAAAGGAGGTGGGCAAGTCACAGAGACACTCTCTCCAACACTGACTGCAGGCCAGCAGTTCACACCATCCCACTCAATAAGACAACCTGAATATATGTTTACGTATGTACAGCTTTAGAAACGGTTTGCGAATTTATATTACAAATTGAATTATTATTTTTTAGATATTTTAGATCCCCTTATCCCATCCTACACTGAACTATCATATAGGTATTTCTGAGCTACTAATCCCAATCCTACCCCTAAACCTAACCCTGACCCTTTCATAACAATTTAAAAAATTGTAAGCGGCAGATAACTTTAATCACAATAATTTAATCCAAATTACCTAAACCATTTCAAGCATACAATCAGGGCCATTTCTGCCTGCTGGGGGTGCACCAATGACGCCCCGTCCTGCCACGACATTGCACAATAAAAGATGGAGAAAACTATAAATGTCCAAACTATAAAAACTATTCAAAAGGCAATTACTTATGGAAAAGCACAATTAAATACTTAGAGCTGAAATCTCAGTTAGTCCCCTACCACATTTGCTAAATGAATGGTAAATGTTCTGCACTTACATAGCGCTTTTTTAACCTTAGAGGTTACCAAAGCGCTTTACACTGTGTCCCAATCACCCATTCACACGCACATTCACACACAAACACCAATGTGCTTAGGCTTACCTGTATCAGTATCGTTAGAGTTTAACAAAAACTGCATTAAACTAGTTTGTATTTTGAGCCGACATTCAGCTTCTTTTTCTTGTAGATGCAGTACTATAGAACATTCTGGATGAATTGTCCTCACCTGGAAAACATACACAATTGCATGCACACTTTATAATATTTTTTAAAAGACCACTGTCTTACTAACCTGTGTTGTAAAATAAGTAAATGACTTACCCCTTTAAATGTAACCATAATACTCCAAATAATTAAACCATGATAAAGATCCATCATATTTCTTTCTTAAAAGGACAACATTCAGTTTAAAGTCAAATCAAAGAGATATATAATTCTCGGTTTGAAGTAACCAGGTCAGTAATGTTGCATCACTGCTTATTTTCAAGCATCCCAGTGCTTTGAGTTCTCATCTACCTCTTCAGCCCATTTCATTTAACAGATGGTGAGATGCGGCCAGATGGTACAGCCCACTTTTCAGGGTGCACAAGACCCTTCTCACCTAGCACAGTTTAAATGTCACTGCTTTAAAGATTAACTTTACATTTGAGTTTCAGTTTAAAAAGCAGCTTTTGAAATAAGGGTTATCTTCTTTTACAATAATAACATTCTGCATCTGGTAGCATGTTGATTTTAAAATGATATTTAAACAGTTTCGCACTTGCAGTGTCTTACATGTAAACTGAAAATCTGTTGAAATTTGAAGTACCTGTTCTATCACACCGGGGAGTCTAAATGAGTCTTCTGCAGGACAACATTCAGTAACCAGTGCTATTTACTGCATCAGTGAACTTGAATTACTTTTACTGTGATAAAAGGATGACATTACCTTAGAGGTATGCAAATGACAAATCTCTCAAAACTGCAGATTGTTTCTTTCTTTGTAATTAAATATTTTTTTAAAAGGGTTGACTAAAAAAATATGATTTTAATGTGTTTTTCTCGAGGTTTGCAATTCACTGTAATCAATTTGCACTGTACAAAATCCGACACATTATTATTTGATTATTGATACATGATTACTGCTGTGCTTATGAACATTTTGAAATGAATTCCATGCAAAAAAATGCAATAAGGTACTTCAGATTACAGTTTCAATTTTGGCCAGCAAGTGTACCCTTTTATTTAGCCTGACAGACATTACAAAACCCACAAACAAGCCTTTGTATGTTGAGACCTTCTGAGAGCAACTGAATGTGCAACTGTGTGCATGCTCAGTGAGGCTCATGCTTGAAACAGGGCAGAGATCAGAAGTTTTGTCACAGGAAAAATGTGTATTACTATGTACAAACACGTTAGACATATTTATTTTATTTTTAGACCAAATTTGGCCCAAATAGCCTAACAGAGAGTAGTATGCACAAACACTTTTCTATTGCTGCTGCTGATTTGTGAAGGGGTTGTGAGCTCTCAGCATGTGTTGCGGCATGAATAAATAAAACAGTTACTGGGATGGGATTGTTGTTTTTACTGTTTGCTGCCTTTATTTATGCTATTGTTTTGTGAATGCTGTAACTCATTTCTTGTGTAGTGATGGTCTGAGCTTATTTTTTACATTTTTATAAGTTTGTTGATTGTCACCATTATTAAGGTGTTAGCTGAAAAAAAAATTATGTTGCAAGATGTCCTCTTCTTTAAAGACAAAAAGTCTGTACATTATTGGCTGAATAAGACACTTGGATTTACAAATCCAAGTTGGCTATAGTACAATTACACAAAAAAATCTCATTGCAACAGGTTGCCTTGATTTTTATTAATTTGTGAGTATATCAACCCGGTCTCATTCAAGTCGTTATAATAGTACGAGATGGCTCATACATAAACATATGGATTTTAAACCATATCTAACCATGATTTATATAGGAGAAGAACTTTTGTGTACCTAGGAAGAAATAAAATATTGGGGTTTGGAACCACACGAGAGAAGCCTGTTACAGGTTATAATCATGTTGTATAGTATCATAAACTTTCAGAAAGATTTAGCATGTTAGTGTGGGTATGACATATTGATAGGATACTTGGCTGGCTAAATCAGTTACGCTTTTGCTACTGCTGTTCCAGAGTAGGTACGGTGACTTGCTACTGATAAACAGACATATTGAGTTAGCTGTGGGCATGCTGTAGGCATACTGCTGCTGCACAATTAGACAAAATGCAAGACATGCTGCATCAAGCATGTGTGGCATGCTGCAAAACAATAAGACATACAAACAATCCCGCAACAAAGCAGGGAAGCTGCTCAAAATGCATAACACATAAACACAACTGCCCCAACCAAGCAGATCTACTGCCAATACTTTTGTACTGCTGCTGCTCCGAAGAGCCATGTGTATGCAAGCTGGGTGTGCCTTGGCCACTGACCAAATGGCATATTGCTAATGAACTAAACTTCTTTGTGTGCCTGGGCCTGTTTGGCTGAATGGCTTAAATGGCTGTGTGAATTTATATAATCTAATGGCCAAAGATAACGATGTGTACCAGGCCAGATTTGGCCCAGGCTTACCTTGTTAAAGACTTACTTCTATGTGTCATGGCCAAAAGCAGACCTTACCTTGCAAGCTGATAATTAAAGACCCAGCAAACCCCTGAGCAAATAGTATCTTCAGAGAAGAAATCTCGCAGCATTTTACAGTGAAACTGACTTATCGACAAAACTGAGCCATTAAATGTTAGACAAAGAGAGAGAAGCAAGTTGATTGGCTACCTGATTATATGTCAAAGGATCAATCATCTTACACAATGCAAGCCAATTGGCTTAACATGTTACTTGTAAGTGAGCCATTTGGTTAACAGATAACAAGTTAAAAAAACAATTGTCAGCTTGCGCCACAAAGAGTTTCATGGCTGATCTTTGGTCATTTGTTCAAAGATGTTTCCTTTCTTAAAATACTGTAAATTGTTGGATAGGAAGCTAGCTATAATTTGATACCTGTATTATATGGAATTGAAATTCTGTTGATTGATGAATGATTGGTCTGAAAATACCTTTTCTTGCAAGTCATATGATTTCCTATGACTCCACCATCTCAAATAAACTATTATTAGTTGTCATTAGATGATCTTGGAGAATTTACAGTATTTATTTTATTTCTTTATTGAATTTTCTGGGTATATTATTATGATTATATTATCTTTATTATCATCATATTATATTATCTTTTTTTTAAGTACTATGGTTATTGTTACTGTGATTAATTTTGTAAATTTTTTTGGTTTATACAGTATTTTCTGTAGGACACAAAATCTTCATACAAATTTTTATTTAAAAAAATATAAATTGTTTAATTTTTAATTTTTATTTTTTACAGTGCGCTGCATGTTATTGTGTGACAGCAGTAAGGTTTATTTTGCATGGTGCAGATGGACCATGCCACGCTGCCCATTCATTTTTAAAGTGTGTCCACCCCCTGAGGAGCTGAGGTAGGTGTAAGCACAAAGCAGACAATCAAGAGCAAACAGATACAATCATACAATATTCAGAGAGGAGCATAGAGTGAAAGAAGTTTTGCGGGACAAAAGTGAGAAACTAAAATAGGATGAAATGAGAGTGTGCATTTTTGGTGTGTGCACTGTATATATATATTATGGAAGCAGCAGAGTGTATGTATAGTATACTTGCCCCTTCAGATCCACACATGAATGTTTTGAAAAGGAGAAGCAGATGTGATTGAGCAGTTAGTGTTTGAAGGAGCGGTTAAGCAGCAGCATATGTGTCTATTAAAAGCAACAGCCTTTATAGTATCCCTAGTCTTTCTTCTCTTTCATCCTCATTGCTTTTTATGTCCAGAACACCGAACACAAAATATCCCTATCTGTTTACCCATTAATAGTGCTTAAAGAAATAATTCTAAATAATTTAACTCTTAAGTTCTGTTAGAATTTACTCACCCTCATATAATTTCAAAACTGAATGACTTTCTAATGTGCAACGAAAAAGGAGATGCTTTAGTGAATATCGGTACATCTTTTAGTACAATGTAAATCTTCCAAATTTCTAGCTTTTGAAAGAACACAAAAGTATCATAAAGGTAGTCTATGCTGTTCATGCATCTTCATATGATGGCATCCGATCCGGTTTTGGTGAGAAACAACCCAAAATACACTAAGTCATAGTGTTTAATTCACCTGTTTTACATGTAAATTGCAAAACGTGATTTTATGAGACCATGTGAGAGAGTAGCTTGTTCACAGTGGTTCACATGTTCACGCAAGGACTTGTGTTGTTTTTATTGCTTTTGTGTACCCTGATGAAAAAAATATATGGTTTTGGAACAACATGTGAATAAGAGAATTGTAAAATAATTTTAATTCAAAACTTAACAATAAAATTAAAAACTAAACTATCCTATAAAATGTCCCATAGTAATGACATTTCAAAGAGAAATACTGATGATGAAGCTCTGAATAGACAGAAAAAGGTTTGAAAATATGAAGTGGGGAGAGGATTTGGATCCTGTGATGTTTAGTGGACCCCCCTGAGGTTCAAGCATTCTTTCCTTTTTTAGAAACGTGAGTAATATTGGGGAGGTGGAGCAAATTTAGGGATATAGAGCTGGATATATAACCTTTAGGTCTCCAGTCCACTCAACAGCAGTCAGATATTTGAGTAAGGTTTTCTTTTTATCTGTTTAGTTTTCCTGATTACAAAAGCATGGCTCCACAAAAGCCAGTTCCAAAAAAAGATGGCAAGCCACATCCAGCTCCAAAGGAATAACCAGCTCCTGGAGCAGCCGAACTACCACCAGCAGCTGATCAGAAACCAACCTCAGAACCAGCACTTAAAGCAGCTGCTTCTGCCCCAACTTCCTCAACTCCAGGGCCAGCAGCAAAAGCTCCAGAAAAAGCCAAGCCTGCGCCTGGACCAGCCCCAGTTGCAGCAACCCCTGGACCAGCTCCAGTCACAGCCCAATAATCAGCTAAATTCCCTGCTTTTCCACCAAATCCAGCATTCAAATATGATCCTGCCATTGTAGTAAGTTATTTTACTTGGTTGTCTAATGGCCTTGCTTGATGTACCAACAATAATGGAGAACTTTAGGTTAGGTTGAAGCATTAGTTTCTAGATGTTTTTTAGAAAGGTACAATTATTATTTTTATAAGGTTATATCTCAGTAATATTGATAACTTTAGATCAGGTTCAACTTTATTGTCATTTTGCAGAGCCAATAAAATATAGTTGGCATCTAACCAGATGATTACAGTATGTAAATTAGTTATGGTAAAGTGCAAATTGGCAATGAGGTATAAATATGTAGTTAGAATTTTTCCTAATTCAGAGACAAATAAAAAGAGAATCATAAATAGAAAGTTGGTTCACTAATAAATTGAATGAGAGCCACAAATAAATGTAAGGAGTTTCACAAAAATGTAATTATCTTTGCAATAATAATTGTATTTATACAATGACAATAAAGATATTCTATTCTATTCTGTTCTATTCTAATTGAATTCACAAATAAAAAGAATGAGATTTACACATTTATATTTGGAGTTTTACAAAAATAAAGTGAATTCACAAAAAAATTACATTAGATTTGCAAATAAAAAAATTATATACAAATATATTTTTTTAACTTAAAAACATAACTCTGTCCAGCATACATTTGTGAATCGCACACATTTATTTGTGGATCGCTTGCTGTGCATTTATGGATGGGAGAATTCTAAAGCATTTATTGCGCAAAAGCTGCCGGCAATCCAAAATTAGGTGGACTTCACCCATCGTAGGGCCGTAGGGCGGGACCAGAGTCAAAGAGCTCTCATGAGCATTGAATCAAGCACTAACAGATATGCTCAAAGGCCACAAACTTTTAAAGACACAAATGCCATCAGAGGAATATTGTGACTTAAGGTATCATTTTCTCTCTGTTGTAAACATGTGTAGTGTCTTATTAAATGTCTACAGTTGAAATTTGCCCATTTGTAGAGTGTCCTGATCATTAGCTTTATAGCTAACCTGGCTGACTGCATGAGTCTGCTATTTTAATTCTAACCAAGTTTCATGATTGAAACTCCTAGCTACATAATGGAAAATGTAGTAACAATGTATGTATGTGTCATCAAAACCTTTACTTTTAATGTTACATGGCAGATTCAAACAGTCACACTACTAGACACTACAAAAGATCAGTAGTACAGATAGTGACTTTATAAAACTTGAATCATATTAGATAATCTTAGGAGCACAAACCATAAATGAATACCCTATATTACACAGTGTACAAGATCTGCTATGCCAATAATTATGTTTCACATTATGTTTATATATATATATATATATATCATTGAAGTAATATTTCAAAAGATTTATATTTTTAGCAATTAGTGCTATGGCAGACCATTCCAATGTTACTCACAATAAATAATTATGTTAACCCAGTAAAACAATGTGTGTTTCACTTATTTACTCAGGAAAAATATGGGTTGTGAGATACAGGAGGACAATAATAATAATTATAATAATAATGATAAATAAAAATAATAATATTATTAAAAGTGTTGCAAGGTTACTGGAGAACTGCTAAACCTCACCCTATTGACTTTTGTAGTTACATGCATGACAACCTGTTATTTGTGTAGTGCGCTACATTTACATTATCGAAGATTATTATCAATTATTAAAATCAATAGAAGCTTTTTAATCCTTTAAATCAACAATCACCAAAGATAACCATGAATTATCAAATTCAATAGGATATGAATTATTATCAAAGATAATCATTCATTATTAAAACAATGGACCATTGATTAGAATTAACACTATCTTATTGATCCTATTGAATTCAACAATCATCATAGATAATTATCAATCACCAAAATCAATAGAATATTAATAAGGATTAATATCGCCAGGGCACCATCCTGGAATCAGGGACTAATAACCAGACAGTATAACAGTCTCAATATTAGATTGTTCTCTTAGGAAAATCGATGTCCAGAAAACATCAACATTCAAAAGGAAACAATGAAGGCTTGAATCCGAGCACTGACATCCCCTGCCAGCCTTTGACACAGGTATAGGCAAAACAAA
This sequence comes from Moxostoma hubbsi, assembly GCA_032164185.1. Taxonomy (NCBI): domain Eukaryota; kingdom Metazoa; phylum Chordata; class Actinopteri; order Cypriniformes; family Catostomidae; genus Moxostoma; species Moxostoma hubbsi. The sequence continues at coordinate 23,801,792 of JAVLUX010000039.1, read as the reverse complement.
CCAAAACACTTCTCTTTGAAATATAACTAAGTTTATTGATGCAGCAATATCAATTAATAATCAATATAATGCAGTCAATAAACTTCTTTTAATGACTTACAACTACAAACTAAACAGTGACATGATTAGATATGGTAACCAAAATAAGCCTATAACACATGAGAGAAAGGTATGTGTGTGTGTGTGTGTGTGTGTGTGTGTGTGTGTGTGTGTCTTTCAAAAAAGAATCTCACAACCTCCTCAAATGTTATTTGGAATAAAATTAATACTTGTTTTTATAAGTATTGAAATAAGTGTTCAATTTTGATTTCTTTAGACCTTAACTTGTATTGCATTTGTGTTGCCTAGGTGCAGAGGGTCTCGGCCTCGAATGCATGCCAGTGGTGGTCATCTGATGACAGAAGTGTGTTAATTGTCGTTAATCCTAAAAGGTTTACAGGTCTGAAGATTCTCTGCACCAATGTTCAAAATCTCTGCCTCATTTATGCCCACCTCTTGTTCCACATAAATCATTACTTACATAAAATAAACTGACTAAAATTAATCTTGAGCCACCTCTTAGTGGCTGTTTCATTTTGAGTGTACTTGCAATGGTAGTCTGACCATACAGTAGTCTGCTGCTGTAATTTTTAGACTTTCTCATGAGAGAATCAGCACAGCTGTCAGCGGCTAAATCTTTGGCTTTGGTTGTGCTAGTGCTCTTTAGTTTGCTTGAAACTAACCAGGCAGGAGGCACCTGCATACTGAAACAGTTTCTGTTTAGCTGTCAACTGACATGGCAGTGTGGCCTTAAATTTCGTTCACAGTCATTGCTGTGCTTATATCCATTTTCCTTATTTTGTTAATCACGTGGAACAAAATTCCGTTCTGAACTCTGGTATGCATTGAACACGTGTAGCTTCGTTTACACCGTTTTGTAAAGGTATTCATAGTAAAGTCATGAGTCACAATAATAATTTTCGTTATCACACAAAATAGTTTATACGATCGCTCCCATTATGTATCGTTACCTCCCTCGTGTTCTGTTTGGCGTCGGCCTTTTTTAGTCATTAAATTATAGAAGGCTCTGTGAACGTGTCATCGCAGCATACACTGCTTTACTACGCCATCTACTGGTTAATAACGGTACTTCAAGGGAATGAATACCGAATTCAGTCTACACACTTATACATTTTGATCTTAAGTAATCTTTACCTAATAAAATAACTAAAAAAACCTTTTTTTTATTACACAATTCAATTTGATGGAATTTTATTATGAAATTTAAATAAAAAAAATTGATTGAGTAATTCAAAACAGGAGTAATAACTGAGTAAACTTTATCAAAATTATATATATATATATATATATATATATATATATATATATATATATATATATATATATATATATACGCGCACACACACACACACACACACACACACACAAACGTTTGTAATCATTTAGAGATTATGCTGTTTCGAAAGGAAAACAGTACTTTAATTCACCAAAGTGGCATTCAGCTGATCACAAAATATAGTCAGGACATTACTGAAGTAAAACAGCACCATCACTGTTTGAAAAAAAGCCATTTTTGATCAAGCCCCATTTCCAGCAGCATCACTCCAACACCTTATCCTCCAAATCCAAATCATGCTAATTTGGTACTAGAAAATCCCTTGCCATTATAGCAAATACAACTCAAAGGTATTTAGTTCATTAAATGAAGCTTAACATTGTCTTTGGTTTTGAGTTGCCAAAATATGCAATTGACTGGCATGTCTTAAGGTCAATATTAGGTAAAAAAAAAATGGCGAAAAAAATAAACAGCTTTCTCTAGACACTCGTCAGTCAATCATTGTTTTGTGGAATGAAGGCTATACAATGCTTGAAATAGCCAAAAAAAAAAAAAAAACTAAACAAAAAACAACTGGCTTTAACAAGGACAGAAAGAGATGTGGAAGGCCAGATGTGCAACTAAACAAGAGGATAAGTGCATCAAAGTCTCTAGTTTGAGAAATAGACGCCTCACATGTCCTCAGCTGACAGCTTCATTGAATTCTACCCGCTCAACAGTTTCACATACAACAGTAAAGAGAAGACTCAGGGGTTCAGGCCTTATGGGAAGAATTGCAAAGAAAAAGCCACTTTTGAAACAGAAATACAAAAAGAAAAGAATAGGGTGGGCAAAGAAACACAGACATTGGACAACAGATAATTGGAAAAGAGTTTTATGGATTTTTTAACCCCATTGAGCTTTTGTGGGTTCAGCTAGACTGTAAGGTGCGTGAGAAGTGCCCAACAAGACAGTCACATCTATGGCAAGTGCTACAGGAAGTGTGGGGTGAAATATCACATGAGTGTCTGGACAAACTGACAGCTAGAATGCCAAGTATCTGCAAAGCCGTCATTGCTGCACATGGAGGATTTTTTGATGAGAAATCTTTGAAGTAGTTTAAGAAGTTCTGAACATGGATGTCAAATTGTAATCGATTAAACATGTGCACCCTGCAGATGAGACGCGGCTCCTTTGAGCCGAAAATAATTAGAAATCTGTGTTGTGCATGGATAGTACCATTTATGTTACTTATATAAGGGATTATATACAAGAACAGTGTCCTAATCAGGTCTGTAAGAAGAAAATGGCAAGTATTGAGAATACAGCTGAGCATATCGGGGACATCACACGAGTGCAGAGTTTCGGCGCTTGCCATCGACTACACAGCAAATCATTAGGTGATGAGGAAAATAAAAAAAAATATTAGGATAATGCAACAATGCTAATAGCCACGGAAATAACTATAAAGCTGAAGTGACTGTTCAGGGAAAGATTGACAGAAATATTGGAATGGTAATGAACCTTACTGATCTAAATGAGTATATCGAGGGGGCCATCATGAAACCACTTGACCATAAAAATCTGCACTTGGATATACCATATATTGCCAATGTTGTCAGCTCCACTGAAAACCTGGCTGTCTATATTTGGGACAGTATGGCAAAGCTTCTCAAACCCAACATGCTCTAGGAGATATGAGTGCACAAAACAGACAAAAATATAGTGGTATACAGTCTATAATTTAGCTCCAATACCAATTGTCTGCAGACTGTGGATATCAGTAAACCTCAATGGATTTTAGAAAGTGTATTAAGTGAGAGTGGCACCTGCTGTGGCCTGCTCACTATGTGGCCAACAATATGGGATTAATGTAAATTACAAAGAATTCGGCTCTGCTGCCGACCATGCAGCAATGATCCTTTTAACACAGAGAGATTATGCACACACAAAATCTTTTTCCAAATTAATAAAGTCAAGTCAATTTTATTTGTATAGCACTTTTCACAACACACATAGTTTCAAAGCAGTTTTACAGAAGATCAGGCATTAACAGAAGATAAAACTGTAATGTATATAATGTCGATGAATCATTATTGTGATTAGCAGCCTTTGCCTCAGAACCCCTGTCTTTTGTATGGACCCATACTCTCTTGCAAAGTTGGAAGCCTATTTTAATGGAAATATACCTGTTTGTTATTGTAAAGTCACCTTATCTTACTTATGAATATATATATATAAATGATTTTCAGTTTAGTTGGAAAATCTGAATGCATTTTAATATTGTATAATTTTTTTTACTAAATGTTTACTGGGAGAAATAAAATTGTGGTTCACTGTTCTTCCAATAGATGGATGTTATGAATTTTTTTTTTTTAAATTGTAATAGTAATTTTTCATGTTATTAATGTCCTGACTATACATTGTGATCAATCGAATGCTACTTTGGTGAATAAAAGTAAGAGCAAAAAATATCATAAGAGCAAAATCTGTACATTATTCCAAACTTTTGGCCGCCTGTGTATATATAAAGATATATACTATTTTGATGAGAAATATACACTCACCGTCCACTTTATTAGGTACAATTGTATATTGTCAGGATACAGACTCGGAGACAGAGGTAAGTGAATAAGAACAACGCTTTATTTATAGTGCATGAAGTTCAATGGTGAGTCTTTTCAAGTTTCAGAGGTGAATTCTATGAGGATAACTTAACGTGAAGGATTCAAGGTGAGTAGATCCTCTTCATTTAATCCACAGTCAAACTGACACAGTTCAGTGATACTTGTCCTTTCTCTTTCAAATGTTTCCACCAGTAACGAGACTCAGAAAGAACACAAGGAATCAGGAAACTTGGATTCAGCAGCGATTTCTGGGAACATCAGAACATGGACATAGAGGTTAGTATCTTTTCAGGTGAGTATACGTTACTTGACTGGTGTAGGTAGAGTAAGAGGCTTCTTGAGACTTGTATGCTTCTGTTCCTGTTGGAGACTCGACAAAGACTGATTCTGAATTGGGTGTTTATATGGAACTGAACGTTGATTGGAACAGGTGCAAGTGATTAGAATTCTGGAGAGAGTGATCGTAGTGTGGTGTGAGAAGCAGCACCTGATTGGTTCCTGACACATATCTACTTATTCATGCGATTATCTAATCAGCCAGTCATGTGGCAGCATTGTAATGTATTAAATAATTCCGATATGGGTCAAGAACTTCAGTTAATGTTCACATCAACCATCAGAATAGGGGAAACATTTTATTTCGCCTGTGGCATGATTCTTGGTGCCAGACAGGTTGGTTTCAGTATTTCTGCACTGCAAAAAATTATTTTCAAGACAATAATTTTTGTCTTGATTTCCAGTAAAAATATATGAACTTTATACTTAAAACAGGAAAAAAAAATCTGCCAATGGGGTAAGAAAAATAAACTTAATTCAAAGGGAAAACAAGTGTATTTTTCTTACTCCATTGGCAGATTTTTTTTCTTGTTTTAAGTGTAAAGTTCACTTAATTTAATTAGATTTCTCTCAAAACAAGACTTAAAATCTTAAGACAGTTTGCTTGTCAGGTAAATAAATCACAGTTTAAGAGTGTTTAGATATTTTTACTTGAAAAGAAGACAAAAATTCTTGTCTTAAAAATCATTTTTGCAGTGTGTAACTGCTGATCTTCTGGGATCTTCACGCTCAAAAGTCTGTAGAGTGTAAAGAGAATGGTGCGAAAAACAAAAAACATCCAGTGAGTGGCAGTTCTGTGGGCGAAAACACCTTGTTGATGATAGAGTTCATGAATGGCCAGACTGGTCTAAGCTGACAGGACAGTGACAGTAACCCAAATAACCACACGTTACAACAGTTCTATGCAGAAAAGCATTTTTGAACACACAACATGTCGAACATTGAGGCGGATAGGATACAGCAGCAGAAGACCCCTCCGGGTGCCACTACTGTCAGCTAAGAACAGGAAACTGAGGCTGCAGTGGGCACAGCCTCACAAAAACTGGATAGTAGATGACTGGAAAAAACATCACCTGTTCTGATGAATCTGAATTTCTGCAAAGGTAATATGTAGGTCCACTGCAGCCTCAGCTTTCTGTTCTTGGCTGACAGAAGTGGAACCCGATGTGGTCTTCTGCTGTTGTAGCACATCTGCCTCAAGGTTCGACATATTGTGCATTTTGAAATGCTATTCTGCTCACTACAATTGTACAGAGTGATTATCTGAGTTAACACAGCCTTTGTCTGTTTGAACCAGCCTGGCCATTCTCTGTTGACCTCTCTCGTCGACAAGGACTTTCTGTCCACAGAACTACTACTCACTGGATGTTTTTTGTTTTTGGCACCATTCTGAGTAAATTCTAGAGACTGTTGTGCATGAACATCCCAGGATATCAGGAGATACAGAAATACACAAACCAGCCCATCTGGCACCAATAATCATGCCACGGTCCAAATCACTGAGATCACATTCCAATGGTTGAAGTGAACATTAACTGAAGCTCCTGTCATATATGCTTGTTTTTGTACATTAAACTGCTGCCACATGATTGGAAGATTAGATAATTACATGAATAATAGATGTACAGGTGTACCTGATAAAGTAGCCGATGAGTGTATATATATAAAAAAGTAATCTTTTTCTGATTAACAGTTTTTATAGATTTACACAATTGAAAAAAAAAAGCAAAACATATATTCACAGAATCAGCGTTTAACCCCCATTATTCCCTTTCCCCCTCCCAATCCCCAACCCCAAACTGACCCTCAACAAATATCCCTATAGTCACACTTGAGTACACACACACACACACAAAAGGAAAGAAAAAAAGAAAAATCTATATAAAAAAAGGCCAAATAGCTGCCCCATTTTTTATTGAATGAATATAATTGACTGGCCTTCTACATGACATTTCCTCAAATGCCGCCACTCTCCCCATCTCTGTGCACCACTCTTGAAATAAGGGCGCTCCGGCCGACTTCCATCCCCTAAGAACAGTCTGTCTGCCAATCATAACCAGGGTTGGAAGGGTTACTTTTGAAACGTATTTCACTACAGATTACAGAATAAAAAATTGTATGTATTCCGTTAGATTACTCAGTAACATTAAGGTCAGTAACGTATTCTAAATACTTTGGATTACTTCTTCAGCACTGATAGTTCCCCTTTTGTCACTCACTCGACATTGTGTCGATTGTTGTGGCACGAGGGACTTCTTTCAGGAACCTCGGATACCTCTGAATATGAAAAAGGTCAATACCAAATTGCCAAACAGAATTTGCATGTCCCACCCCCGGATATATGAGTATAATAGGCGGGATATGCCTCTGTTCAGTCAATCTGTTCAGATTCTTCCTTCGGAGCCGAGCGGTTGTGTGTGTTCAGCGAGCTGAAACCTCACTCTTTTCCACCTTACCTCTAGAGAGCTTTCCTGTTGGATCTACGGCGCATTGCCAGCGGCTCCTCTGCATGCTAGTGCAGTCCACGCTCCTGAGCGCTTCGCCAGTCTTCTAAAAGAGCAAACACTCCTCTAAAAGAGTATTATTTTCATTAAGAGAAAATAAGAGTTACGCTTACTGTTGAACGTCTTTTTAAAGATGCATCTTTATCAAGATGCCCTTCTGCCTTTGCGTTGTTCCTGGATGTGGCAGATATCTCTCCACTTCTGATGGCCTGTAGGATGACATCGTCGCTGACAGTGAAAGTCTACACCGCCGCCGGACAGGCCGTCTCCGTCCAGCATCCCATGGCCCTTCTGCAAATCCACCAGCTCAAGGCACTAAAAGATCTGCATGTGGGTAGTCCTGATCCTGATGTGCTGCAGTAACTGCACTCAGCTACCGACCTCTCCCTCCAGGTCACGAAGTGCACTTGGACAGGTGATGGCCACCCTTGTGGTCCAGGAGCGTCACCTTTGGCTGAACTTGGTCGAGATGAGGAAACTGACAAAGCCTGCTTTCTCAATGCCCCCATCTCCCAGCTCAGCCTATTCAGTGACACCATTGAAAACTTCGCCTAGCAGTTTTCAATGGTGAAGAAGCAGATGGAGGCCATCCAACATATACTACCTCGGCTCCGGTCTTCATCCACTCAAGCTCTATCTGCCCGCCGAGGGCGTCCCCCTGCGGCAGCAAGAAACCAGCAGGTAGCTCCGCCGCAACAAGGGCCCAGCTCTCATCCCCGGCGTAGAGCCACCGAAAGCGGACGCCCCCCGTCTCACAAACCTCCTCCAGGACCCGGAAGGCTCCCAAGCGTCCCTGAGACGGGCCGCCCAGGGCACGAGATGATTGCTCAGGTCGCAACTCTGCCTCCCAACTCACACTTCCTGCTCCCCACTGGGTATGTCAAAAATTATCGTCCCTTTAGCGCCCCTCGCACAGAGCTTGGACGCATGGCTTAAGCTTTCCAACCCGTCGTGCTGGCTGGCAAGGACCATCCGACTCGGCTACGTGATTCAGTTCGCCAGGCATCCGCCTAAACTCAGTGCTTGGTGAAAAAGTCAGCACCCTGAGCGCGGAAATCACGACCATTTGCAAAAGTATGCGATAGAGCCTAACCCTCCAGCCGAGATGGAGAAGGGTTTCTACAGTTCTTACTTCATCGTACTCAAAAAAGAAGGTGGGTTGAGACCAATCTTCGACCTGTGAGTTATCAACCGGGCTCTGCACAAGCTCCCATTCAAGATTCTCATACAAAAATATATTCTAACATGCATCTGGCATCAAGATTGGTTCGCAGAGGTAGACTTGAAGCACGCATACTTCCACATCTCGATTTTGCCCTGATACCAACCTTTTCTACGATTCGAGTTCGAGGGCCGAGCGTATCAGTACAAAGTCCTCCCCTTCTGCCTGTCCCTGTCCCCTCATGTCTTCACGAAGGTTGCAGAGGCCGCCCTTGCCCCGCTAAAGGAAGTGGGCATCCGCATACTCAACTACCTTGATGACTGGCTGATCCTAGCTCACTCTCGAGAGACTCTATGCACCCACAGGGACCAGGTGCTCAAGCACCTCAGCCGTCTAGGGCTTCAGGTCAAGGAACAAGTCACTCTAGTGGCCCCTTATTGGCCCAACCAGACTTGGTTCTCGGATCTCACACTCCTCGCAACAGCACCTCCCTGGCAAATTCTCCTGAGGAAAGACCTTCTTTCTCAGGGACGGGGCACCCTCTGGCATCCTCGCCCAGACATCTGGAACCTCCACGTCTGGCCCCTGGACAAGATGCAGAAGATCTGAGTGGTTTACTACCAGCTGTCGTAGACACCATCAACCAAGCCAGAGCTCCCTTCGTTAGGCAGTCTTAAGCCCTAAAGTGGCGCCTGTTTGTAAATTGGTGTTCTTCCCGTTCTGAAGACCCACAGAGGTGCGCAGTCAGGTCAGTGCTCTCATTCCTACAGGGAAAGCTGGAGGGGCAGCTGTCCCTATCCACCTTAAAGGTATACGTTGCCACTATAGTGGCCCATCATGACACGGTGGATGATAAGTCCCTAGGAAAGCACGACCAGATCATCAGGTTTCTAAGAGGCGCCCGAAGGCTGAACCATCCCAGGCCATGCCTGTTCCCCTCATGGGATCTCTCCGTGGTCTTACGGGCCTTCAGAGAACCCTCTTTGAGACTCTAGAATCAGTTGAGCTATGTGCCCTCTCCCAGAAGATGGCCCTACTGATTGCACTCCCTTCCATCAAGAGGGTTGGAGACCTGCAAGCGTTCTCTGTCAGCGACACTTGCCTGGAGTTCGGTCCGGCAGATACTCATGTCATATTAAAACCACGACAGGGCTACATGCCCAAGGTTCCTACGACCCCTTTCAGGGACCAGGTAGTGAACCTGCAACCGGTGCCCCAGGAAGAGGCAGACCCAGACTTATCGTTGCTTTGCGTACCTATTTGAAAATGATATCTATGAAAAATTTCAGTCAGGATTCAGACCGCATCATAGCACAGAAACTGCGCTAGTTAAAATTACAAATGATTTACTTTTAGCTTCTGACCAAGGCTGCATCTCAATATTAGTTCTACTCGATCTTAGCGCTGCGTTCGACACTATAGATCATAAAATACTCTTGGATCGACTACAAAACAACACTGGTGTTCAGGGACAGGCATTAAGCTGGTTTAGATCGTACTTATCAGACCGTTACCATTTTGTCTGTTTAAATGGGGAAAAATCAAAAATAACGTCAGTAGACTATGGAGTGCCACAAGGATCTGTGTTAGGCCCTCTATTATTCTCAATATATATGCTACCACTTGGTAAAATTATAAGAAAACATGGAATTAATTTCCACTGTTATGCTGATTACACTCAATTATATATCTCATCACGACCAGATGAAAACACTAACTTATCTAACTTGACAGAGTGTCTTAAAGATATAAAATGCTGGATGACGCGTAATTTCCTGTTATTAAATTCCGATAAAACGGAGGTATTACTTACTGGTCCAAAAAACTACCCACAAAATCCCTTACAATACAACTTTAATTTAGAAGGATGTCCTGTTACATTATCCACTACAGTAAAAGACCTGGGTGTTATACTAGACCGCAACTTGACTTTCGAAAATCATATTTCATCTGTTACGAGAACAGCCTTTTTCCACCTTAGAAACATTGCTAAGCTACGTAACATGCTATCTGTTTCTGATGCAGAAAAGTTAGTTCATGCATTCATGACCTCGAGACTAGATTACTGTAATGCTTTATTAGCTGGTTGCCCTGCATCCTCAATAAACAAGCTACAGTTAGTCCAAAATGCAGCCGCTAGAGTTCTTACTAGGTCAAGAAAATATGATCATATAACACCGATTTTATCATCTCTACACTGGCTACCTATTAAGTTCCGTATCAATTACAAAGTATTACTACTGACCTATAAAGCCCTAAATGGTTTAGCTCCGGTGTATTTAACGGATCTTCTATCGCCATACAATCCATCGCGCTCTTTAAGATCACTAAATTCGAGGCTTCTGGTCATACCTAGGATATCGAAGTCCACTAATGGAGGGAGGGCGTTCTCACATTTAGCTCCTAAACTCTGGAATAGCCTTCCCGATATTGTTCGAGGCTCAGACTCGCTGTCCCAGTTTAAAACTAGATTAAAGACACATCTCTTTAACCAAGCATTCACATAATGCTTACTTTTTATAATACTGCTGAATCAGTTATAATGCATTAATATTATGAACATCAGCTATGCTAATTATTTCCGATCTGCTTTTCTGCTGTTATCTCGGGACGCGAGTCCCGAGGTAAATAGCGTTCGTCAGCTCCAGTTTGTATCCAGCCTCTCACAGAGACTTCAGATGCCCCATCACCATGGACCAGGATCTTGAAATGGGATACATAGACTAATTATTGCCAACAAAAGCCTTCATCAGCCAAACAAGGACAATTGCATCTAAGTGAACTTCTGGAATTTAATCAAGGATGGACTTCAAAGACACTGGTCACTAATCTTGCAGTTCAAACACAATCACTGTCTAAATACTGACCCTTAGCACTTAATAAGTTTAATCATTTTTTAAATCATGTTTTAACTATAAATAATTCTTATTTACATTATTCATGATGTTAGCCAGAGGGGAACTGGCCCCCACAGTGAGTCTGGTTTCTCCCAAGGTTATTTTTCTCCATTAACAATCATCTTTTGGAGTTTTGTGTTCCTTGCCACAGTCGCCTTCGGCTTGCTCACTGGGGTTATTAATACAATTATTATTTAATTATTTTTAAACATGATAAAGAATCATATCTTATCTAATTCCACAACAGGGCTCCAAACAAAAAATCAATTAAGGAGCCAATGGCTCCTACAGGGGGAAAAACAGGCGCCAAATATTTTAAATTTTTTAACTCCATCCATTCCTTTTCGTCCCGCAGCTCGCTAACAGTGTAGTCTGTGGAGCATTCTTCGCAATTATGTGATCACGTGCATTTTTATGCTTGTTACTGTCACCGTGTTTTCTAACAGTCTCTTTTTTTGAAATGGTTAGTTCCTGCAATGAACTCCGTTTTCCCCGCTATTTCTTTGATATAAACTTTTGTTATGTATCTCGGGAAATGTAATGCAAATTTTAAAATCAAAAGGGAGTAAACTTTTACTGTCGCCAATGGCGACCTTGACAGAAATTACACTCACAAATAAATTTATTTGGTCACAAATGCGACCATTTTTAGTCGCAGTTTGGAGCCCTGCACAAGGATGATGATTTATCGACTTTATAGACATTACATTTTTATCGTCTGTTAATGCTGAACTTCTGTAAAGCTGCTTTGAAACGATGTGTGTTGTGAAAGGCGCTATACAAATAAAATTGACTTGACTTGACTTGACTATTTGGACCACACACAGAGATTTAGACTCTCTGAGAGCTCTTTGTTTGCTTTGGCGGACAGCAGAAAGGGAACGCTGTCTCCAAACAGAGGCTTGCCCACTGGGTATTCGACACCATCACATTGGCTCCCCTGCGGGTTCGAGCACACTCTACAAGAAGTGTGGCATCCTTGTGCAAACTGGCCAATGGCACCTCTCTAGCAGACATCTGTAGAGCAGCAGGCTGGGCGACACCCAATACCTTTGCGAGATTCTACAATCTCCGGGTTGAGTCGGTCTCAACCCGCGTTTTGTTAGGCCGAGCATGTAGAACTCCGTAACAAAGGACGACTGACCGGATGTAGCGCTTGTGCTAGCGTCCTTCCCCTTCACTGAGGCTATCACGTGCGCTGTTTCTCCCAGGAGAGTCCACTAAATTCGTGCTCCCTGGATGTCTTTTCCTCCCTAGCCCTCTGGCCTGTGAATTCAGTGGAGGAATTCCCGACCAGACCCACTATGGGTACTAATTACTTTGTACTGGAATAGGTGCTCCACAGGGTTCACCTTCATGGATTAATCACCCTGTGTGTATTTTCTGCGGTACAGTCCCCCTACCGGTGTACCCGCGTCTCCCTTGGGCAGTCCCTTCTGCCCCTCGGTAGCTAGAGAATCCTTGGTCGGATGGCGGGAACCTAATAAAAACAATATGACGTCTTAAAGGGGCATCAAGAAGGGTTACGAGCAGTCTAATGCACCTTTGGCATGCTACAGCCTGCTGCACCAGCATCAGCAGATCACGTAACACAGTCAGTGTAGGTGGCGCTATTGAATAGGGACCCCTTGTGTCACTACAATTGACACAATGTCGAGTGAGTGACAGAAGGGTAACATCTAGGTTACTAGTGTAACCCCCTTTCCCTGATGGAGGGAACGAGACATTGTGTCCCCCTTGCCACAACACTGTACCAAGCCGCTGTAATGGCTGAACCTTGTTCTCGGCTCCTCAGTGCAGATCCTGACTGAACAGAGGCACATCTCACCTTTTATACCCGTATGTCCAGGGGTGGGACATGCAAATTCTGTTTGCCAATTTGGCATTGGCCTTTTTCTTATTCAGAAGTATCCAAGGCTCCCGAAAGAAGCCCCTTGTGTCCCTCCATCAGGGAACGGGGGTTACACTAGAAACCTAGACAATTTTTTCACTTGTTTTGACTATAAAAATTCTGCCAGTACAGTAAGACAAAATACACATGTTAAAAATACATTCTCTGAAAAACTTAAATATCTTATGCAGTTTTGTTTCTAAAACAAGATAAATCAAATAGATCAAATCAGATTTTTAGATAGATTTAGATTTTTGCCCTAATATCAAAGGTCTTACTAGAAAAAAAATCATTATTATCCAATTATATGTATACATATAAATGATAACATCATTTATATGTATACATTTTTTTCCATCTGAAAGGACTAAATATTAAATGAAACAATAAAATTCAAAGTAATCTCTTCAGTAATCAAAATACTTTTTTAATGTAACTGTATTCTAATTACCAATGATTTAAATTGTAACTGTAGTGGAATACAGTTACTTATAGTTTGTATTTTAAATGTGAATTCCCTTTAAATGTATTCTGTTACTCCCCAACACTGGCTAGGACCCAATTTTTATACATTTATCCCCTATATTAATGACTGCCTCATCGCCTAAAATACAGAGTCTTTGGTAAAATAAAATTTGAGTGCCCAATACGACACACATATAACTCTGAACCCTCAACCAAAATTCTTGGATCTTAACACACCACCAAAAACATGTGTTGTGTCCCCATATTCTGATTGGCATCGCCAGCAGGTGGGTGTGTCTCTCAGACCAAGCCTATACATTCTAGAGGTCCAACAGAATTAATGTAAATTCTTAAATTACATAAGTCGCACCCTTGCATGTAGACTTGACATTTTTTAGAATCCAAGCCCACACTCCCTCCTCCAATACCAAGTTTAGATCTTTCTCTCATAATCTCTTGAGAGAAGCCAAAGCTCTGTCCCCTAGACTCTGAATTAACAGGGAGAAATACACTGATGCCTCATGACCTTTTCCAAAAGCAATAATCACCACGCCCAGAGTATCTGCTGCTTTAGGGGGATGTATGCTACTCCCAAAAATAGTACAGAGTAGGTGGCACAGCTGTAAATACCTAAAGAATTGAGACCTGGGAATCCCAAACTGTTGAACCATATTTTCAAAGGATCTCAACACTCCACTCTCATATTGGTCACTTAGCATATTAACCACCCTCACAATCCACTCTGTCCAGCAGAAAGGGGATTTATTAATCCATAATTTTGGGTTCAGCAATATTCTCCAGGCTACATTTAAATAAATGTCTGAATTAAAAACTCTGGACACTTTTGTCTATACTGAGTGCAAATGCAAGATAACGGGGTGTAATTTAACATCTCCTATTAGTTTGATAGAAAGGCTTTGTGTCATGAGCGATGAAGCGGAAGCAATAATGCAAGTAAAGTCTTTATTGTGAGATACAAAAATTGCAGTCTCTGGTGCGTTGGTGATGCAGGGACTAGATGGTTAAGATCCAAGAGAAGAGTGCAGAGCTGACGGTGACGAAACGGTGAATAATCCAGACATGAAACAGAAGCCGGGAACAAGGACAGGAACAAGATCGCGACACTGCAACGATGACTGGAACGGGACTACACAAAACCGAGAACACCAAACAACGATCTGACAAAGAGAGGAGAATGCGATGAGTATTTAAGTAATAACAGATTGGATGCAGCTGGAGAGAAGATTGATCAGCTGATCGCTGATCAAGTGCAACGAGCCGTCACGCCCACAGTCACACAATAACAACTACACGAGACAAGGAAACAATGAATTTACGAACTGTGACAGTACCCCCCCTCCTAGGAACGCCTCCTGGCGTTCCCAGACTCCCTTACCTGTCGATTGTAATCATCAATAAGGGAGTGATCCAAGATGTCTCTAGCAGGTACCCAACTTCTCTCCTCCGGACCGTAACCTTCCCAGTCCACCAAGTACTGGAATCCGCGTCCCCTCCGCCTCGAGTCCAGAATACGATTAACCGAATATGTGGGTTCCCCTTCTACGAGACGCGGCGGGGGGGGGAACCGGGACTGGCGGATTAATATGAGAACGAAACATGGGTTTTATTTTAGACACATGAAAGACGGAATGAACCCTCCTGTACACCGGAGGAAGATTGAGGCGGACTGCCACCGGACTAATGATCTTGGAGACAGTGAACGGGCCGATAAATTTGGGAGCAAGTTTATTAGAGACGGATCGGAGAGGAATATTCTTGGTAGAAAGCCACACTTTTTGACCAACGACGTATACCGGAGGCCTAGACCGGTGGCGATCGGCTTTGGCCTTGGTGCGTGCTCCCACTTGGAGTAAAGTCTCACGGGCTCTAGTCCAAGTGTGATGACACCTCTGGACAAATAGGTGGCTGGTAACCTACACTACACTCAAACGGAGAAAGACCCGTAGATGACACTGGTAACGTATTGTGGGCGTACTCCACCATAGATATTTGTTGGCTCCACGAGGAAGGATTCTTAGAGACCAAACATCGTAATGTTCTCTCTAAATCTTGGTTGGCTCTCTCAGTTTGACCATTGCTCTGGGGATGGAACTCTGAGGACAGACTGACAGTCGCCCCCAATAACTTACAAAATTCTTGCCAAAATTTTGACACAAATTGGGGTCCCCTGTCGGAAACCACGTCTGTCGGGAGGCCATGTAAGCGAAAGACGTGATCCACGACGGTCAACGCTGTTTCCTTGGCTGAGGGTAATTTGGGCAAGGGAATGAAATGGGCCGCCTTCGAGAACCGGTCCACCACGGTCAAAACTACCGTGTTCCCTCGGGAGGGCGGGAGGGCGGTGACAAAATCTAGCGCAATATGGGACCAGGGTCTCGAAGGAACCGGCAGCGGTTGAAGTAGCCCTTCTGGAGGTCAATTGGAGGTCTTACCAATGGCACAAACTGAGCAAGCCAAAACAAAATCGTGAACATCCTGAGCCATAAGTGGCCACCAAAATCGTTGGGGACGATGCGGAGGAAGAGAAGCAGCACGAGACTTACTGAACACTTCCTTCAGGGCTAGATACTCCGTGGGCACGTTACATAAATCCACTGCCTCCTCCTGAAAGGCAAGGCAAGGCAAGTTTATTTATATAGCACATTTCATACACAATGGTAATTCAAAGTGCTTTACATAGTAGAAATTAAAAAGAAAAAAAAACAAGAATAATAAAATAAGAATAATTAAAACAGTTTAGAATAAAAAAATAAAAAATAAAAAAATCTAATAAAACACAGTACAAACAGTCGGACACACAGTGGCACAGTGCTCATTCAGTAAATGCACAGCTAAACAGATGTGTTTTGAGTCTGGATTTGAATGTGACTACTGTAGGAGCACATCTGATCTCTTCTGGAACCTGGTTCCAGCTGCGGCTGGCATAATAGCTAAAAGCAGACTGTCCTTGCTTAGAGTGAACCCTTGGTATTTCTAGCTGATGTGATTCTAATGATCTGAGTGATCTGTTGGGTTTATATTCAGTGAGCATATCTGCAATATATTGAGGTCCTAGCCCATTGAGTGATTTATATACCAGTAATAATACTTTAAAATCAATTCTAAATGTAACTGGGAGCCAGTGTAAAGACCTGAGGACTGGTGTGATATGTTCTTATTTTCTGGTTTTGCTCAGAATTCTGGCAGCAGCATTCTGTATGAGCTGCAACTGTCTTATGGTCTTCTTGGGAAGGCCCGTGAGGAGTCCATTACAATAATCCACCCTGCTGGTGATGAAAGCATGCACAAGTTTCTCTAGGTCTTGACTGGAAACAAAGCATCTAATTCTTGCAATATTTTTCAGATGATAGTATGCTGATTTAGTTATTGCTTTGACATGACTACTGAAACTAAGGTCTGACTCTAGAGACACACCAAGATTCCTGACTTGATTTTTAGTTGTTTGACCCCTAGCGTCAAGGTATGCATTCACCTTGAGAACTTCATCTTTGTTTCCAAACGCAATGACTTCAGTTTTGTCTTTGTTTGACTGAAGAAAGTTTTGGCACATCCAACTGTTTACTTCATCAACATTGGCACAGGGAGTCAATGGGGCTGTAATCGTTAGGTGATAGGGCTAAGTAGATCTGTGTATCATCTGCATAGCTGTGGTAAGCCATTTGGTTCTTTCTCATTATTTGGCTAATTGGGAGCATATACAGGTTGAACAGGAGTGGAGCAAGAATTGAGCCTTGAGGTACTCTGCATGTCATGGGCGTCCACTCAGACTTATGGTCTCCTATACTCACATAATAACCTCTCCCTTCTAAGTATGACCTGAACCATTTTAGGACCATCCCAGAAACCCCCACCCAGTTTTCCAGCCTTTCCAGAAGTGTGTTGTGATCGACCGTGTCAAATGCAGCACTGAGGTCGAGTAGTACCAGTACTGATAATTTGCCTGTATCAGTATTTAAGCGAATATCGTTTATTATCTTTATACCAGATTGAAAATTGTCAAAGTATCCATTCGAGTTCAAGAATTTGTTCAGTTGATTGAAGACAACTTTTTCAATGATCTTGCCTATGAAAGGAAGATTTGAGATCGGTCTATAGTTGCTTAATATTGTCTTATCCAGATTGCTCTTTTTCAAGAGGGGCTTGACAACTGCAGTTTTCAGGGAGTTTGGAAAACTCCCAGAGAGAAGTGAGGAGTTTATCACTTCTAGGAGATCTGCTTCTAAACAGTTGAACACACTTTTGAAAAAATATGTTGGAAGTGCATCAAGGGCGCAGGTTGATGTTTTAAGGTGCCGTACGGTTTCTTCCAAAATTTTTGCCATCAATTTCTTTGAAGTCAGACAAAGTAACTACTTTTTCAGGTTGTGGTTTGATTTGTCTGACCCCAGCACAACTCAAGGATGTGCTGATCACCTTTCTGATATTATTTATTTTCTCAGAGAAGAAAGAAGCAAACTCACTGCACTTGCTGTCTGAGAGCAGTTCACAGGGAATCTGGCTTGGGGGGTTTGTCAGTCTCTCAACAGTCGCAAATAGAGTGCGTGTGTTGTTTAAGTTGCTGTTTATAATATTCGAGAAGAAAGACTGTCTAGCTTTGCCTAGTTCCATATTAAAAGCATGGATGCTGTCTTTGTAGATATTTTAATGGACTACGAGTTTTGTCTTCCGCCAAATGCGCTCTGCTTTTCTGCATTGTCTTTTCATATTTTGCACTGCTGTTGAGTTTCTCCAGGGTGCTTTTTGACTGCCACTCTTCTTCCTCACTTTCACAGGAGCAATTTCATCAATTACACTTTTAACTTTTGAGTTAAAAGAATCAAGGAGAAAATCAACAGTGTCAGCAGATATTCTTGGTGTTAAAGATATAGCCTTCATAAATAGTACACTAGTGTTCTCATTTAAGCATCTCTTCTTGACAGACACAGATCTAGCTTCAATGGCAGGAGAGATCAATATATCAAAGAAAATACAGAAATGATCAGACAGTGCTACATCCTTAATAACAATCGATGAAATGTTTAGACCCTTACTGATAAGTAAATCTAGAGTGTGTCCATGATTGTGTGTGGGTCCATGTACATGCTGAGTCAGATCAAACGTTTTTAAAACAGTTTTGATTTCTTTTGTCATATTGGTTTCTGCATTATCTATGTGAATGTTAAAATCTCCAGCAATGGCAAAACAGTCAAACTCTGAGGTAATTGTTGATAACAGTTCTGTAAAGTCCTCAGCAAAGGCTGGAGAGTATTTTGGAGGCCTGTAAATAATGATAAGTAAAACGCGTGGAGCACCTTTTAAGACAATACCCAGATATTCGAAAGACGGGTAATTCCCAAATGATATTTGCTTACATTGATAGACATCTTTAAAAAGAGCAGCTAAGCCCCCACCTCTCCTGCCTTCTCTGCAGACACTCAGAAAAGTAAAGTTAGGAGAGGATGTTTCATTAAGGACTGTTGCACTACAGCTGTCTTCTAGCCAAGTTTCATTTAAAAACATAAAATCCAGGTTGTATGTGCTTATTAAGTCGTTGACTAGAAGTGATTTATTTTTAAGTGAGCGGATGTTTAAAAGTGCTAACTTAACAGTCTTACTTTTTGACCCCACAGCAATCTTAGTTTGGCGTGTAATAGGCACCAGATTGGATGGGTTTGCTGTATGGCTTTTGAAGGCCTTAGACTTTCTATCATGACATTGAACAGCAATAGAGAAAGATACAGGCACACTGGGTTCCCACTTGTTTTGTAAACATTTGAGAAAGTTACTGTTATCATAGCGGGGACCCGACACATATCACTGAGAGCTGGTATCAGTTGTTTTTGGTTCACCTCGAGCAGATGAAGGAGGGTGTGAGCCCTTGCGTTGTGGCAGAGGCCGAAGAGCTCTCACAGGACGAGGGGGAGGGCGAGCTTTGCCCACAGGCTTTGGTGGTTTAGGGGCCTGCCGTTTTTTGCTTGATATCTGGGGGCTTGCAGCAAATGAGTGAGATAGTTTGGTTCCAGCATACACCAGTTCTTCCATTTTCTCTGAGAAGCACAGATGTGGAGATGCTGGAGAGAGGGATAACGTGTCTGGTGAGAGGGGCTGTTGCTGTGGTGTTATCGGCTTTAATATGCTGTCCTGGTCTCCCTGGGTGTTTTCCAGAAAGTCGTCCTTGGGTGCTGAATCTTGGAGCAGTTCTAATATGTCACAGTCTGTCTGTGGTGAGCTTTGTGGGCAGGGCTCAGCTGAGATTGTGTCCGTGAGCAGAAATTGTTTTGGCTAAGTGGTGTTATCATTGTCCTTGTGTGAATTGTCAACCAAATGTCCATTCAGGTGCTGAAGTGAAGTCCTGTGGTCATTCATACTGTGTCCAGGTGTGTGTGTGCCATTCAGATTGATTGGATTGGCACACACTGCAGAAGGATGATTGAGGGAGAAGTAGATATTGTCCTTTAGCACTCTTGAACCAAGTTTGTTTGGGTGGTGGCCATCCTGTCGAAACAGTTGCCTCTGACTCCAGAAAAGATTGAAGTTGTCAATGATGTTCACTCCTTTTATATTACAGGTTTTTTGCAGCCATGTATTAAGCCCAAGCAACCGTGAGAACCCGTTTGTTCCTCTTGCTGGAAGTGGTCCACTGATGAATGTTTGAACTTTCAGTCTTTTAAGTGTTTCAAAAAGTTCATTGAAATCCTTCTTAAGGAGTTCTGACTGCTCTTTATGAATATCATTCTTCTCCACATGAATGATGAGTCGATTTGCAGTCTGATATTTCATCAGAATATTCTGAAGTTCCCTGTTTACATCAGAAGTTGTTGCTTGTGGAAGGCAGCACGTAGTTGTATCCCTGTTGCTAATGTTTCTGATTATGGAGTCACCCACTATCAGAGTCCTGGGCCCAGCTGTGCTCTGAGCTGAGTGCCGCTGTCTGCTCGACCTTGAGCGCCAGTTAGCATCAGTGTTAGCTACTGGCTGATTCAGTCTGTGTTTGATCACATTTATTATATTTGGGGATTCCTCATTCATTAATGCTTCAAATCTGTTCTCAAGATGTATAGGCGGTGGTAGGAAACCAGTGTTTGCAATCCTTGTCAGAGCCATATCTGGGGTAGAGGATGCAACTGCGGCAATATGTGATGCTCGTGACAATCTGATGTCTCGAGTGCTTTTTGGTCTCGCTCCCTGTTTGTGCCATCAATTTGTAAGTCGATCGGCTTGTTTCTCTACACTCATTATGGCCTGTCGAGGAGCAATAGATTCATGGGACTCACCAGCTGTATGCTGAGGGCGTCCATGACGAAGCTCTGTTGTGTGTTCCGTCTGGTTTGGTGGTCCCGCAAGTAACTTTGTTTCAAGAACTGCAATCCTTTGTAAAAGTCTGTGGCAGTTAGTGCAGCAAGTAGATTCCAGAAGAGGCATTTTCTCTTATCCTTTTGAATGTAGGCAGTTGTGCTTTCCCTTCCCTGGAATGAAAACTTTCAGTGGGAGGCTGGTCGGATAAAAGAATTCTGCCTTTTTTCTTTTTTTTTTGTAGTAGTAGTCCAAGCTTTTGAGCACTGTGCTGATTTGCTTAAATTAAAATTAGTTGATAAAAGGAGATAAAAAATAAAAATATAAAAGCGATAGAGCAAAAGCGCGGATCAGCAAGCAAGAGCGTCCGAACAGCGCGGAAGCAGGAAGTATAATCCTGAAAGACAGAGACAGAAACAGACGAACATGCAGACACAAGACAGGACTCATGACATTTACTGCTCCACTCCAATACTGCTCTCTGCTGCCAGTCTATTTTAGGGTTGTGATTGATAAGCCAGGGATGTCCAAGAACAATAGGTGCAAGGGGGGGGTCCAATAAATAAAATGAAATAGTTTCAGAATGATTGCCAGATGTAATTAGCGTGATGGGTCCGGTGATGAGAGAAATGGTGGGTAAGTCTTGGCCGTTGAGTGCATGAACTGCAATCTTGTGTGAGAGTGGTAAAACAGGAACTTGAAATCTGCGTGCAAATGAATGGTCCATAAAATTACCTTCGGCTCCAGAGTCCACCAGTGCTTGACAGTCGTGATTGTGGATACACCATCTTAGTCTTACCGGGAGGAGCGTAGACGTTGATGAGGTATTCGCAGCGGAGATCCCACCCGACAGTAGCCTCATACTTACTGCCGGGCTGGGCCTTTTACTGGGCAGTTATAGGCGAAATGACCCGGCGCTCCGCAATACAGGCAGAGCCCTTGGGATCTCCGCCTTTCCTTCTCCTCCCGGGAAAGCCGAGCTCGCCCGATCAGCATGGGTTTGTGATCGTAGACGGGACTGACCGCGTCCCCGCCACTGGACCGCTGACTCTCGGCACCCTCCAGAGACCGGCTGGGCAGTCTCCAACGTTTTACCCTGGTCAGGCGTGCATCTACTCGGAGGGCCAGATCCACCAGAGCGTTCAGTGAAGTAGGGAGGTCCAGGGCATAGATTTCCTTCTGGACGTGGTCAGCCAACCCATGCAGGAACATGTCCCACTGCGCCTCCTCGTTCCACTGACACTCTGCCGCCAGGGTCCTGAATTCAATAGAGTATTCCGATACCGACCTCTCACCTTGCTTAAGTTCGGTGAGCATTCGAGCTGCCTCTCTCCCGGCGACAGCTCGATCAAACACCCTTTTCATCTCGGCGGCGAGTGCCTGGAACGAGGCGCAGCAAGGGTCTTGGTTCTCCCACACCGCCGTCCCCCATAGCGCTGCTCTCCCCATCAACAGTGTGAGCACAAAAGCTACCTTGGCCTGTTCATTGCCAAAGGTTCTGGGCTGCAGTGAGAAATGCATAGAGCAACGAGTTAAAAATGCTCTGCAATAGTTTGGCTCACCGGCATAAGATTGTGGAACTGGTAGGCAGGGCTCCGACTGAGGAACGCCCTCCGGTGGTGTGGGGGGAGCGGCCGGTGTGGGTGGCGGTGGGAGCTCGCAGATGTTGAAGTTGCTGGGTGAGCTCAGACACCTGCGTCACCAATGCTTGAACAGCCCGAGTCGTGTCGTTAAGACCTCTTTCCTGGTTGTCCATGCGTCTAATGCTGGAATTCATGAAATCCTCCAATGACGACGAACTACTCGCTGCTACCATCTGTGGGTCAGATCGTTCTGTCATGAGCGATGAAGCGGAAGCAATAATGCAAGGAAAGTCTTTATTGTGAGATACAAAACTTTACTTTGCTATCCTATCAAATTGCTTGAAATAAGAGAGAGACATCTATAAGGAGAAATTGTAGCAGGTAATTTAATTTTTGAATACAATTCTGTGGCAGGGCGGAGGACGGGCCGAGTCGTGATTCCACACTTCCGGCCCCTAATCAGGCTAATCAATCCTCAGAAAGGGATAAAGGCCGACTGGAGACTGCAGTGGGACAGACAGCTGTCCGACACCTGTGTGTGTGTTTGTCTTTTTGGTTTAGTTTATAATTAAAATATAATTTTTATCGTCAAGCCGGTTCTTGTCTCCTCCTTTCCCTTTAACCCCCGTTGCAAATTAATTTTAATAACATTAACCTTCCCAATCATAGGTGAATGTAATGAAGCACACCTGTTCTCATCACTCGAAAATGCTAGAATGAACTCACAAATTTGCTGGAAATAAAATACCCAAATACTTAATGCCCTATTTGGGCCACTGAAAGGCACCCGGCTGAAACGCTGTTACCGGGCAGTATGCTGTCAGATCAAGAGCTTCGGATTTAGACCAATTAACTCTGTATCCTGAGAACTTAGAAAAGGAGTTAATAATTATGTGGAGGCAAGACATAGATCTAGTGGGGGTCACAGATGAATAATAAAATATGCATCTGCATAAAGAAAAAGATTGTGTGCCACACCTCCCTCCACCACCCCTGGAAAATTATCATCCTTTTCCTATCCAGGCTTGTGTCATGTTTGGCGG
The DNA here is from genome assembly GCA_032164185.1 of Moxostoma hubbsi. Taxonomy (NCBI): domain Eukaryota; kingdom Metazoa; phylum Chordata; class Actinopteri; order Cypriniformes; family Catostomidae; genus Moxostoma; species Moxostoma hubbsi. The sequence continues at coordinate 23,778,676 of JAVLUX010000039.1, read as the reverse complement.
ATGCTTTCCATTCTTTAATGATTCTGTTTAAAATTCGAAGAAGAGTGGAGCCTGTTCTGTAGCATAACAAAAATTCTAAACAATTCAGTGGCAAAGCCAATTGGCCCCGGGGCCTTACCTGTAGGCAAGGCCTTAAATACCTCACCAATCTCCTCCAAGTTTATCTCATAAACAAGGTAATTTTTTTGCTCAACCAACAGTTTAGGAAGTTCTAGTGGTTCCACAAAGTTTCTAATATCCTTTTCAGTAGACCAAGATGTGGAACTATAAAGATCAAGATAGAATACTTTAAAAGCATTATAAATATCAGTGGCCAAGGTAAATATTTCACCACTAGCATATTTCACTGAGGGAATGGTAGAAAAAGACTCTCTCTGTTTTATATATCTAGCCAGTTGTTTTCCAACTTTGTCAACTCAAAGCCCTGAATTGCCAAAACTCCACCTTCCGTGACAAAATAGTATTATATCTGTATTTCAATTGGGTCAATTCTCTGAGGCCATTTAGACTACATTTGACTTCAGCTCTGCCTCTGTACTTTTACTATTCACATCCAATTTCATAGGATCTTGTGCTTTGGATTTTTTGGTGAAAGTGGCATACTGTATAATCTGTCCCCTAAGAACCACCTTAAGTGTCTCCCAAGCCATTGCCCACAGAAGATACTGAGGACCAGTAGGTCTCCATATAGACGTTGATTTCAGCCTTTGGCATTTGTTGAAATTCATGATTTTGCAAGAGGGATACATTAAAGTGCCAACTGTATAATTTCCTTTTGTTCATATGTGGCAACACCTCTAAACACACCATGGTGTGATCGGAGACTAAAATGTTTCCAATTGAGCAATCAACAACAGATGAAATGAGGGACTTAGATATATAAAAAATCTATTCTAGAGTAAATCTTAAGGACTGATGAATTTTTTTTTTATAGTCCCTACCAGATGGGTTCAAAAGTCTCCAAATATCTGTAAGACCAAGATTTTTACATATCCTGTGAAGCACCACTGTTGCTCTAGGGGGCTTGCACACGTTTGCTTCACTATGATGAAGGAATGAGTCCATCAAAAGAAGTCTCCTCCCAATGTTATGTCATGAGGGGTGCCAGTGGCTTGCAACATCCCTTCAAGATTTATAAAAAAGCCCTGATCATCGATGTTAGGTGCATAAATATTATCCAAACTAAGACTTTGCCCCTGAATTTAAGCTAAAACAATAATGACTCCTCCTAATTTATCTTTACTTTGTTTGAGACATTTGAATTATAGAAGTTTACTTATCAGTGTAATGACTCCCCTGCTCTTACTCTTGCCAGCACTATAAAAAAAATGCCCACCCCATATCTTTCCAAAATCTTCAGCTTCCTGCGGAGAAAGGAGCATTTTTTTAAAGAAAAACTATATAATATTTCTTGTGCTTAAGAAGAGAAATAACCTTCCTTCATTTATGGGGTGCCCCAACCCATTCACATTCCACATGGAGAGAGACAATCCACTCATATTAAAATCTGATATTTTGACATTGTAAAGCAGTTCAGTGGAAAGGAGGAGGCGAGAACCGGCTTGACAATATAAATAATATTTTAATGAAAAACTTAAAAAATGACACAAACACACACATGACGGACATGTCCGTAAACGATCTCTCTCTCGCACAATCCACGGCAGTCAGCCTTTTTTCCCTCTCGGAGGCTTGATTAGCCTGATAAGGGACCGGGTGTGTAGAATCACCACCCGGCCCCACCCTCTGCCCTGCCACAGACATATAAGAAAAAATAGATAGTGTGTCAAAGACAAGATTATAAAGACCACATTCCAACATTGGTGTAACAAACAAACAAACACGAACATCCCTTAGAACAAAAAAAAAGAATAAAGATAAAACAGAAAAAAGAAAATGTGCACATTAATTCCGCACATGACAGTGCCAACTGGTGTCCATCCCTCCAAACTCAAACAGTCCATGCACGCCTACGAGAGCCCCCGCGACAAACTTGCCATCAGATTGCTTAAATCTGGTGTTTCTATACACATTTTTTGAGACAGAAATAGACAGCAAAAGATAATCTATAAAACATACTCACAAAGAGTGAATAGATCCATCCATAAAACTGTCCTGAAGGTGTGTTTCTCTGCAAAATAAACTCCAGCCGCTAGGCAGAACAGCACAAAAAGAATGTGCAGATTCTTCAAACAGTCAAACGAATGTTCAGTGAGCCGATGCACTCGGGCCTCGGCTGCAACGTTTTTATGGCCATCCTTAGCATCTATTCTCAATTTGGCCAGGAAAATACCAGTGCATATCAGTACTTCCTATTTGAGTATTTTTTAACAAAATAAAATAAAAATAAAAACTTAAATATTTTACGATGTATTAATTTTATTTTATTTAAAAAAAAAAAACGTGTGTACATTTGTAGAATTTTTTACTGATTTTTACTACGTTTATAGGTTTACTGGAAAAAGTAATGTATTCACATAGAATCTTATTGCATCACATGATTTCTTCAGACAAGTTTTAGCTAAACAGGTACAGTAGGCCTGTCAAGAAATTTTGTGAAATCCGTGATTTTTCTGTTTTTCTGTTATATAAATATTTATTAGAAACAAATGGTTAAATAAAAAATAAATCTAGTAAATATAATAAAATGGAAAAAAAAAAATCTAGAAGCCTACTTGGCAAAATATGTAAGATCTAAAATAATAGGTTACTTAATACGTAATAACGTACACGATTAATAACAATACTGGGCATCTCTACACTCAAAACAGTACTTGGCATATTTTTCTGAGCAGGTCTCTTTGGGAGGTGACTGTCCTGATGGACAGGAAAGTCCAGCTCAAGACAAATCCCTCTCCTTGGCTATACGAAAATCAATCGACAGATGTTTCCTGGGCTCAAATCCAAAAAGTGTGTGTGTGTGTGTGTGTGTGTGTGAGAGAGAGAGAGAGAGAGAGAGAGAGAGAGAGAGAGAGAGAGAGAGAGAGAGAGAGAGAGAGAGTACTTGCTTGGATAGTTATTTGGAGAGAAAAATAAATCTGCTGGGATTTGCATTGCAGTGGATGATTACTTGTGACAATTCTGCCATTATATAAGTTATTAAAAAACGTAGGAAAGCAAATAATCCAGAGCAGTTCAAAAACAAAATCATGACAGTGTTTTCAAACTGTTTTATTGAAACATTGTAGCGCGTATAGGTCTATATAAGACAAATAAATATATTTATAGATACTGACATTTCTTAAATGTCCTGTTAATTATTTCTATTACTTTGACTTCATTGCTCGCGGCGATATGAGGAAAAACAGGTTACTCGTTGACAGAAACATGTCAAAGTGTCTCTAGCGCCCCCTCTCTTCATCAGGCAGCTATAGGAACTGCACTTGTCGTCGAGTGCTCAGTATGAGCGATTGCAGCTGGAGAGACAATAACAGCGACGCGCGCACAGGTAAGAAAACCACGTCAAAGCTGCCGTTAGCGAGGTGTCAGGGCGATTTTTATCATGTCTGTCCGTTAGTTTTCCTGCACAGTATTCGAAGTAAATCTTGAGCGAACATAAAGCACGCGTGTCCTCGTCGCAATTTAAAAGCGGCGTTGGGCATGTCATGTGGATGAGGTCGGGCCTGCGCTACCTATGTATTAATAAACGAATGCTATGAATATAGAATATACTCGAATATTGACTCGCCTATTTCGAGAAAAAAAAATCCCCGTGTTTAAGAAGAAGCCCCTTTTTGACTGACACAAGCTGTATTTATGGGACTTTTCACTATATATTGACACGCCTGAACACATGATCAAAAATAGACCCTTGGGATGGTTTGATATCGCGCGAAAAGCGTTTTGTTTGTTATTTTGATATTTATCAGTTCAGTGCAAATTGTGAGAGATGTTGTTCATTGTGCCATTTTAATTCTATTAGACGCCTAAATCTGTTTACGCCTTGAAAGGAGAAATAATGGGGGAAAATACATTCTAATAATAGGGATAATATATTCCAGTGCTTCATATAAACTATAAGTTCAAGATCATTGTGAATCAATGATGGTTCAGGGATGCTTTGTTGGAATGCACCTCCTCCCCTTCATCTGAAGAACAGAGATGCGGCCATTATTCCGGCTCTTCTTGTCGTCTCATTGTGTGGCTTTTCAGCCATAAGAATGTGTCTGTGTATTTGGCATTGTTGGGGTCGAAGACTGTAGAGACTATACGATTTTTTTATTCTATTAAAATTACAATGTGTGTGTCGCTTCGTGGCTGTATTCTGATTCGGTGTTTTATAATGAATGCCTCCGACGCCCTGTAGTCTAACCCAGGGAATCCATACATGTACGGCCCTATATTCCTTACCTACAAAACGCACTTCGCAGTGCAGACATCATATGGTATCATCGCTAGCATTAGCCTATGTTAGTGCACGTTGCAGTCATTATTACTGTGTCATGTTGCATCCCTATGGACTGTAATCAAATTTGAAAGGGGGTGGATTGAGGATTTTTAGGTACCTACAAACGCCTCTACTGTTTTGTCATTTGGTTGTCTCACCTTTTTAATGATACTTGTAAATTATTTGCCATTTCTCAGTGGCTGATGGCTGCTTGATGGTTTCAAATAAACGATCTTTGACTGAGTTGACTGGATCTCAGTGGCGATTTCAATCATTCTGATATTCCTCTGCGTAATTCAGAATCAGACACGCCCCTCTCTAGGTTTAGAGATACTGAAGAGCCTTGGATATCAAGTGTGATATTGCCTTGGATTTGGAAACTGAGTTGCAATTATGTCCAAATAATTTTGGTGTAAATGCATGTGTTTTCCACCATTTTGGATGAATCTGAAGTCCATTAAAACATGGGTTCACATTCACATTAAAGCTGCATGGCCTGTCAAATCTGTGGTACTTTAATTCACATGGCAGTAAGTTAATTAAACCAACAATGTAGAGGGTATTCTCAGACTCCAGAATGGCAAATTTCAGCACATTTATCCACTGAAGAACAGAAGCCATGACTACAAAAAGTGTAGAATAATAAAAAAAAAAAAACAACAACTGCAAGCCATAATAAAGAGCGCATTTACGGTATATTCTTTCATCTGGAGAAATAACAGAGAAGAGTTAAGTTATTTTTGTCCTTGTCACGTCATCAGACCTAGTCTAAAGTGTTAACTATATTTACACCACAGGTCTGTTGAATACTTCATTCTGATTGGTTGATGGGTGTTCTAAGGCGTGCAGTTATTTTCAAGTAAGCGCACGGCTATGAAGTAGTTCCAGGTCTTGCCCGCATAACGGTTCCATATCACTTCGCCAAATTATTTAAGTTATTTCAAAGAGCCCTACAGGCTACCACAACAAAATAACAAATTAAAACAAATACATTATTTAAATATAAAGGAAAAGAATGACAAACAATATCTATAATATCCTACATTTATAAAAATTTCGATTGAAAAGTTTCCTTGGGCTCTTTCTCTCTTTCACTCTCATGTCACCCACACACACACAAACACACACACACATTGAGACTTGAGTCATGGCCAACAAATAGAGCCACACACCCCGCAACTCGATCAATACAACAGTTTCTATTATCCAAAATAACCTTTAATATGTGAAACTTTTTATGTTTCATTGTATTTTGCCCTAATCAGCCTCACATGTCTATAGTGGAAAGCACCACGCTACCCCTCCCCTCTGTTTCACTCTCACACAAACTCTCTCGGGAGCAAAGCCAGCACACCCCCGCGACACAATGGGATTGTAAACAGTTGTTTAGCAATGCAAAAGCTGCACAAGAATGATGACACTCGCTGCTGCTGAGACTTAAACTTACACTTTGGCAATTTGAAAGTGTTTCTCGCACACACGCATGTTGCTAGTTCTAAAGTGACGTTTTCATATTAGCAACTATGGCTTGAGCTGTATCAAAGCTAGATACACTTGATCAATACAACAGTTTCTATATTATCTGAAATATCTGTGGGAAAAACCCTCGCACTCCCCCTCCCCCTCTCTTTAGACACTACCACACGTGGACACGCATACATATACACATTACGCATACACTTACTCAGAAGTTAATAACAGAGCTGACATGTCAGTGCACACCTGCATCTCTGTAGGGTTGAAAACAGTTGGAAGGTTTACGTCAGAGAAGATATACAAAATTGGTGACACTCGCTGCTGCTGAAAAGTGCTTAAACTTAAATCTTGGTGATTTTGAAGCTTGTTACATGTTACTTCTGATGAGAACTGCAACAAAAAAGGTAATCCCAGAAGCGATCTCTCTCAGTTTATATCGATCCCTCAAAAACACACACAAACGCACTTTCTTATTACTCCAGTAAGTGCTCCAGTAAAGCAGCATAAGCCTCGCTATCCTCCATTGCTAGTTCTAAAGTGACGTTTTCGAACTAGCAACGAAGGCTCGTACTGTATCAAAGAAAGATGCTGAATCCATGTCGGAAGTAAGTAGTTCCACCTTGATTGTCAACAGAGATGTCTCATAGCAACCAAAGTGATAAGCAATGCTGCAATGCTAGTGTTTGTTTTACAGGTTTGCGATAATCGAAAGAAAGTTTAATCCACTGTATTTTGAACATCTGTCTCTTCAAACATTTGCTAAACAAGATTTATTGTCATATAATGTAGAAACTTTGACTCATTAATGTATATTATTTAATAAAAGTGAAGGTTTATCTCCCTGGGTACCGACATGTGTCACACACCTGCATTTCAGTGTAATCAGAGCTGAAAATTTCTGCACAAGTTGTAAGTCCAAAATAAAGTGGTGTTCCATTGCAGTTTTCCCAGTATGAATTTTAAAATCCGAGTTAAATGGGAGGAAGCATGAATCATCACAGCAACAAACTCCATCAGAGTGCAGCATAACATTCTGTCCGGGGCATAGACAATGCTCCAAACCCAAGAGAAGCACATACACACACACACACTCACAAGGCTAGCTCTTTCTTTCAAACATCTAGATGAAGCAGAGCTGAATGTAACAGAAGGCAAGGTCTTCAAAACAATTTTCAACTTATCACACCTTTTAAAAACGCGATGGTTATGGTGTCTTCAGTCACGTCAACTGCGGTTTGCAGAAACACGTTTCAGAAACCGTGGCGCACCAACTAAGCTTATTACAGTAACCTGAAAGAATAACAGACATGGGCGTTCTGAGCATTGTTTCAATGAATTGGCCAGCGAGTCTTTACATAATGACAAAATATCATGCATTATATTTTGATTATGCTCTCTTTTGTACTTATTGTAAGAGACTACATTATAACAGCCTTTAATAATGAACAGCCTTTAATAATGAAAAGACACTGGAACAATGACATGCAATTCAGCAGCCAAAGATGTATAACATATACGTACATACATACTATATATGTATATTTCTATGTGCCCCCCTTCGCCCGAGTACTCGACGAGTACTCAAGTAATTACGAGTACTAGAGCACACAAAATGACCAAAATGCTTATCCCTATGCTAACCACAGCGCTACGCACAACGACCGTGCACTGACCGTGACCATGTCTTATCCAGTTTTTGTGCCAGCGCAAGTGTGCGTGGGTGGGAAAGTTTGCGCTAACTGTGAATGTGTTTAAGTTAATGAAGCTCCACAAAGTGCAATTTGCTATTTTCCTGAGAAATAGGACTTTTCAGAGGTACGTTTGTTTTCAGTGCAAAATCTAAACTCAGTTCCTGCATTTGCATTTTGGAGATTCCCCCAGCAGGTGGTAATGATGTTCATGTCCAAACTTTTAAAATATTGTGGAATATCAAATAATTTCCATGATGATCACTGTTGTAACCGTTTTATGAAACAAAAATGAATGAGACTTGTGTTAAACATTTTAGAGGTAATGGTTTATTTTATTTTACTTCATTGCATACAACCCATTTACATTAAATTCTTATATGCGTTCTTTGTTTATTTTGCTGTTTCTTGACAGGGAATGGACTATATAATAAGATGTTCCAATAGACTTAGCATTAACCTTAAAGACCTTATCTTTATGTGAGAACATTTTACCCACTTTTAGAGCAACATAGTGGGTATTTCACCTCAAAACAAATTGTAAAGTGTTGTGGTTTAACCTGATAATAAGGACAGACTTATAAAGACCATAAAATCTCTGACAAAATGCCATACAGTGTCTCTTAGACCAGCATTTTTACATGAGTATTTAATTGGCATGGTACTACAAACAGAGGGGTTTAGCTTAATGCCGCACCAGTCTCCTCAGACTATAACTGGCATTAGAGGGTGTGATATTAGAGGGATTGTCATAGACCTAGTGGTTCATGTAATTTGAGGTGAATTTGCAGCTGCAGAGACTAAGGCCATTACCACTTTGACAGAAGCGTGATGAGCTGGATTCACAAATTCCACGTCTACATGCATCCACATGGTTCTTTGCCCTGGGAACTTGAGCATGACTTTTCTGGAATGTTGTTAGCCATGAATTAAAACATATGTTTGTCCAAAAGTCTGAGACCACCAGCGAAAATGCCTCGATTTTGCATTTTTCTGGCTTAATATAGAATTGTTGTATTGTAAACACAAAAGTTCGAGTGAAAAGTTGAACTTTTCCCGCATAGTTTTAAAGCTGCTTTACAGGAAATCCTGCATTAACAAAAAAGAGATTGATCGTTTTGTAGTTTGTTTAAATATGATTGTAAATTGTGTATAAAAATTTTATAAATAATAATTGCATTTAGAACCCCAGTGAGCAAGCTGAAGGTGACTGTGGCAAGGAACACAAAACTCCATTAGATGTAGTTTAATGGAGAAATATAACCTTGTAGAGATGGGCAGTTCGATCCTAAAGTATTGATACTTCCAATACTGATGTGGTATCAAGAATATCCTCACATAAAAATATAGATTCTGAAGATTTTTTGAACAAGTGTTCTCATTATTTAGATAACATAAATATGACTGCATCTCATAAGATTTGAAGTGGAAAAAATAATTATATTAGTGAATTGTTGCATGACACCGGAACTATATTTTTTTCTGCTCATCTTGACCCGCAGAAATGCTGAAATACACCAGCAGTCAGTGCTCACCCTTTGAGTCACAGCACTCGTTCAGCAGTGCTGAGATAATGACAGAAAAACAACTGCAGTTATTCACACTAAATAATGACAAACCTAGACGTGACAAATTATAATGGGCTTGGGTGACCATTTTTACAGGTTTATTTAAATTCAGAGGTGTTAAAACATTGATAATGATCTTTAATCCTTGTTAATAAATTATACCCTTATGAAAACTACCCATTCTTTTATTGTAGTGATATTGTATTAACCATGACTAGTAACCAGTTTTTTGTTTATTTTTTTGCTGTAACTATGTTTTGCTACAGCATTACTGTAGTATCCATATTGTAACTTGGTTTTAGTAATAGTAACCATATAATAATATCTATGGTTAATTTTGTGGTATTATATGTGGATTATACTTACTAATGTTTAAAAGGTAAACAAAGCAGCCTTATAATTTTCTGGTTAAGCCTATAAATATATACAAAATATAAGTAATAATTTAAGTTAATAATTTTATCTAAAGAATTTGTAAAATTTAATAGAGGTATTTGTAACGATTGCCTATACTGGCCTAAAAGTACTTGGTATTTGATTGAAAAGAAAATAAGTGTGATCGCCCATCCCTATAACCTTGGGAGAAACCAGGTTCACTCTGGGGGGCAGTTCCTCTCTGTACAGTACTCTCCCCATTTTACCAAAACTTCGTAAAAAATTAGGGACATCTGGGAGGCGAATTAGCGATAAACACACATTTCTGTATGGAAACGGCTTACGGGCAGATTTATTTTGCACTAAACCAAAACTTATGTGGCAAAGTGTTTTTTTAGGCGTGACGTCATCACGCACACCATTTTTATTGATAAAAGTCCATTTGAATGGAAATGGGCAGAAGATGGCATATTTAGCAAAAAGATTTTTATGCATTTTCACTTTGTTGATAACAAAATAGCGCGAAAAGAAACTAGGCTATAGATACATTGTCCTTTTGTTGGCTGATGAAGGCATTTGTTGGTAGTTAAATGATAGTCTATGTATTACATTTCAAGAGTGTAGTCCATCAATAGACAAAGGTAAAGCAGGCAGAGGTCAGTGAGGTGCATCACAGTTCAACCGGCTCTGGTAACGTCATGATATGAATTCCGAAACAAATAGAATAATATTAGCGTAGATGCCATTAAATTTTTTTTTTTTGCAGAGTTACAGATCATGATAGATGTTTCTGGATTTTTCGTAAAATCACACCGGTAAACATATACGCCAATACGATATATCGGGAAAGGCTAATATCGGCTGACCAATATTTAAGTCGGGCACTAGTGGAAACTTATTCCATGATTCTTGATAATAACTCCCAGGGGAACCATGTATAAGAAGAGAAAGCAGAGGACCTAAATCTGATCCCTTTGGCACTCCACACTTTTGTTTTATTTGACAATTCCTCATTTACACATACAAAGTGGTAGTGGTCTGATAAATGGACCTAAACCATGCTAATGCAAGTCCACTAATGCCAACATAATTCTCTAGCCTATTCAAGAGAATGTCATGATCTATCGTGTCGAAAGCATCACTAAGATCTAAAAGCATTAGAAGAGAAGTGCAGTCGCGATCAGATGATAAGAGTAAGTCATTTGTATCTCTAATAAGTGCAGTCTCTGTACTGTGATGAGGCCTAAATCCTGACTGAAATTGTTCATATATACCATTTCTCTGTAGAAATGAACATTGTTGGGAGGACACTACCTTTTCTAGTATTTTCTATATAAATGGTAGATTTGAAATCAGTCTATAATTAGCTAGTTCTCTAGGATTAAGCTGTGCCTTCTTAATAAGCGGTTTTATAACTGCCATTTCAAAGTTTCTTGGGACATGTCCCAAGGATAGCGAGGAGTTAATACTATTAAGAGGAGGTTCTGAGCTTAGTTGGTATTAGATCTAACATACATGTTGTGGCTTTTGATTTTTTTGAGAAGTTTTGTTAGCTCTTCATGACCGAAGGATTGAAGTTGCTCTTGAGGAAAATTATGAGACACTTTTTTCTGAGGTGCTGTGACAGTTCAATGCATAGTTCCAAATTTATTTCTGATTATTTTAAGTATATCAGTAAATAAATTCATGAAGTCATTACTAATGTGCTGTGATGAAATATCTGGTTCAGTCGAGGCTTTATTCCTAACCAATTTAGCTACAGTACTGAATAAGCAACTAGGTTTGATGTGGTTATTCTCTATGAGTGTGCTCAAATATGCTGACCTGGCAGCATTTAGTGCCTGTCTGTATACTTGATGTAATAACAGAAAATCTAAATAGTATTCTCTAGCACTCTTGTTAGTGTTGCCCCCCCTTTGATAAAAGAAAATTAAATAAAAAAAGCCCCACACCATGGTACAATGATCACACTCATGCTCTCAAGGGAGCAGCTCAGAAAATGGAGCACAAGTGGAAGAATTCAAAATTAGAGCTATTTCATGCACCGCGAAATAGCTCTAATTTTTAATAAAAGACAAATATCATCATTCAAAATTTGTATTTGTTTTTGTTTTTCCAAATTCAATACAGAATCATTCTACACTCTGTTCATAAGGGAGTGACTCATCATGAGAGTCATTTCACATGCCAGTGAGATAAGAGAAGTTGCTTATGTCATCATAAGACCACTCTGAAGGCACCTCATGGCAACAGATTTACACTGTTTTCTTCTCATCAGATCCAGTATTGGGCTCTAAATAGACCGGCAGGATCTTAGGCAATTATAATGTAGTCAGTTTGACACACCGAATAGCCAACACATTAAAACCACCTGCCTAATAATGTGTAGGTTCCTCTTGTGCCACCAAAACAGCACCAACCCTTCTTCTCACCACAATTGTACAGAGCGGTTATCTGAGTTACCGTAGACTTTGTCAGTTCGAACCAGTCTGGCCATTCTCTGTTGACCTCTCTCATCAACAAGGCATTTCCATCTGCAGAACTGCCACTCACTGGATGTTTTTTGTTTTTGGCACCATTCTGAGTAAATTCTAGAGTCTGTTGTGTGTGAAAATCCCAGGAGATCAGCAGTTACAGAAATACTCAAACTAGCCCATCTGGCACCAACAATCATATCTTTTATATGTAAGCAAAATGGACATTATAACTGAAATATACCCATATGAATTAGTACCCTTATGATATCGAATTGTAATCTAATTCAATCGAGAGCTTGTGAATCAGAATCTAATCAGCTCTTCCCGCTACGAGGACTGTATTTGGATTAGAACATAACTGGCCCTGCCCGAAAGAAGGTGGAGAATGAGAGCATAAAAAAAGAAAAAACAAGCGAGAGCTACATAGCAATGCTGAGCAAATTTAGGTCAGTGATAAAAGGGTAGTCAATCGCGTTGAGAACGTCACAGACATTCAACTATTCTAACACACACAATCACAGACACACAAGCCTAATGCATGCCCATGGAGAGCAGTGTTATTCACTTTGATACAGAATAAACAAGCAAATAACCCCTAAGGTGGTACACTTTGACTTGTCCCCGGTGCAATCCAAGGAATTATCACTAATTCCAACCAAGCAGTTCTTGTAACATGGTCAAATCTACAGATTACAGATTTGTCTATGGCTACATAACAAATATATTTTATAAAGATAAAAACAACATTCAGAGATGTATATTTTTTGTATTGTGGTATTAAATCCATGAATTTAAATGATGTGCATAGTTTTAACATTAAAGGAATTGATTACCCATCAATGAAAATTCTGCCATCATTTACTCAACCTCATGTCATTCAAACCTACGTTTTATGATTTGGCATACAATTGCACCTTTTTTGAAGCTTGAAAGTGAAACACTGTCCTCTGCTATTGTATTGGCAAGATGCATGGGATGTTTGTTTTTTTCTATTTGTATTCTGAAAAAGAAAGAAAGTCATAGAAGTCATTTTGAGTGAATTATTCCTTAAATTTCTTTGTTTGGTTTTGGGGATCAAAACCAACCCAGAATTGGCATTCTTTTTATTGGACAGGTAAGCTTACATAACTGTAAAGCATGTGAAATATAGTGCCATAAGGACTGATCTGTGTAATTTTGGCTAACTTGATCTTACCTGCTAATGCTGATGAATTGCAAGCCACCTTGCTTCGTTACTTTTAAATAGTTTTAATCTTCTCTTTATACTAAAAATCAGGTATACAGGATAAATTTAAGCAAATACGCTGATTTCAATTTCTTGATCGTAGTACAACATATGATATACAAATCATACAATAGTGCAACATAAAAGTGCAGTGCAACAGTAAACTGTCTGGTAGTATGTAGCAGTATATGTGTATCAGTATGCTATCTTAGCTGATAAGTAGTTCTGTTTCATTCATACTGACCACCAGATGCAGTGTAAACACTACTGGATTATCGCAGCGCCAGCAAGATAGGTCGAGAGAATATACCAACAAAGTCACGTTGTGACGTATGCTGAGCCCTGGGTGTTATAAACCACAGTCACTCAGCACTCTGCCTCTTTCACTTTCTCGCCTGGTTGAAATAGGTTGTTTTGGTTAAGTGATATATTGTGCTGTCAAGTGCAGCTTACAAGAGCAGGGAGATATCGTCCTCACAAGCTGTGTCAGCGCGCATCTACGCCACTTCAATGGATTTTAAGTGTTTTAGCTGCGTTTTGGTGAGTTCCATTCCTTTTTGTCGGTAACATACTGTGCCTCTCGGTGCTATCCGGTGGTTGGTGTTTTCCGCGCTATAAGTTAACGGTCTCCCATTGACATTATCATCATCCATTCAGTTATTCTGAAGTTTTTTCCTCGAACTTATGTGATACTCTGTGCCCCTCGGTTCAATCCATTGGCCATTTTAGATATTTATTTCTATTTTTCATGAGATATTTCTTGACATTACCTGTCTGTTCACCCGGAGGAATTATATAATTATTATTTTCCTGTCTTCTGCTTCATTACCATCATTCTGCTTGACTTAATCCTTACGGTTCTATCCACAGGTGTTTTTAGTGAGTAACTATGGCTCACATCTCGATTACCACTGGTTTCCCACTGACTTGTAAACTGTGCCCTAATAATTTCCTCCCGAACGACGGTCATAACATCTGCCCATCGTGTTTAGGTGTTCAACATCTGAGAGAGACTCTCACGGACCCGCGGCTCCGTCTTGCTGAGTTAGACCCCAATTCAACGGTGAAACTCCTTCTCACACTCAGAAGCGCAGGGCGTCTGTGGCAGCCGGTGCCCTCCTCCCATCTAAGAGGAGGGCCACATCGCGAAGTGATGAACATTCGCGTGTCGAGGAAAATTCACTTTCTAAGACAGTTTCTGTGCTTTCTTCAGAGATTTCAGAGCTGAAATGCCTACTTCACTCGCTTCAGCCTGTCACATATGCTACACCTGTGAAGATGACAGGAGGGTGAGAATGTTCAGAATCGAGGAACTGGGGAAGAGTCTCTTGAGTCCCCTCATTTTTCACATCATTCTGACTTGGATGTCCTTTCTACGATTGCTTCTGATTCTTTTTTTCATGATCATAGGAATGCTGTGGATGTTGTGGCATAACCATCACCTCAGGATGTTTTCACTAGTTTTCCAGCAGCGGAGGGGTCTAGTCTTTTGCCATGCCACCATGTAAAGATTTTGTGGCTGAATTTTCAAATGCCCTCACAGGTTCTGGTCCGCCTAAATGGCGCTCAAAGATTGCTCGGACGTTAGCATCTATGGCTGAAGCAGATTTCATCGGGATGAGTCGTGCTCCAGAAATAGAGCAGCCTGTTGCAGCTTTGGTGGTGTCTCCTGACAAGTCTCTACGAGGGAATGTGCGATGTCCCAGTGCGCAATGTGGTCGCACAGATTCATTACTAAAAAAGGCATACGAGTCTGTTGACTACATAACTCATGCAGAAAACACAATCTGTCAGTTACTTCTTGCTGCTACGAGTACACTAGAACCAGCAAATGTTGATCCCTCAATTTCACTGTTTCTGCAAACAGATCTTTTGGCAATGGGCCATGTAACCCGAGAGCTGGGTAGTCTTGCCAGCAGTTCAGACCCGACATCACTATGCCACCCCTGCGACCACTAAAAGTCGCACACATAAAGCCTGAGGCACTCAGGCTGGCGGTCGATCGTTTAGAGTACTGGAGGACCAACACAACAGACCCTTGGTTTTTGACGACTCTGAGCAGGGGATATACTCTACAGTTTCGACGCCGGCCTCCCAGATTTTCAAGAATCGTTCCTACGGTTGTCAAAGATGCAGTTTGTTCAATGGCCCTGTCTCTGGAAATTCGTTCACTGTTACAGAAGGGAGTCATAGAAAAAGTTCATCCCCTTGTTCAGGGAGACGGGTTCTATTCAACATATTTTCTTGTTCCGAAGAAGGATGGTGGTTTCCGCCCAATTCTCGATTTGAGGCATCTGAATTTGTTCCTCAAGATCCTTCCTTTTCGAATACTGCACACAGCTGACGTTCTTTGGTCTGTGGATGATTGGTTTGTAAGTGTCGACCTGAAAGATGCATACTTTGACATCCCAATTGCTGTTCATCACAGAAAGTTTCTGCATTTCAGTTTCCTGAATCAAGCCTACCAGTTCAAGGTTCTACCTTTCAGTCTATCCCTTGCTCCTTGTGTCTTTACAAGGTGTGTGAAGGTCTCTACAGCTTACACACATAGCTTATGGTGCAAGCTGTGACTCACTTCACTGAGGGCAGCTCATATTTCAGGAACATGCACCCAGACAGCGGATGCTCTTTCCAGGGATCGAGTACATCCAGGAGAATGGAGACTTCATCTAGATGTTGTGCAGGAGATCTGGCTACGATTTGGAAGAGCAGAGGTGGATCTTTTTGCTTTGGAGATGACCACTCACTGTCGTCTATGGTTCGCAAGGACAGAAGTGTCCAGCCCCTTGGGCCAGGATGCACTGTCTCACGAATGGCCAAACTTCCTACTATATGCGTTCCCACCTATCCCTCTGTTATGGGAGGCGTTACACAGGATCTCCCTGTGCAAGCACAGAGTGCTACTCGTGGCACCGCGATGGCCAGCCAGACCATGGTTTCCTTTGTTGCTAAGACTTCTGTCAGGCAATCCATGGAAGCTTCCCCCCAGGAAGAACCTCCTCTCCCAGATGGAGGCCAGCGTCTGGCACCCGGATCCAGCTCGCCTGCAGCTTTGGGTCTTGCCATTGGGTTAAATCCTTCTCTGGATCATTGTAATTCTGCAGTTATTCACACAATCTCCAATGCCAGGGCTTCTTCCACACAACAGAGTTATGCTGCCCATTGGAGGCTTTTTTCTGCATGGTGTGAGAAGCAGGGGCTCGATCCTGCAACGTGTGACATTCCGAGCATCTTAAGCTTTCTTCAACATTTACTGGAGGAGGGCAAAGCAGCTTCCACCTTGAAAGTGTATGTCGCTGCGATTTCTGCATATCATGTTCCAATTGGTGGATCTTCTTTTGGATCTCACAGTCTTGTCTGCAATTTTCTGAAGGGTGCACGCCATCTTAAGCCTGCTCGGAATCCTCACTTTTCTGTGTGGGATTTGCCACTCGTGCTTGCATTCCTTTGCTCATCCCAGTTTGAGCCCTTGCAAAACATTGACTTGAAATGGTTAACCTTGAAGACTGCCTTTTTGTTGGCTATTGCTTCTGTGAAATGAGTCAGTGAGTTGCACGCACTGTCTGTTAGCGAATTGTGCTTGCGTTGGTTGCCGGATGACTCTGGGGTGGTCCTTCGACCCAATCCTTCTTTTCTTCCAAAAGTCCTTCTTCCTCAGTTCGTTAACCAGCACATTAAACTTGCCTCTTTTCAGACTTATTCAGAGTCTGATTTAAGTGCTCAACTTTTGTGTCCTGTTCGTGCCTTGAAGTGTTATGTGGACACTACTGCTCAATTTAGACAGTCAGACCAGTCATTTGTCTGCTATGGTGGTGTGAAGAAAGGTGCTCCAGTGTCGAAGCAGAGGTTGTCAAACTGGATAGTGGAAACAATTACACTGGCTTACAAGGCAGCAAGGCAACCATTGTCCTGGGGGCTAACTTGCCATTCTACTAGGGCCATCTCATCTTCATGGGCTATTTTTAGAGGAGTTTCGTTGGCGGACATCTGCTCTGCCGCTACCTGGGCTTCTCCATGCACGTTTGCCAGGTTTTATAAGGTCAATGTTGCTGCTCATGATGCCATGAGTTCTGTAGTTCTTCAGGAGCGGCCTTAATTTTTCATCAGGTCAGTGGTGTTCCTGATGACTATGTTGGTATGGGTCATCCAGTAGTGTTTACACTGCCTCTGGCAGTCAGTAGGAATGAAACAGAACATTAGTTCCACATTTAACTGTGGTTCTGTGAATTCCGGATGACTGCCAGAGTTCTTGGTCACTCGGAATGCGCGAGAAAGGCGTACCGAGGCAGAGTGCTGAGCGACTGTGGTTTATAACCCCCAGGGCTCAGCATACGTCACTACGTGACTTTGTTGGTATATTCTCTCGACCTATCTGGCTGGCGCTGCGATAATCCAGTAGTGTTGACACTGCCTCTGGCGGTCATCCGAAATTCACAGAACCACAGTTACATCTTTAACTAACGTTTTGGTTTATTCTCAAAGTTTGTTGTAAAACAATCATAACTGTGTAATTTTAATAATGCTACCTCATCGGTCAGCTTAATGCCGGTGGATCACGTTCAGTCTCTTTGTATGTTACGTCATTGTTTTGGTCGATGCTTGCTCACTCGCGTCCCTGTGGAGTGTGTGCACGAGCACAAGAACAGGTAGCTGGCTGCAGTTCACTTAACGGCCACAGGTGTCATTAATAACAAGAGTTTCTGAATCTTACATACAGCAACTTTAATGAAAGCTGGAGTGTTTATGTACAAGCATAGGTTTGACAGCTTCATCTAAAGCTAGTAGTAGTAGTAGTAGTAGTAGCATATATTCCAGTTTAAACCTGAAGAATAGACTGGCTTTATGAGTCAATATATGCATTCATTCTGATAATATCTCAGGTTTGTGTGTAATTAATGTTTGTCATACTGATTCATGTTTTGGAAAGCAAAAGGAGCAAGCAAAGCATTTTTTTTTAAAAATGTGACGTTAGTAGAGATAATATTAACACATTAAAGACTTGTGCACACACATCTCTCTCTCTCTATTTCACTATTGAATGATATTGTTTTTATGTGAGGTGGTGGCTTTGTTTTGAAATAGCATACTGCAGTAGTTAATGTATCTACACATGAATGTAATGAATTAAAATAATTACAGCCTTGATTTTTTACTTTGATTTAATCTTTTTTTATTTTATTGGACTGCCTAAAGTTAGTAATAAATTGGACTCAAAAAATAATGATAAGTGGGCGGCACTTAGGGTTATTCAATGACAAATCAGCTAAATTTCAGAAATTTCACCAGCTCAAATGTTACATTTTGTTCATATATATATTTTTTAAAGAAATATACAAATAAATGAATATGAAATCAAAAATATTAAAT
This sequence comes from Moxostoma hubbsi, assembly GCA_032164185.1. Taxonomy (NCBI): domain Eukaryota; kingdom Metazoa; phylum Chordata; class Actinopteri; order Cypriniformes; family Catostomidae; genus Moxostoma; species Moxostoma hubbsi. Next base: position 23,760,113 of record JAVLUX010000039.1, on the reverse strand, counting down.
GTCATGGATCAACTGAGTAATCCATTGTTTTGCAGAGGGGGGTCAAAAAGAGTTTCGCTTATGATTATGCGCTAAATTTCAAGTGTCATAGCAAAGGGTCTGAATACTCAGCAACACTTTTTGCTTTGTCATTATGGGGTATGGAGTGTAGATTGATATGAAAAAAGTTAATAATTTTAAGCATTTTAGCTTAAGGCTGCAACATAGCAAAATGTGAAAAAATTAAGGGGTCTGAATACTTTATGAATGCACTGTATATGGTTTAATCCCAGGAATATCAGGCTCCCAATGGGGTTCCATCTGAAAATGTTTACATTTTGACTCTTTACCTGAAAATAGTGCAGCTGTTGAAACAGACATTATTGCCCATTAGTACCCAAAAACAACTTTCATTTTTAGATGGACATTTCACGCAAAATCAATCATCATTTACTCACTTTCATGTTGTTCCAAATGTGTATGACTTTCTTTCTTCCATGGAAACAAATGAGATGTTAGATGTCTATACAATGAAAGTGAATGGTGACTGAGACTAACATTCTTCCTAACATCTCCTTATATGTTTCAAACAAGAAAGAAATTAATTTGGGTTTGGATCAACATGAGGCTGAGGAAACGATCACAAAATTGTAATTTTTGGGTGAACTATCCCTTTAACCCTTACCTCACCTTTGATCACAGGAATCCACAGGACTCTCATGGTTCACTTACTGACACATCTGAAGGCTGCAAATGTGTACAGTGTGCAGTTGTCTTTACACAGTATCCCAGGATCTGTGTTCGTTGTTGATCTTGTGCTTTCTCTAGTCACACCCACCCTCGCAATACCAGGTTTATGTTGGTTTGCAGAAGGTCCGGGATCTGTGCCAACTTCATCATTCTCGTTGCTTGCACACACACACACACACACACACACGCACACGCACACTAGAGAGCCAACTGGGCAGGTTTTTTTTATGCCTTAACCCCCACGATAAGGCACCATCAAACAAAAGACTACAGATGTCAATGCCTGTTTAGACGGTGCTATTCATATACACTTGGAGGCGTGTTGTGTTGTGGTATACATACATTTTTCACTGGTTGAAGTCTGGACAGGTTTAAAAGGTCATGAGATATATAGTGGGGATCCAAATGTTTGAGACCACATTTAATGGGATTCAAAATTTATTTTAAACAAGCAAATAAGCAGAATGTTTTGATGTAAAATTATTAAGAATTATTTATAATTCATCCCATTTTTAGGTCACATCAAATAAGCAAATTTGTGAAATTGACCATGGAAATTGTTTTGTACAAAAGGTCAGATTTTCTTGTTTTTTATTGAAAGTGAAACACAGGATGCTCTTTGGAACATTGTCAAATCATCCTGTATATCAGGTTTTCCACAAACTTTTCTAGTCCATGTCAGTTCGAGTGCATGCTGTCATTAAAGCAATAGGGAGGCATACTAAATACTGAGTAATTCTGTAATTCATGTACATTTTTCAGTTTAAATTTTCACTTGAATCATTGTGCTTATAATTTGCAGGCTAATTAAATAAAGCATTAAATCAGAGAAATGATTCATAGAAGCATTCTCAAAAGTGGTCACAGATTTGGGACCCTACTATATATGTTCCTTGTGGTTATAGAAATGATTTGTACCAGTTATAAGATTTAAGATATGTATTACATACATTTTAAAGGAATACTCTGGTTTCTGTACAAGTTGAGCTTAATCGACAGCATTTGTGGCATGAAATTGATAACCACAAAAATGTATTTCGACTCGTCTGTCCTTCTGATTCCAGTGAGGAACTTACAGTAGAAGTGAATGGGGCTAATTTTTGGAGGATTTAAAGGCAGAAATGTGAAGCTTATTATTTAATAAAAGCACTTACATTAATTCTTCTTTTAAAACTTGTATATTATTTGAGCTGTAAAGTTGTCATTTTCACAGTTGTTTTAGGGTTTTCTGACATTACACGGTCATGGCAACGAAGTTGTAAAATTGGCCATATAACTTTACAAAGAAAAGATTAGTGAGCGATTTTATCACACTAAAATACTTCCATCTTGTACTATTCTCTGAAAACAGCAAGTATTTTATCATTTATGGATTGGCCCCCATTCACTTCCATGTAAGTGCCTCACTGTAACTTAGATTTTTGCTTTTTTTTTTTTTTTTTTTTAAAGAAAAGGACAGATGGGTCAAAATACATTTTTGTGGTAATCAACATTATGCCACAAATGCTGTCGATTGAGTTTAAGTTGTACTGAACCTAGAATATTCCTTTAACAAATACTGAAATGTAATCACATTACTAGTGCACCGAAAGCATGGAAATGGAGATAGCAGATCTCCTGAATTCTTGTGCAAATACTGCATGTTCCAGACAGCTTGTGTGATCCAGATGCACATAAAACAGGTGAGATTTTCCCCACTGCCCAATGCAATGACCTGGAGAATCCAGATGGGATAGTTGCTTGACTGTGGATTCTAGTTGAGTAAGCAGAGCAAGGAAGCTCAAAGGGAGATCAAAGAGAAGAGCAATTAGTTGATATAACAGGGAAAGTATTCAATAAACGCTAAAGGGATACTTCAGCAGCTGTGTTTAGTCGTACAGTCACACTGCTTATGCTTGCCATGATATTGAAGATGCTGTTAATGCAGTCTTAAGTTACTCTCTTCCGTTTCTATAGTCTTACATGGACCAAAGGGAAGCCTTCCCTCAGTGAAAGTTTGGTAAATCCAGAATTGACCACAAACTAAGACCTGAAACATACTTTACGTATACAGAGTAGGGATGCCAATTTTCAGGCATTTTTATAATCGATTGTTGTTAACAGTTTAACTTTAAAAGTATATATGCTGTGTATATATTAACTTAACCTAACTTTCTCTGCAATATTCTCTTCAAACTGTTGCTTCGTTATGACAATAGATGATTTGAAAGTGAAAACTCACTGTAGAAGTGGACAGTTAACACTAATTTCCACTATAGCGCCCCCGGCAACAACATTGAGAATACAACGCATACTTGTGTTGTGTAATGAATCACTGTCGGACACATTTTGGAACGCAATAACTTATGAAATCGAGTTTGCAAAGCGTCTTAATGCGGAGCTAGTTGGTTAGCATCTTGCATAGTCTTGTTATGCTTAGCAATTCAACAGAAGTGACTAGCCAGGTTTAAATTGGCTTATGGGCTTTTCCAACTTGAAAGTGTTAACCCAGTGTCATGCTAATCATAGGTTATCTTGTTCTGTTTCACATTGCTCATATCTCACCCAGGGTTAGTTATTAGGCTAGTCCTGGGTATTCTTTAAAATGGTGAAAGTATATGACTACACTGCACATTTGTATATACTGTGTTTGGATATAACACTCTTGATCATCATATAGTTATTAAGTTACTGACATAGCAAATCATTGCTGCCATGATGTACACAAAAATCTATTTTAAAGTGCCATGAAACCCCCTGATTTAGTCCGTTCTCTGCAGAGTTTTAAAAATGCTACGAAACTGGGCATGGCAAGCAATGTAGTGAGGGGAGTTTGTTGCACACCAGTATTTCAAATGTGTCAGTTACTGATGAAAAAGCATGTAACACTGTTAGCTATGCAGCGCAAAGCATGCACATCTCTCTAGTAGTTTCCTAGGTCACTAGCCATTCAACATTTTCACTAGACGTAATCGCCCACCTCGCAAAAAGTGATAAAGGTAACTGGAGACTGTAACTGCGTGCATTTATATGGACATTATTTGAACAAGAATTATTTATGTTTAGCATGGCACAGTCCTAAGTGACCTTTAGAATATCTGTCATGAACTGACAGAACAGGGGAAAATCTGTCAATAATTTATCCATAATTCATGGAAGTTTTAACCCCTTCATTCTAAATTTACTTGCGTATGTGAAAGTTTACCATTGTTCTGACCCTGTTTAATAGTGCCATCTGTAATTATAAGGCCATTTCCACGGAAATCATGTTTTGTTGTTTTAATGACCATTCAAACTAAATTCTGTTTACCATCTACTGTCGAGGCGTGGTAATAATGCGACGTAAATTGCACCTGGCAAAAAGTTTTGTAAATAAAATGTCATCTATAATGAGGCTAATTAAATAGATTCCATAGAAAGTAGGCTTTTTTGTTCTGTAAAAAAAGATAAAAAATTACAATGACGTAATTTAAATACTCATGTGGTTAAATTGGATTATGGGTATTTAGCTAACAAGACACAGGTTTTTGCGCTGAAATGCTGTGCACAAAAGTGGCGCAACTGTTTATGAATTAACCGCACAGTGTTTACACATGGAAATTAACAAAAAAATTAAAAAAATTGCTTTCTTACAGTAGTTTCTGCATACTACGTAAGAATGGCAGAACGTTGTTTAACATTTAAATAATTAACTTCACTTTTAATCCTGCCCTTTACACTCCAGATGTAATAGGCCCAGGGCATTACTTGTGTGTGTATGTGAGTGAAGAATAAAGCATAAAAAAAATATCAAAAGCTCATAAGTTCCAATGAGCTGTTGAGATGCCTGTAGGGCTGAGCATTTCATGATGAATGTGTTTCCGCAGGCTACTTGTTTGTTGAATAGTCAGGATAGCTATAATGTTATACAACATGTGTAATCCTCTTGTGTAATCCTCTGGGTAGCTAATTGAATACCACTATACCATCAGATTGACTTTCATGATTACTGATTACATTACTGATTACAAAATATTAATGTACTCATGACTGCACAGAAGTTTAATATTATTTTGATCTTCATGACCTTTTAACGGCTTAACACTCTTATGCTATGGAGTGGCTATGTGTCCTGTCTAGCAGCAACACAATTGCTGTCAAGGGCAATTAAGGAGTGTTTTCTATAGTAATGTGATAATAATGCTAATTATAAACACAATTATTGTATCATCATCTGGGGTGTGAGTCTTTTTTGCCTCATATAAGGACATATCAAAGCAGTTTTGCAAGTGTTGCAATGTGCTTTACAATGGTGTATATAAAATTACTACAGAAAGGCTTGCAGGAGGTGTAGCTTATTGGCATGGGAACACGTTGGCTTGCTCTATTTTAGGCAGTAACCCTAAGCTAGGCCGGCATGTTTGACAGTATAAATATCCAGGTTTGCACCGGCACTGTGACTCTGTTTACATTGAGCTTGTGACAGCCTTGTGTGAAGCAGTTGGAAGAGACAAATCTTGGCGTACAGTTATTGAGTCAACCCTCGTTGTCCTTTGAAAGTTAGTGGACACCACTGTTTTTGGGAAAATAAGCATCGAGATGAGATGGTTGGTCTGACAGTCACAGATGTTATGGAAGTGTCTGATAATGGATTACGGATTTTTTCCTAATGGATTTCAGTTATGTATTTCTGCTTTAACAAGATACATTTAGGAACGTTTCTCTCTTAATGGATTTTTATCCATTAGTATCATGTGCCGTAATCCATCTCTTTATATTTTTTCCTCTTTTTGAAAGTCATGGAATTGTAATAGTGATTTTCTTCTTTAGATGTTTGAGCAAAACAGAATGCTGAAGAAAGATTTGCTTAGGTTTTCTATTTACCTCCATATGCCAGTGATGCCATTAGCCCCGCTATTGTTTACTGTACAATAGTACATTTTTGTTCCCTCTGGAAAGGGTCCATTTTAGGAATCTGTTCAAGAAATGTATTTTCTGTCAGCACTGAAAAGCCATTTTTGTCAAGTGTTCAGAACAATCACTTATTTATTCCTTTTCTATTCCCCTTCCCTTCTTGTTAACATCCCCCACTTCCATGACTCGTAGCCACATTCGGACTTGCTATGGACCAGCACTGCGATTTATTGAGCTCCTCACCCAATAGCCACACAGCACATTACAACTCTGCCGACACCATGGCAACCTCCCTTTCTGGAATGACCATCAAAGATCATCACCATGGCAATCAGTTCCATAAGGAGAATGGAGTTGCGGTGGGGCTTGTGAGACCAGGCGACTGTCCAATGAAAGGTGAGCTTACTTCTATGGGAAAACTGGGTTCATTGTGTCACCACAAGTCAAAATAAATACACATATACTGAGGACCTGATTGGTTGTAACTAATGCACAAGCTCTGTAGTGTGTGAACAGGGTGTGTGTGTTTTATGTTAAACGGCATACAAATACAATTAAAGGACAAGTATAATTTTCCTTGAAGGATACACTGGCTTAGAATGTGGTGTGCAAACCTATGGTGTTTTCTCCATGGCCATTAAGGACAAGGATATATAATGACAATCAATCACACAAAAATCTAAACACATTTACATCTAGAGCACTTTATTTAATACAGTACAAACTCTGTGTTATTTAGTGTGATTAATTATATAAAAAATAATTTTGTTATATAAAAAATATCTAATTAATCACACCCCTCTAACCATACGTAAAATCTTTAATATTTCTGTGATGTGATCAACTTAGATGTTTTTGCGAATCTGTGGCAGTAGGGGGAAGTCAGGGCAACTACAGCTGCACAAGCAATGCGCTTCGTCAAACCAACTAGAGCAGACAGCACTTTCTCCACATATGACATACTCTTCTGCTCAAAGACAATTGGAACGAGCACAACAGAATAAAGGGATCTCGAGATGTGTTTGAAACTACGTTTAACTTGACATAGCATCCTAAAAACACAATTCTTACAACTTCTGAAAACTAGTGAGACATAAACATGCACTCTTGTGTCTGTGTGACACATGAGTATATAGACCAACAAAATAAAAATAGCACAGATGGAATAAGGCCAATGTTTTTTTTCAATGATACAGAAATAAAACAAACAGCATTTAGACTTTTAAATGACTTTTTGTATTCTCTAAATGATTACTGTGCTTTACATGACTGTTACCACAGTATATGTATACACGTATATAATGCTTTTGAATTATCTGAATTAAAATATTTAGTATATATTGTATTTAGAATTTTTTGTAATTATTATATTGTAATTTATCTTTATTTGGGGGACTTTCTACAGTATATACACTACCGTTCAAAAGTTTGGGGTCACTTGTCTGAAATGTTTCTCATGATCTTAAAAATCTTTTGATCTGAAGGTGTATGCTGAAAAGTTTGAAATTAACTTTGTAGACAAAATATTATTCTGCCAAAACATATACATTTATTTAATTACAAATCTAAAATTTCCTAAAAAAAAAAAAAGTTTTTGAAATGGATGACTTGGATCAAAATATGAAGAAAAGAAGCCAATAAGTGCCCAACATAGATGGGAACTCCTTCAATACTGTTTAAAAAGCATCCCGGGGTGATTCCTCAAGAAGTTGGTTGAGAAAATGTCACGAGTACATGTCTGCAAAATCTAGGCAAAGGGTGACTACTTTGAAGATGCTAAAATATTACATAGTTTTGGATTTATTTTGGATTTTTTGGTCACAAAATAATTCCCATATTTCCATTTCTATTATTCCATAGTTTTGCTGACTACTATTATTCTAAAATGTGAAATAAATAAATAAATAAAGAATGAGTAAGTGACCCCAAACTTTTGAACGGTAGTGTATGTAAGGGATAATGTACAGTCAGCCGGTTGTTATCGCACAATAAAACCAGACAGGGTGATCAGGACGCCTACGCGAAGTGAAGGGGTCTTGTATCACCCTGAAGGGGTTTATTGTGCAATAACAACTGACTGACTGTACATTATCCTGCTTATTACATGGCTACTAAACAAACAAATAAATACATGGACATAAAATATTGATTTGCTTTGAAATCTGAAAAGAAATTTCTGAACAGCTGGAATCAACCTCTGGTTTGCAACGGAGTTCTGATGATGTTAATTTTGTGAAAATGCCTGTCTGACTCCTCAATAATCACCCAATTGCAAGACTACTTACCAAATAAATAAATAAATGGACATGAAACATTGATTGTTGGTGCCAGATGGGCTGATTTGAGTATTTCTGTAACTGCTGATCTACTGGGATTTTCACACACAACAGATTCTAGAATTTATTTACAGATTCTCAGAATGCTATTCTGAGATGCGGGTTGGTGCTGTTTTGGCGGCACGAGAGGGACCTACACAATATTAGGCAGGTGGTTTTAATGTTGTGGCTGATCAGCATATATACAGTATATAGCATATATATGCAATTAATTTGTTAACGTAATCATGTTTAAATCAAGCATGAATTGTAATTCGGTTAATGGCCCTAATATGTGTGTGTGTGTGTGTGTATATATATATATCAGGGTTTCCGTTGTCCGGTAATTACCGGACATTGGCCGGAAAAAAAATTAAATGTCCGACTAAATTAAATCTCTCCGGTCAAATTGTCCGATTAAAATTGCCTAATAATCCCGCCCCCCTAACACAATCTAAATTTGAGAATAAGCCTAAAATGTATCCAGAGTGGACCAAGCTTCCCAAGATAGCCTGTGTAATCCTGGTCGAGTGTTCCTGCAGAGAGGGGGTTCTCGCTGCAGAATCGAATCAAGACGAAGCAGCGAAGTTGCCTTGCGGAGAACAAGGTTACGCGGCTTATGCGCATTGCAAGTTGTGGAGAGACACTGGGAAGTTTTGATTTTAAGTCGGCAGCTGCACAATTCAGCACTGCAAAACCGCGTAAAAAGTAGCCTAAAATGACGCGAGACAATGTTATAGGCCTAGTCATTTGTTTGTTCCAGTTCATTTGACAAGGAGTCATTTCACGGTGGCCAATTTAAATGTTACCAGCTAAATGAGACATACTGAGAGTGTATAATTAAGTTCGCTTGAGTAAAAACAATAGGCTACTATTCAGATATTTTATATGGGGAAGGGGGATTGGTTTGTTAAACAATGAATGTGAAACGCCAATCAGACGTTCATGTTTTTTTTCCGTCTATTTGAAAGTTAGGCTAATAAACATGTTGCATTCTATACGGCCTGATTATGTCATTTTTTTAAGTTACATAGCCTGCCTCCAGTTTTCCTCAACTTGACTAATTAAGAGGCGATATTTGACCGGCATATCATCAAAATGTCCGTAAAACGAAACCTCTGCCGGTCACTTTGACCGGCACCATTTTTTTCTAGCGGAAACTCTGATATATATATATATATATATATATATATATATATAGGTATATACATATTGTATATTTAGTATATACTATATATAAATATATATACTGTACATTTCAGCATAACACATTTCATGATTCTAAAGCCTTCCGGCTCCTAAATTTTGAAAAAATGTAAGTGCAAATTATTTGTAAACGCAGGTGTTATGCTGAAACGAGTACATATTTTTTGTTAGTGTAATAGTGAGATAGTGATATGACTGACAAAATCAGATATGTCTTGACTGCCAAGGGAACAGTATTATCAGATAGGGTGGTCCTATAATAGAAAGTCTTGTATGAAATAATCAGACCTCATTAACGAACTGATTAGCACATGATACATTCATCATAATAGCTTATGCCTGCAGATGTGTTATCCCTCCTAGCATTAATTAGCATGCCTTCTACATTTTGTTTCCTCCTGCCAAGAGCCAACGAATAAATGAGATGAGGGGGATTAAATTATCAAAGACATAGAATGTTGTATGCTCTTTATACATTACATATCGTTGTTTCAGATGTTTTCCGCAATGGTAGCAACTCTTTGATACAGCCTTTTTAATTTCTTGACATAAACCACAAGGCCATGCCTGAATGGGCCCTCAATCTAAGTTTTGCAGCTGCATGTGGCACACTGTAATCCAGGCATGTTGGTCACCCCAGTTACAAAACACTCTCTGGTACCGATTCAACCCCATCACACACCCTTCTTTTTTTGGTTTATGTGTGTGGTCTACTGTTTTTTGTTTATAGACCTTTTTGAAAAGCCTACTGCAATGATATTTGTTCTCAATGGGTTATAGAAAATGTAAGGAGACTTGATAGGCACTGAACTTTTAACCCAATCTAAAACCCTCATATTCACTCTTCTACCAAACTTCTAAACTGTTGTCTTATTCAACAACTGTGAAAAGAAAAAATTTAACTTTACCCAGCTGGAGTGCTACACTCTGTGATTGCTACAGTCATTCTAGCATAGTACAATTCCAAATGTCATTTTTGTGAATCAAACTAGAATCAAACATGTCTGCCCCTCTGTAATGGTATTTGGCAGATTCAAAAATAAATGGTGTTGCATGATAATCCTGGGAATATCCAAAGTTTATTTGTGAGAAAAGTGTTTTTTTTAAGTGTGGTTGGGCAGATGACATACAATACTACATGAAAATAAACTCAAGATTTTAGCTTAAATGAGGTAAAGTGTATATTTCAGGTGCTTTGGTCACCATTTCTCTACAGGAATAGTTCTCAATTCATATTTCATGTCAACTACCCAGTTGTCTGTTCCAAAACCATAGCCAAACATTGAATTCCAAGAATGTGTAAAGAGGAGTTATTGACTGATATTCTTTTGTAAAGGTGCCAGCTTGCCACAATGTCTTCCATTGTGTACTTCTATTCACAAGCCCTAAACAGAACTAAAACTGCCTTTCTTATTTCCTATGTGACCCCCTGAATTCTTTAGTGCGTAGCTTATATTTCCCTAGTTTACAGCCTTCACTAGTGTACACTTTCTCCCCTTTTGCCCTCTCTGTAATGCCCCAATCAAGGAGGAAACACTACTCAGAGCACATGCCACAAATAAATGGCACATACTCCAAAGGCGCACCAGAGAGTGAGTATGTTATAGATAGTTAAGCTTTAGTATGTTAGTGGTACTAGAAGCATAGTATGAACATTTTTATACAGCAGTCAGTTTAGGACCTCGAATATGATTGGAACGAGCAGCATTCCAAGAGTGCTGGTATTTGGTATAACAGCACAGGGGCGCTTCACTCTTTATATCACACTGCTTGCATGTGTTTGCAGCTTCCAAATAGTGGTGGGGGCTGGTTTTGCAATCGCATACTAGCATACTATTCTTACTGTCTCCTATATATTTAAATGGATTAAAGAGTAGTGTGGTAGTATGCAATTCCAAATTTAGCTGGGGAATTTTGATTCATCCAAATCACTTGAACCTTTTCAGTCCGTTCACCAAAAAGATTAGTTCCTTGTCCATTTCTGAAGACATATTTACACCAGTAGGTGACGACAAATTAGAGTCTTTTATGTTATGAGTAAGCCATTGAATCAGATATTTGTTAAATTACACAGTCATTCTTGACTGAAACAACCCTGCAAAAAATACCAGCATGTTTGTTGGGGACTGGTCCCCCCATCATGGGATGCTGGTGGACCCCATCAGGCTTTTAAAACTAGCTTCAGCTACATTGTGCTGGTGAAAAACATGGCTAGCCAGCTTAAACCAGCCAAGACCAGCATGGGAATTGCGTGCTGGTTAAGCTAGTCTTTTTAGTAGGGAAATGGAAGTGAAAGAGAGCGATTCACTTAAAAGATTCATTCAAAAACACCATTCACAAACAAAACATCACTAGTTTGAAACCAGAGTATGAGAGCAAGCTGTGCTAGATGCTTTGGCATCTTTTGGAACTATCTTTGCTGTCCTAGAACTGACTGGCTAGTTTTTGTCTGAAACTCAATTATTTATTATTATTTACTTGTTTGTTGAACTGTTGTATAGAAGTAATAACACATTAGCAATCGTGCTGTTGTTCTGAATACTAACATGGTTGAGATTACCTGCAGTGGTGCTTTCTGATATTCAGACCAACATCACTCTTTCAAGTATGAAAGTGCTTAAATGTAGATCTGGAAAAACACTATAGGGTAAAACATGCATTGATGTTTTTGTTTGTTCACTTTTGTAGAATTTGTAGCATTGCACATATATTTCTTTGAAAGAAAATATGGTTAATTTTCATTTCAGGATGTCACGGTTGCTAAAACCAATGTTTTCATTAGTGTTGTCCCTTCTGGCATTCTGCTAATTAACCAAGAAAGATATTAAATAGTAATAGTAGCATGGTAGCACACCATTCCAGACATGTAACAGAGCTAAGTACAGCAGAGAGTGCCCCTAGTGTTGAGTAGGTGCAATTCAGTTTGTGTCTCATTTCTAATGCACTTTCTTTGCTGTTCTCCAAATTTTTGCATTTATACAGTTTGAATGGCAACATTTTCTTTTTCCTTTTTTTTTTGGACTTAACCTCCTTCCCACAATGTTTGTTTCTTGTTAGCAGTTGTTCTCCAGCACTGCAGCCAGTTGCTGTTATGGGTTGCCCAAACTTGACTTGGCATGCATTTTTTCTTTCCTTACTACAATGTTTTATTTGGCAGTAAAATGTCTCTTTTACTTTGTATTCAACAAATATTACAAAATTAAGTTGCAAATGGTTATTTTCTTGGCCAAGTTCAAGGATCTATTTGCATTAATTTGGGGGCTGGGTAGCTCAGCGAGTATTGACTACCACCCCTGTAGTTGCAAGTTCGAATCCAGGGTGTACTGAGTGATTCCAGACAGGTCTCCTAAGCAACCAAAATTGGCTTGGTTGCTAGGGAGGGTAGAGTCACTTGGGGTAACCTCCTCAGGGTCTCGATTAGGGGTTCTTGCTCTCAATGGGGGCACGTGGTAAGTTGTGCGTGGATCGCGGAGAGTAGCATGAGCCTTCACATGCTGTGAGTCTCTGCAGTGTCATGCACAACGAGCCACGTGATGTGTGTGTGGATTGACGTCTCAGAAGCGGAGGAAACTGAGACTTGTCCTCCACCACTCAGATTGAGGTGAGTAATCGCATCACTACGAAGACCTACTAAGTAGTGGGAATTGGGTATTCCAAATTGGGGAGAAAAGGGGATTAAAAAAAATACAAATTTTTAAAAAAAAATTATTTTCTTGCAGGGAAATAATGTGTGTTAAAGTTACATGTTGTGGCAACAATTCAGTGTAACTGACTGTTCCAACATGTTTGATTCTTGTTATTAAAGGAATAGTTCAAGTAAAAATTTAATTCATTCACCTTCATGTTGTTTTAAATCAGCATGAATTTATAACGTCAAACACAAAAGGAGATGTTTCTACGAATATCACAGCCGTCTTTTCGAAACAACTGCTGTGGATAATGCTTCATTTTAACAGAAAACACCTTTTGTGGATGCTGTGGTTAAAATTAAAGGTTAATTTAAGTATTACTCTTCCAAAATTCTTTTAACTTATGCTGTGTTCCATTTAAAGTTGAATTTCGGATATTACTACCTGACATCTCAGACTTACAACCATAAATGGTTTAATTTCCCGATGCCCGATTGCAGTTGTTTCTTTGTCAACAAAGTTGCCTGGCAGCAAAAATGTGGAGATTACATGATTTTATTTCTATTTTGATTATTTATTCTATAATAGTTGCAAATTCTATTATCAAGTGGCATTCTTTTGCACTTTTACAAGTAGGAATTTTGAAATTCACTGGAACACAGCATCTGTTTATAATACTTTATTTTGCATAACATGTTTGTAACTACAGTATTTTATCTCTCTCACAGAAGAGATTTCAGAGGAACAGGTGGATGTTGAGCTCAGTAAGGCTAAGGGCACCTCCTCTGTTGAGGAGGAGCAATGTGGTACGCATTTCACAACCAACTCTCGCTCCATTTGTGGCTTGAATAATGCTTTTGAAGATGCTTTGGAATGCAGCATTTGTCTTACCTTTCAAATAACACATTTTGCCCTATATTTTATGATGTGGGTATTTATTTTTATTTATTTAATGGAATGCCTCTCACTAACTGCCATGATAAATATACAGAGTTTTGCAGCCTTAATTTCAGTTTTGGATATGTTTTCTTTTCTTTTAAATAGTTTATATAGCAATGCTGGTCTTTTCAACAGAGGTGTGTGAGTTAAACATCTAACTGGCTCTATTACAGTAGAGAGTTATTGACTAGCAGCCCTTTAGAACTCAACTAATGTCTCACTGAGTTATTGAACTAAACTTTTAATTTCTGGCTTGCTTTTATGATGTTAACAGCTTGCTTTGCTTTCATGAGAAAACCTGGACTTCCTTTTGTACCTTGGCGGGTAAAGCTGTTCAAATGGTTGTTTTATAGAGGGTCCCCAGGATTCAAGAGAGGAGTGCACAGAATATCAGCCCATGGCTGTGGAAGTGGCGAGTGGTATGAACCATCTGCTCCATTGACTGCTGCCTTTCGTGATCGACAGGCTTTGCTAAAATGTCATTTTGTGCCTTAATTTATGTGGATGCTTTCTTGCTTCACACCCTGATGCTTCTAATTTTCATATTATTTTTATTTGTGGTATATTTTAATTGTGCAGGATTTATTGTGCTTCTGTTCAGATTGGGCCTATGGCTAATGGGAATGTCATCTTAGAACATGATATCAAAATCTCCTTTTCTTGCTGTGAAACCCTTTTATGTTGCATTTATAATGGGATAAAATTTGAAGCATAATATAAGAAATATAGAGACCCCCAAAAAGTATTTGGACACTTAAGCCACACTTAAAAATGCATAAACGCCATTGCATGGGATAACAAAATATCAATATCATGCATTTTTTTTAAGAAATATAGCACAAGCCCATTTGTTAATCAAACATTTCACAAAGAGAAGGTTATTTGCTCTTATTGTACATTACATTAAATAACATGCATTATAAAATAGTAGATATATTGTTCACTTTATACATCCACTAAAATTAGCTTAACACCAGTTGGTTAAAAGTAATTGCAGAAATTAGAGAAAAGTTAATTTAGTCCTGAGAAAAGCTCTAGTATATTTTTTTTGGCAAATGACACTTGCTTGGATATTTTGTTCCTGAATTCAGTGAAATGTTTAGTTTGACTTGAGTCTCCAAATACTTTTTAATGCCACTGTATGTATGTATGTAATGCATGTGAGGACATCGATCGTATTTCATTTTGACATTACTACTGGGGCATACTGACAGGTTTCAAGCTTTAAAAATCAAATTAAAATCAAGGGAGACTGTAGCTCCATTCTTACTTTAGTTCTCATGTGATTAGTCATTGAGACCTCTGCCTGTGCCAGGGACGGTGTGATGTTATGCCAAGTCTGGAATTAATGTTTTGTGCCAAATATCTGTGAATTTCAGCCACTGCAAACTGGTGCCCTTAATGACTAAATGTTGGGAAAACTAATTTCTCTCACAGGTCATAATGCTTTAAGCCTCTTAAGACCATTATATGTTCAGTGCTTTGCAGATATTTTGTTGGAGTGCATGGGTGCCCGTTTTTTGCTTTTGTGTTGTCTGAAGAAATAGAGTGTAGTATGTCAATAGTGTGATTTCATGATATGTATAGGCAAATAGTGTTCTACAGGTGAAATTGCTAGATAATGTGCTGTACAACTCTTTAATGCACTCTTGTATGTTTTTGTCTCTCTCTGTCACATGTCCTAATCATTAAGATGGAGGTCCTGGGGCCACAGGTAAAATGCTTTATTTTATTCTCCACAACCAATTCTCAGAATGTGTCATATTAGTGTCATGCATTATTCAATTGTCATTGAGCTCCATGAATTACAATGTAGTAGTTTTCTTTCTTTTCTTTCTTTTTTTCCAACTAAATTCAGTGCTGTTTTTCTGGTATTCCACCTCATTGTCTTTTTGGTCTTTATCTTATTCTGGTTATTTGGTTTTGTGAATACACAGAGGTGTGTTCATTTTATTATGTTATTATCTAGGCGCTTTTGATGAGCAGGAGACTCCTCCTCTTCCATTAATATTCCTCTTAAAGTTGATTTGTGTAATTTTATAATGGTATAACTTCTCCCATCCCAGCTATGCAGAGACAGCTAAAGTATAATATAGACATTGCTAAGTTGATTTTCCTGAACAGACTGATCACACTGTGAATTCAGAAGCAATAGGTCAGACAAAAAAAAAAAATATTTGATACTCTACTGGAAAAGAAAACAAGTCCTGCTACTGAATTGGTCTCTGCTTACCAAAATTTTAACCAATGCCCCCAGTGGGCGAAGCTGGAAGTGTTGTTGTTCAGCTTCCAGGTAAAATTTAAATGTCCACAGGGTGGCACCAATAGCGAATTTGAAATGTGTTTAATTTTATACTTTTTTAAATTATGTAATGCAGACAGGAATGCATATTTTATTAACTCCTTTAACCCAAAACCCAACCCTAAACCTATCCGCCAGTGGAGTAGAAATAACATTTTAGAGTGAAAATGCAAACACCGAATCGCGTTCACCAATGTATTGTTGAACACTATTACTTTCCATGAGACCAGAACCCGTATCTCACAGATCTGTAGCAGCACAGGGAAAGGAGAATTAATTCAAATAGATACAAAAATGTCTCTTGAAGGATGCCGCTTGTCAGTAAATCGGGAGAATAGGGTCCATTTTCAAGGTACATGAACATTCGGAAGCAGCATGTAGATTTCCTCTGTTTTTATGTTGAAAGGTGTAAATACTGTGTATCTGTGGCACTATCAAAGCAATGCTCTTTGTTTGTTTGAGCATTCTGGCCAATGCAATGCAGCAGCATTGGCTAAACCAATGAGATCATGAGACAATGAGGTCATGAGTTTGGGGTAGGATAAGAGATAGACTGATAAATGGTTTAACCAATATTTTTAACTGATATTCACACTTTTCCACCTAATCAGTTATCGGTTCATTAATATCAGGTTTACCAATAAAGTTAGACACAAATATTTTAAGAATTAATTTACACGTTTTAATGTAAAAAAAAAAAAAAATTAAGTGGGGGTGTTCAACATGAGAATATTGCAACTAATATTAGCTACATTAATTCTTTGTAGACTGTGTGCAAAATTTACTTTGTAAAGCAGGTCTCCTTTAGAGGTTAGTGATAAATTATGTAGTTGTTATCGTGTCTGAAAGCAGAAATACAACAAGAATTAAAAATCCATTATGCATATCGGTTATCAACACTAAAACACAAAAATAATCAGTATCGTATTGATAATTAAAAAATATCAGTTGATTTATAGTTAGGATTATCTGTATGGTGGGGGGTTGGGGTTCAGGAAACCTATTTAAAAACAGTTTGGCGATGCTAAGGGCATTGAAATGACAAATTTCACCTTTCATTTTCTCAACTTTTTACAAGCAATCATGTACTTAAGTTGTACCTATCAGCTCTGTTTGTGTTCACTGTGAAGTCCTGTTCCATCCATTACTGTTTGTGTAATGTTACCAAAGGCCAGCAAACCAGTTTGCTATGTTTGGTCGACGTCTTTCCCCTCAAATTGTCACCACATGTGTTTTTGGTTTCTTCCTTATAGTGTAACACTTGTCTTGGAGTTTTCAGCAGTTTTCCTTGGAGCACATTTAGTAGTTAGAAATGGGAAAGTGGTGTAGATATTTCCATTGTGCTTTCTATAATCCAATTTACAACACCCTCTGCCTGCTTTGGTTTCTGTGGTGTACATGAAGGACATGGTGAATGGGATATGCACAACCCAATCGTAATATTAGTATGAGATGGCAAAATAGAAAGTTGGCTTGTATAAAAACATACAACTTTTACTCCTATAGAGAAAAATAAACAAACCAACAAACAATGTTGTTATGATTTTTCCTAAGTTTAACCCCTAATCTAAACCTAACCATAAAGTCTTACTCCTCACCTAAACCCAAAACCTAACCATGATATCAATAGTAAAGTCTCTGTTGTGTACCTTGAAAGACAGAGAAACATCAGGGTTTTGAATGAGCATTCTTACAAACATAAACTTAGCCATAAAGTCTAATTCCTTATCCAAACCATGATTTTAATAGGAACATAGCGATATCTTACAATTTTCCCATCTTGTGCTTACTAATACGAGTTGTCATGACATAATGTTTGATATGCATTATTAGTACAAGTAAGGCAAAAGGACTTTGTTTTCAGCTTTAGCAACAGGGCTTTCTGATGGTTACGAAGAAGTTCAAAAACACTCAGACTGGAGCTTTGAAGACCATCGGAGGAGACAAGAGAAGGATGAGGACATTCTAAAAAGCAGTTGGGCTGGACAACCAGTCCATTCCCATCATGGGCGGACATCCGTCAGTCCAGACCGCACCAGGAGCCTGTCCCTGGAGAACATGCCACCTGTGAATTTTTTGGTCCGCAGTGCTGCCCTAGAAGACCTGACAACTGTTGGGGAAAGAATCTTAGAACAAGAGGAAGCCCCTTACAGCGAATCCCTTCAGGAAGAACTGCCCTTGCACTGCAATGAGAGCCATGCTGAAGAACTGCTCCAAACTTGGACCAGTAGGGCTCAGACAATTCCTTTTGAAACTGTACATACACCCCCTGAAACCAAAGACAACAGTTGTACAGAACCTCTTCTACATAGAGAAATGCAAACAATAGGTACAGTACAAGTTGATAACCACATGAAGCACACAATGGATACTGCTGATAATGAAGCTGGCGCCACTTTAGCAGGGACCACTCATCCTTCTACGAACATAATTGATTCTCCAAAAGCTGTCCACAGCTCCCCTGCAAGAAAATCCTTGGTGCCAGTGGCTCAGTTCAAAGGTCTGTGCAGTTGAGCTCACAGAATCCCAGTGCTGTGTCTCTTCTTTGGTTTGCCTCCACCTATGTTTTGTAGAGCTGCTTAGCTATGCACCAATCTCTGTCTTTATAATGAACATCCTTCGAAATAACCAGCGCACTGAACACAGCCGTTTGTTGTCCTGCAGTTGTTTGCTACACAGCGTCATTTTGGGGCACTCTGTCATTCTTTTGTTCCCTCTTGCAACCTGTTTTGCGCCGATTGACGAAATTCATGTTTGCTGGCCATGTTTCCATGAGTTCAGTCTGGCATGTCTGTGTGCATGAATATGTTTGCATGCGTTCACAACATTATCAACTGGAGATCCCCTCACATTAATTTATAACTTTTCGCAAACTTTCTGTGCAGCATTGAGTTACTTAGACCAGGAAAGTTCCAGTTGAAATTTGCAATTAAATAAACAGATGATAATAATAATAATTCTGATTCACTGATAACATTCACATTGTTTTAACTCTGTTTTCACAGCTCAGTCCAAGACCAATGGTGATGCTGACAAGAGGGTGAGTGCTAATAGCTAATCTGTAATCTATCTTTCTAGCTCTTCCACTTTCATAGAGGTTTTTTTTTTTTTTTTTACCATATAATTTGTTTTTCTCACTATATGTACACTATGCAGTACTCATCCATACTTTTTTGCTCTTCATATAAAGACCCCAAAAAACCCCAGCAGCAAAGTCAGACCCTCCTCCCTAAAAACACCTTCCTTCATCCCGAAAAAGTCCCTGGCCTTCTTTAGTAGATCTCCATCAGTATCTGCCAGCAGTGCTGGGCAATTCAGGGCGAGAGTAAGTATAGCTGCTGAACCCTGCGTCCTGACTCTTCTGTGGAGAGTGCTTTCATTTTGCACCACCATAATACTGGCAGTATGCTCTGGTGTGATGCTAATGGTGTGATTACAGGGATATTTCACCCAAGAAATGAAAATTATGTCATTATTCACTCACAATCTAATGTTGCTCCAAACCCCAGATGAAATTCTGTCTTCCGTAGAACACACACACAAAAATATTCTTCACACAGCTTTTTGCCATTTAATGAAGGCGAATAGTGACTGCAATGTCAATCTCAAAAAAGGCCAAAAAAACACTTGTTAAAAGTAGTTGATACAAAATTCAGGACACTATTTTCCATGTCATCCGAAGCCATAGGTTCACTTTGCGTGATGCACAGACCAAAATTGTATTTGTAATTCACCTTGAATTTAAATAATTGATGATAGGTGTGCGTCAAGGTGAAGATGATAGGTGTGCCCAATTCAAATGCGGCGACTATGGTGCAGGCTGGATGTCAGTTACATCAAATCTCATCGGTTCTTGAGTGTCCCATGACCAAACGTCATGGCATCAAACCTGCACTGTAGTCGGCAAATTCATTTGGATGCCGCATGGTGAGCTCATCAATGATTTGTTTGATTTGAAATGGAAAAGCTTTCGGTCTGTTCTTTTCACAAAGTCATCGTATGCTACCAATTTGTAGGTGCATTCAGAATATGGTGAGTCGGATAAATTACTTCTTCTCTGGTTTTATGGTGTGTGTGTGTGTGTGTGTGTGTGTGTGTGTGTGTGTGTGTGTGTGTGTGTTTTTTTTCTTTATGAAATTTGACACACCAGTGTGATTATTCACTTTCATTATATAACAAAAAGCTATGTGAAGATTTAAAAAAACCTGTATTTTGTGTTCTATGGAAGAAAGTCAAAGGGGTTTTGGGCTACATGAGTGTAGGGGTGAACTATCCTTTTAACAGTAGCTTTTCCTCTTACTCACTGACAAACACATAATTTACTTAAAGTTCCCTGTCCCCTACATTTTTTAGAGGTTTTGAAAGGCAGCACTTCGTAAAGGCAACTGAAAACTGTGAGCACGATTGAAAAATATTTAGATTGCGTAACATTAGCAGCATCTTTTTTGCTTCAGTGCAGTAGGCCTAGAATTAAATGTAGTTTTATTTTATTTATTTTTATCAACAATGTGGACTTTTAGAAAATATATTTCTGTAAAACGCGTTTTCTAAATTTTAATGAACCAACATATGTCATTTCCATCTCAACTTATATTTTGTTTTACATTTTAAAAATTTTTGAAAATAAAATTTTTTATGGATCCTAAATGCATACTATTATGTCAAATTTTCACACTTGTTGCATAATTTAAATCACAGCTTGAAATGGGTGCAAAATGGTACTGACGCACAATAAAGTATTATATTCTGTTCTTGAGTGATATTTTTCATTTTTTCTTTGTTTTCTTCACATAACACATCTCAAGTATGGTAACTGAGTGCACTAACAGTGAAAGGGGAAAAAAAACTTTTTTTAGTTGCAAAAATTGTTGGTCATGATCGAAATGACGCCACAAATGATGGACAGTCATAAATTGTGTAAAAAGTGAAATAAATAATATTCACACAATTTATTGTGAGTTTATTGCACCTTTTGTTTAGATTAGTGGTTTAAACAAGTTATGATTCATGTTTTTATAATGGATTTTCATAGTTTAGTATTGAAAATCTAGGGGTGGGACAAGGCTATAACAATAAAATATAAAATAAAGTCATGTTCAAAAGTTAGTAAGAGAGTTGTAATGTGACCTTCATTTATCAAAATAAAAAAAATGAAATCTGTTTTAATAACAACCAACCACATAGACATAAAAGTGCCTGTAGCTGAAGAAACATCCTTACAGAAACTGACCATTAGCAAATAGTTCTGTTTTTTTAGGCATTCGTAAGCCAGAATGGAATGTAGGTATTGATGTTTCTCTATTTATTAAATATATGTTTCTGTATATCTCTAGGCTCCTAATAGTGGTAGACCCCATGCTGCTGGTACGAAGATTCCTGCCATGACTGCGGTTGCCAAAAATGGAAAAGGTAAGAAAGGTTACTTACACAAGGGAGTTTATATATATATTTGTTGATTAGGACCATCTGACTCCGCTACGCGATTCAATTCGCCCGCTCCCGCCTCGTTTCAGCGGTATTCGCTCCACCACCGTTTCACAGGCAGCGATCACTACTCTGCTTCTTAAGGATGCAATAGAGCCCGTCCCTCCAGCCGAGATGAAGGATTTCTACAGCCCTTACTTCATCGTACCCAAGAAAGGCGGTGGGTTGCGGCCAATCTTGGACTTGCGAGTTCTCAACTAGGCTTTGTACAAACTCCCGTTCAGAACGCTCACGCAGAGACAGATTCTAACCTGCTTTCAACAGCTAGATTGGTTTGCAGCGGTAGACTTGAAGGACGCTTACATCCACGTCGCCATCTTGCCTCGACACGACCCTTCCTACGGTTCGCGTTCGATGGCCAGGCATACCAGTGTAAGGTCCTCCCCTTTGGCCTGTCCCTGTCCCCTCGCGTCTTCACCAAGGCTGCAGAGGCAGCCCTTGCCCTGCTATGAGATGTGGGCATCCGCATACTCAATTACCTCAACGACTGGCTCATTCTAGCTCACTCTCGAGAGTTACTATGCACGCACAGGGACCAGGTGCTCAGGCACCTCAGCCGTCTAGGGCTTCAGGTCAACTGGGAAAAGAGTAAGCTTGCCCCGGTTCAGAGCATGAACCGGCATGGAGTTAGACTCAGTTGCAATGACAGCGCGCCTCACAAACGAGCAGTCAGTGCTCAGGTGCCTCGCTCTCTTTGAGCCCGGCACAGCGGTTCCTCTACAACAATTCCAGAGGCTCCTGGAGCATATGACATCCTCAGCAGCGGTCGCACCGCTCGGATTGATGCATATGAGACCGCTTCAGACTCGAGTCCCGTGATGGGCATGACGCCACGGCACATTCCATGTGGTAAACACTCCCTCCTTCCGTAAGACTTTCAACCCTTGGACAGACATCTGTTTTCTGTGGACCAGAGTCCCCCTACAGCAGGTGTCCAGATGTGTTGTGGTCACCGCAGACACCTCTCAACAGGGTTTGGGCGCTGTGTGCAACAGGCACGCTAGCCGCTGGCTCCTGGACAGGGCACTGGCTGCTTTGGCACATCAACTGCCTAGAGTTGCTGGCTGTATTCCTTGCCCTGTGGAGGTTTCTCCCACTGATTCGGGGCAAGCACGTATTGATCTGTTCAGACAGCACCGCAACAGTAGCGTACATAAATCACCATGGCGGCGTACGCTCTTGTCATATGTCACAACTTGCCTGCCATCTCCTCCTTTGGAGTCAGCAGCGACTCATATCCCGAGATCGATTCGGCATGGCACAGGTAGATCTCTTTGCCTCCCAGGACAATGCTCACTGCCTGCTCTGATACTCCCTGACAGAAGCCCCTCTCGTGACAGACTCATTGGCACACATCAGGACCGAGAGGCTGCGCAAGTACGCATTTCCCCCAGTGAGCCTTCTTGCACTGGTGCTGTGTAAGATGAGGGAGGATGTGGAACAAGTCACCTTGGTAGCTCCTTATAGGCCCACCCGGACTTGGTTCTCGGATCTCTCGCTCCTCACGACAGCTCCTCCCTGGCAAATTCCCCTGAGGAAGGACCTTTTTTCTCAGGGACGGTGTACCCTCTGGCATCCATGCCCAGACCTCTGGAAACTCCACGTCTGGCCCCTGGACGGGACATGGAAGTGCTGAATGACCTACCACTTGTAGTCGTAGACAAGATCAACCAAGCCAGAGCTCCCTCCACTAGGCAACTTTACGCCCTGAAGTGGCGCTTGTTCGTGAATTAGTGTTCTTCCCAATCTGAAGACCCACAGAGATGCTCAGTTTGGTCAGTGCTCTCGTTCCTGCAAGAGAGGCTGTCCCCCTCCACCTTTGAAGGTGCATGTAGCCGCTATCTTGACCCACCACGACGCAGTGGACGGCAAGTCCTTGGGTAAGCACGACTTGATTATCAGGTCCCTTAGAGGCGTCGGAGGCTGAATCCTCCCCAGCCAAGACTGTTGCCCTCCTGGGATCTCTCAGTGGTCCTCTCGGGCCTTCAGAGACCCCCCTTCGAGCTGCTTGACTCAGTTGAGCTCAAGGCCCTCTCCTTGAAGACAGCCCTCCTGATAGCCCTAGCTTCCATCAAGAGGGTTAGCGACAATTGCCTGGAGTTCGGTCAGGCACATACTCATGTTATCCTGAGACCGCGACCGGGCTACGTGCCCAAGGTTCCTACGACCCCCTTCAGGGATCAGGATGTAAACCTGCAAGCAAGCTGTCCTGGGAGGAGGCAGACTTTTGGGAACCTAAGGTCTGTATATGACTCCTTTTCTGGGGCCGTTGGGGAGGGTTACGTGTGGCCGACACAGCTGCTTCTAGCATGCAGCAGCCTGCTTGCACCTGTGTCCGCAGTTCACGTAACATGGGCTAGTGCATGGAGCTTTTGAACAGGACCCCTTGTGTCACTTCATTCGACACAACGTTGAGTAACAGAAGGGGAATTTCACGGTTACTGCTGTAACCTCCGTTCCCTGAGTGAGGGAACGAGACGACGTGTTGTGTCCCTTCTGCCACGGCACTAGACCTACCACTGTAGACCTACCCTGTACCTTATTTTTGGCTCCTCAGTGCAAAAACCTGACTGCCAGACACATGCCTGCTTCCCTTATTACCCGTATGTCCGGGGCGGGACATGCAAATTCTGGCTGCCAATTTCTCACTGGCCTTTTCTCAAGTTCAGAGGTACGCGAGGCTCCCAAGGAAGACCTCTTGTGTCACTTCATTCGACACAACATCTCGTTTTTACAAAAAACATTTACATTTCTGTTTTCATTTCCCTGATAATTTAAGTGTGTGTCATTCCATTTGTGTAACTACATTTGATATTTTGATATGATATAGTCAATATTTACATTTTCAATCAATAGAAATAATTTTTCATAGAATCAACAAATCCAGGGCTGTAGCAATCATTATAACCTGGTGTGGGCGAACATATCCCTCTTACTTCTATAAAAAAATTAGGAAATGAAACATTACATGTATTTAAGGAAATTAAACATATTTTAAGAGTTTCGACAGTCGTGTAAGGAAATAGTAGCTGACCACGTTTAAGACCCAGCAGAAGCCTCCATCAACTGGTTGGTTTGACAGTGAACTGAACCAATGCACAATTAGTTAACAGTACAGCCCAAAGAGGTACAGCTATCACCTATTGATTTCAGGACTTCAGAGAAAACAATGTCAAGTTAATGACTCTTTAAGTTTACTTTTAAAACATGATTGCATTGCTGTTAGTGAAAGTAAATATGTTACGTCATAACATTGTATGATCTGCCCTATGACAGATGGGTTTGGCTCAACTATGCTCAGATTCAGAGAAAATTAAGTGAGTTATTGACATTTGACTGAACAATTAAATACATTTGGAAGTAATATTTCTTTCTATTTGTTCAGTGGTGGCGCAATTACTGTGTTTTGTCTTTGTAGGGCAGACATATTTATGGGGTTCTTCTATTATTTAAGAAGGATAAATGGAACATGTGATCATGAGATCACTGAGCCACATCACTTTGATCACGTTCATGATCACTTTGTATGATATACAAACTGTAATTGCAGTATAGTTGTATTTCACTCAAAATCAAATCATTGTTATACTTTGCAAACATTGCTATATCAGATATGGAGGCAACATTGGTAACATCAAGCCTATTTGGTTCTTGTGCATCTCGTGGCCAACCATCATGACTTCATGCATAATCAGTGTAAGATTGTGCACTTATTGATGGACATGAAGTAATATAACCCTATGTTGTACTCAGACTCTTTTAAGACCCCTGAGACCAGCGGGCACAATAGCCCTGGCACTCCCAAATCCCCTGCCAGCAAGGCTGTTGGTGGCAAGCCTCTAGCCGGGACAGGCAATGAAATCAAGAAGGTGGCAGTGATTCGCTCAACCCCTAAATCTCCAAAGAACCGTTCTCCTTCTTCACTGTCTGCTGCGGTCCCCCTCCCTGACCTGAAGAACGTTCGCCCCAAAGTCGGCTCCACTGATAACCTGAAGTACCAGCCTGGAGGTGGCCAGGTAATTCACTTTGAGTTGATTCAGTTTGTGTTCTGTTTACATTTAAAACAGATCCGGATTTAAATGTAAAAAAAAAAAAAAAAATACAAAAAAAAAAAAAATTATATATATATATATATATATATATATATATATATACACTACATCACTACAAGGCAAGTTAACCTATTCAGAGCATCCATTACGAATATCCACTGCGCTAAAAGTTGTCTAATATTTATATGTCAGTGTCTATACATTTTGGTCCAATTTCATAAGCCAATGAAAATTCACCAGTCTACCACATAATTGTCTCTATCTCTTCCCTACAAATATTTTTATTTACCAATGTTCTACCTTTCCCAGGTACAAATTCTTGATCAGAAGGTGGACTTCAGTAATGTCCAGTCAAAGTGTGGCTCCAAAGCCAACCTAAAGCACACACCAGGAGGTGGCAATGTGAGTAACAATAGTGTGAACTGAAAACTAAAGTGCATTTGCCAGTGGTCATCAGATCATTACCAGTAAACTGGCAATGCTTGCCAAGTGTTAGCTATAGATTTCCAATTCTCAAAATTACCATGAAAATGAATTAATATATTATCTTGATAAGTGGTTCTCAACTGGTTTTGCTTCAGGACAGTGCTTTTATGTTGGAGATTTACATGCCGACCAATGCAGTACCGAACTCGTAACCCACTTTTAATATAGTTTGGTTTGTGTTTTGTTTTATCTTTTGTAGTTTTGGCCATATTTTTAAGCATGAGGGCATGTCACAAAGATGTAGTGTAGAAGTAAAAGATGAATTTGCTGCAAAATATGGTAGAGTTTGATCGGATGTGCTGCCTTTGATGTCAACAACAGAATATATGGAAAGTGTTTTGTTCCCCCTTTTAGACTTAATATGCCTGTTGAGAACCACTGGTCTAGGAAATACTGCAGTGATAATTTGCCCAAGAAAGGTTACTATCTAGATCAGTGGTTCTCAACCCTGTTCCTGGAGGCCCCACAATCTGGCTTATCTGACACCCAATTCAGGGTGTGGAGTCTCTACCAACAAGCTAATGAGTTGAATTAGGTGTGTTTGGTTAGGGTGATATCCAAAATGTTTAGTGTTGGTTGGCCTCCAGGAACTGGGTTTGGAACCACTGATCTAGTTGTTTAAGCAAATTAAATATATGGCATTCCAACATCTCTTTTGGGAAAGGACTGAAAGACTTTATAATATTGTGGCTTCAACCTGGGAATCTGAAACCTTTTTCAATTTAGATGCCTTCAAGTTTTCATGCATAATTCCCAACATTTGCTTCAAACAGATCCAAATTCTTGATCAGAAGTTGGAATTTAGTAATGTCCAGTCTAAGTGTGGCTCCAAAGACATTATCAAACACACACCTGTAGGTGGCAATGTGAGTTACTATGGGATAGAAACACTATCCAGAACACACTGGTCCTTTCCCTACTGCTGAATGGCAGCCAAGACTAATCAAACTCAGAGTCCCAACCATCCCAGACTGACTCGAGATGTTCCTGAGATGTTCCTTATTTATGGTTGTCATTTGAAGTTAGAAATATAACTTCAGATCTAGATTCTCTCAGAAGCAGAGAAGAAAATTTCAGGTGTTCTGGTGTCTTCTTTATGCGGTCCTTTCTGATTTTGGCTTCACATATAAGATAATTGTCTTTCTTCATTGACCTTTCCATTATTCCAGGTAAAGATTCTTGATCAGAAGGTGGACTTCACTAATGTCCAGTCAAAGTGTGGCTCCAAAGATAATATCAAACATCTACCGGGAGGTGGCAATGTGAGTAACTATGGGATGAACACAACACCCTCAGTCTTGGTTCTTCCTGAAGTTATGACCATTTGTGGAAACCTTGTAAAAAATGGTCTGTTTCATTCAGTTTATCAGGTCGCACAGTCACCAACTAGTGCTTTTAGGTTGATAATTAAATCAAAAAGGGATCTTTTCCTATAAACTTAGATTCAGTCATTTTTCATTGTTTTCTAACTGAACAAACAAGTAACGGTTACAGCTGAAAATCAGAACCTAGTAATTGTCAGTGACCGCGTTTACATGCACACAAATATTCTGGTATTAATGGAAGCGTCATGTGAACACATTAACCTTATTGCAAAAAAACAACAACAACAAAAAACAGATTAAACCTGTATTGTTGTTTTAGAAATCTGAATAAGAAAGCATGCATATTTGTTTATTAAGGCCTCTGTATACTTCATATGAAATTGAAGAGTGAACCAGTCCAACATCATTTTGAAAAATTAGATCAAAACTAAGATGTTTTTAAGTTCCTTTCAGTGGTTCGTAACAGATCGCCAACTTTCAGGAAAACTTTGTACCGGCTGCTAAACACCTTCTCACTGCCATTGGTCCATGTCATCGGTAGGTGTGACCTAGAGCTCCACTTAATGACAGCTAATTCCCTTTGAGTAAGATAAGATCAGCCAACATAAACACACCGGCGTGCAGAGTTAATTGCGAGCTGGTGCAGATTTACCTTCATATGTACGATTGTTCGTGTAGAGACATTTTCCAAGAACATGTCATGCGATTAATAGTTTAATTAGTCTACAAAAGAAATCAAATATACTCAAATACACTTAAGTGCCCATTCACTCTGTTGTTTCATATGTGTCATCTGCAGCGAAAGCCATTCACACATCTGTCCTAAGTGAGAAATGCCTCTTTTCATCATTCTTTTGTCTGTATTCTACGCATTTACATTCTTCTATATAACCCTCTTTGCAGTAGAATCAGTGTCATCATAAATTACAATAACAGAGTGTCACCGGTGCATATTATGGCCGTGTATAGCATGTTAGCACCATGAATGCAGAATATAAACATGACAATTTGCACATTATCAACTGCAAATAAATTACTTTAAATTATCAAGTTGTTAAAACAGCTTATTTTACCGATCTCGTGAATTCTACTCGTATAATAATCATATAGTCAGTGATAACACAATTTAATGTCATGTTAGTTTGTTTTACATGGAGTCTAGTGCGTCCTCATATTTAAATACTCTAAACGCCTCCCCCAGCGGCATGGCTGGTGTCTGAATGTTCGCAAACAGTATACCATTCCTTTCAAAAAGAAGGTGTTTCAAACTTATTTTTGGCTTTGAGCGAAGAATAAAGAAGAACTTCGCAGTGAGTATACAGGGGCCTTTAATCAGAATTCTGTCATATTCTGATAATGTATCACATAAACACATTAACCTGATTGCTAAAACCAGATTAAGCCACTGTTCTATATTTTTAGAAATCTAATAAGAAAGCAAGTTTTTCCAAAACAATCTAAATTTTGGATCATGTAAACACCGTATTCTGAATATCTGCTATAAATTAACTTTCATTTACACTGTATCTGCACATGTACAATGGTAATTCTGGGTGTTATACCATACAGATAGTTGTGATTATAAACATCATTTGTATGTTGCATTACCTACATTTTGCCATTGTAAGGCATGATTGAGTATTTCTATCGGGAAGACACGCAGGCTTGAGTGAGGTTTATGATGCCATTTATTTGATGAATGTAGAACAGAAAAGTAATGTCTCTCTTTGGCGTAGGCCCCGTCCGGTGGTCCGAGGGAGTTGTACTCGGAACCATCATATCCTGCCGGAGATAGGAGGCAGGGGCGAGGAGCCTACCCCCATGCGGGACGGGGCTCAACTGGTGGTGGTGGGGTGGTGGAGGTTGCCATCTTAGCGCACTGAAACAGCAATGTGATAGATTGGGAGCAGACTTATAAAGCAATGGCTTACCTGCGATTGGCTAGGAATTACCCAGCTAATAGTGTGATGATGTACAGCTGCTAGTCTTCCCGCTAGAACTACGCTCCGCTCACATTTCCAGCAGAGAATAGCAGAATAATTACACAAATGATTTAGATATGCTGACTACATGTATACAGGAATATTCCAATAGCTTTGGCGCATGTAAACAGTCTTAACCAGAATGTGGACTTTAATCAAAAAATTGTGCATGTAAAAATGGTCAGTGAATTAGTGAATATGTGTCAAAAACTTTTTTGCTTTTCCAGGTAAAAATGATTAGCTAGAAGATTGACTTTATTAATGTTCATTCAAAATGTGGCTCCAAAGACAATATCAAACATGCACCGTGAGGTGGCAATGTGAGTAACTATGGGATGAACTCAACTCAACACCCTCAGTCTTGGTTCCTCCTGAAGTTATGACCATTTGTGGAAACATTGGGACTATCAATTCAGACACCCCATTCCACCTACACTTCAACAGTACATTTTTATGTTTTAAAAGTCCTTGCCTGATGATGAATTGTGAGGACTGAGAGGACCTTTCTTCTGGTTCCTCTCTGGTCCCTAATGGCAGATAACTCCCATTCCCAAAACTGTTTACTTTTTCAGGTGCAAATTCTCGATCAGAAGTTGAACTTAAGTAGCGTGCAGTCTAGGTGTGGTTCCAAAGATAATATCAAACATGTACCCGGAGGTGGCAAAGTGAGTAACCATGGGATTATATGTTGGGTTTGTTGTTCTTAAGGGTATGTTCACACTTGTAGTTTGGTTCTCTTGGTTCTCTTGGACCAAAAAAGAAAATGATACATTTAGTCCTGGTTCGTTTAGCATTTACACTGACATATTTAACACAGAACCTAAAGCTACAAAACAAAAGGCATAAGGATACGGTCACAACCTGATTTGACAGCTTTTTTGATGTATATTTTGCATATATATATATATATATATATATATATATATATATATATATATATATATATATATGATGGTATTTTTACCAGCTGAGAACAAACAAAGAGCTAATAAAATGTGTAAAGGAGTCAAAACAGCGCCAGTAATTCCTATATGCTGCAAGGACGGCTGACAGCGGTTCCGACGTCTGTACCGAACTATAATGGGCAACATAGCTCCTATGATGAGAAGAACCAGGTATGCTTGAGGTCAGTATTACCTCCTGTTATTGGTCCGTTTAGATGTCTTTGGTCCATGCTGCATTTATATATCAGTCGAACCGCACCAGAGTTCGTTTGGAAGCGGACAGAGACCTACTATTCAGGGGGACTTGTTTGGTGCACACCAAGGTTCTGAAGGCAGCGTTCACACTTGTTCAAATGAACCGCACTAACAGAGCAAACGCACCAGAGTTCGTTTTAATCAAACCAAACCTGCCAAGTGTGAACACACCCTTAACCAATAATCATACTAACAAGACCTTAAAGGAACACTTTACCCAAAATACCCAAAAATGAAAATTCTGTTATCATCATTCATCGGAAGAAAGAAAGTCATAAAGTTTTTTCAGGAACAGCACAAGGGTGAGTATGATGACTTGTCTTTTCATTTTTGAGTGATCAATCCCTTTAATAGTAATGTGTTAGTGCAACCCTGTAGTCTTTGCTGTTTTTGTGGTGGTCGGGTTATACACATTCATGTTGTTATGCATATTTTAGTGAATTCTTTAATCCTAATGTGCATGATGTCTGTATTAGTAATTCACATCATGTAAGCCCTAACTTCCCAAACCCCCCTAGAACTTCCAGGGGTGAATCCATTGAGGACATCAAGCCATTTATATACTATTGAGTGATTGTATTTTACATCATTTACAATCAGAGGAACTAGAATTCCCTCAACTGACCTTGAGTAAGCTTTGGAAATGCACTATATAAATTAAATGTGTTGTAATTATAATAATTGTAATTTTCTATAATTATAAATACTATATAAATTATACGTATTGCCATTATTATTATTTTTATAACTGTTCAAAAAAAAAAGCTCCCACGCTCGATAAATGTTAAATGCAATACAATTTCCATGTAATTAGAAGGCTTTGACTTTGCTTGTATGGTTTGAGAAAGCCACGTTCCTTTACAAAAACAAATGATCAGACAACCACTATAATATTTTAACGATGTATGTCAGCTGCCCTGTCATTAAGGATATTAAGTGCAATCACTAAAGTACCAGCGAGTTACCTGCTGTAATCCAGAGATCCTAAAGCACCGAAGCTGAGTTGCTCTCTTCAGCACAGAGGGGACTTGTTATACAACTCTGGTCAGCCGAGTGTGCCTTTGTGGTGAGCAGTTGGCTGGAGTTGAGAGCTGACCTCACCCTGAAGAAACGGAGGTCTTTTCATTCAGAAAAAAATGTAAAAAACCTCAACAGCTGTGACTATGAGGTCACTGGATCTATTTTGGGAGCAGGGATGGTACACAATTGTACTGTTCTGATGTTGTGTCCTCAATCCACAGTCTTAAAAAAATATATGAAAAAGTGATAAAATTGTTTAGAATCGATGAACACTTAAAGACTCAAATCAAAATGGGAGTTTTGTTGCTTTTTGTCTATGTCTATTATCAACTTTAACTCCTAGAGCTTTCAAGCTACATCCACCAAACTTGGTATAGACCTTCAGACTGTTCTGGCTTTAAAGGTTTAGTTCACACAAAAATTTAAATTCTCTCATAATTTACTCGTCCTCATGCCATCCCAGATGTGTATAACTTTGTTTCTTTTTCAGAACACAAATTAAGATTTTTGGAAGAATATTTCATCTCTGTAGGTCCATAACATGTAACTGAATGGGTACCAAATTTTTTAAGCTACAAAAAGTCCATATTTACATACCGCTCCAGTGGATTAATTAATGTCTTCTGAAGTGAAATGCTAGGTGTGTGTAAGTGTGACAATTCCATCTTGGAATGGTCAACAAGGAGAGCTATTTGAGTGCTTGCTCAGACCACTGCATAAACTGCTTTTGTGTGGAAACAGTATCGCGGTCCATAGGAACAGCTGCTAATAATGTTTCTATGTATATCTATGCAGAGGAGGCTTACATGCTTGTGTCACGTGAGAGGCAGTATGCAATCTAATGTCAACGAGCTGGCTGGAAGTGAACATTTTTAGATAGAACATTTTAAAAAATGTATCTATTTCTTACACCTGGCGTATCGCTTCAGAAGACAATTATTAGACCACTGCAATCTTATGGATAATTTTTATGATGGCTATATGTACTTTTTGAGGACTAAAAAATTTGGCACCCATTCACTTGTATTGTATGGACCTACAGAGCTGAAATATTCTTCTAAAAATCTTCATTTTTGTTCTGCAGAGTAAATAAAGTCATTCACATCTGGGATGGCATGAGGGTGAGTAAATGATGAGTAAATTTTCATTTTTGGGTGAACTAACCCTTTAAGTTTGAAACCTCTTGTTTTCAGTTTCCTAAAGTCATTGTTTTCCAAAGCAAGCAGATTGGAATTACAGTTTTATTGTTAGACAACAAGCACTCACAATCCTGTAACCAGTTGCCTAAATGAATATTAACTAGTTTCTTTGGCTTGTGTAGGTCCAAATCCTCCACAAAAAGATTGACCTGAGCAGTGTGCAGTCAAAGTGCGGATCAAAAGACAACATTCGCCACAAACCAGGTAACTGTGCACATCCATTAAATCCATTTCAGACTATATTCAAAAGAAAAAAAATACATTGCTCAAGTCATGACTTGTCACATTTTGAATGCTTGTAAATAATCATCAGTTTAGTCATGAGAAATATAATCTGCCTTCTCAAGGTGGAGGAAACATTGAGATCAGGTCAGAGAAGCTTGATTTCAAGGCTCAGTCAAAGGTCGGCTCACTGGACAACATTAAACATGTGGCCGGAGGAGGCTCCAGGAGGGTAAGGCAAAAAAACATGACTTCAGCTGATGCAAAATTAATTAATCTGCACTTCTGCTGTTCTCACCACACCCAAAAGATAAAGATAAATGTTTATAAATCATTATCATTTTAAAACTATGTCAGTGTAAGTCCACTGCGTTTACAAAGATAATTTTGCTGGTTACTGTTTGGAATAGCTTTTGCATTGGGAAATGTTGCCTAGGTTGGCAACAAGCTCATAAATGTACGTTGGCATTCATGCAACACACAAATAACAGATAGAAAAAAATCACCTTCCCCTTTACCTCTTTCAACCATTTTCTTCCTGCCGATACTTTCATTTCTTTTTGTTATGCTATGTTTATTTCATTCTACAAAATTCTCCACAATCAATTGACCCCATTATTCTATTATCTTCTGATATATTCATATAAACTCATACACTGCAAACTACAAATTTACTGCATGGATTTATTTATACACAATTACACCTGCCTAATATTGTGTAGGTCCCCCTCAGCATTCTGAGATTATATTCTTCTCACCACAATTGTACAGAGTGGTTATCTGAGTTACCGTAGACTTTGACAGATGGGCTGGTTTGAGTATTTCTGTAACTGCTGATCTCCTGGGATTTTCACCCACAACAGTCTCTAGATTTTACTCTGGTTTGGTACCGAATGGTGCAAAAACACAAAAACATCCAGTGAGTGGCAGTTCTGCAGATGGAAATGCCTTGTTGATGAGAGAGGTCAACAGAGAATGGCCAGACTGGTTCAAACTGACAAAGTCTACAGTAACTCAGATAACCGCTCTGTACAGTTGTGGTGAGAAGAATATATTGCTCGGATTGGTGCTGTTTTGGCAGCACAAGGGGGACCTACACAATATTAGGCAGGTGGTTTTAATGTTGTGGCTGATCGGTGTATAACTATCCCTCAAGGTGAAGTGTGTAATTTCTGCACCACTAGTGGCAGCAAACAGAATTGGACACATTTTCAAACAGGTTTCTTGATCACTCTTTGCATCTGCAGAAAGTCCTGCCCCAAAGTTACACCATTGGTTTAGTCAATGTAGCTCTGTTAAGTGGATTGGATTTCAAAAACAAACAGAGCAATGTTTTGAACACACCAAACACTTCTTGGAATCAACAGATTTAATCTTTGAAAAATTTAACACTTCACTTCATTTTTATTTTTATTTACATTTGTGTTGCCATCATGTTTTTTTTTTTTTTGTGTGTTTTTATCTTTATGTTGAACCCACATCATTTTGTGTTTCTTTATGTTTTGGTTGACCATGATGTTCATTTCACCACCCATCGGCCACCCGGGGTCACTCTCTAGAGAGAAAAGGGGAGAGGGGTAGACACACCCCAAGACGAGGGCTTCCTCACGCCAGACCCCTCAGATACCCCCACCCTCTCATCTGCCAGTCTTTCCCCAGAGCCCATTCTCCTCAGCAACCCCCAGATAAAGATTGAAGACTCCAGTAAGTATTCAGCCAGTTGCCTGAAATAAATGGAGACATTAAAGGAATAGTTCACCCAAAATTTGAAAACTGAAAATCATTTACTCTCCCTCATGTTGTTCCAAACCCATATTACTTTCTGTCTTCTGTGGAACACAAAACGAGAAATGTTGAAGAATGTCACAAAATCGAGTCAATGAGGGAAGCTCATTCATGCGAGAAATTTACAGAAGTGCAGCGCAGGACTAAATGCATTAAGATTAAGTGCGAATTAGTGTGAAAGAGCTTCTCTCATGCACCCTCTAGAATGCACAATGGACGGCACTGTCCACTACTATTGTATTGAAAAAAGGGACCGGGGGGAGTCGCGTGGCACCATGCAAGGTTCGGATGTGTGAACGCGAACTCTGCACACTTTGCTAGTTTTAATACTTTTTGTGTCATAAACCGGTGAGATTCGATACACCCAGATTCTTAATTGTCAAAGTTAACAATATGTCAAAGAATTCAAAGTTCTCAGTCTTTGGAGACATTAAAAGACACATACGTGCTCAAGCTGAAGCCCCCGAGCACCAGGCTGCAAGCCCGGGAGCCGATTTGGCCGTTGAAGTAAATTCGTTGAGAATTGATGAATGTGTTGGCAATGCTGACGAAGGTCATTGCTGACTTGGAAGTCAACAATGACCTTCGTCAGCATTGCCGTAATTACTTGCTGTAATAAGTTGTTCGATCACTGCCATGGAGACAAAATTCACTGAGATGGTTACAAGAGTGGGGGATGTCGAGAAACGGATCGATTATCTGGAGTCATCGGAGAGGGAATTTGTTGCTAATCCGCTAGCGACCAAGGTGGATTTAGAGCATGTCTGGGAGAAGCTGGAAGATTTGGAGAACTGTAACAAGCAGAATAACATACGAACTGTTGGAATTCCTAAGGATGAAGAAGGTCAGGATATGGTGAAATTCCTGGATTGGCTCTTTCCGAGTCTGCTCGACATAACAGGCCATAAGCTGGAAATCGACTGAGCTCACAGGGTTCTGGCTCGGCGATCCGCTGAATGAGAAATGTCTGAGCCGAGAAATTTCTGAAATCATCTGATAAAGATCTTGTGTTACACGAGGCGAGGAGTAAAGGAAGGCTTTTTTGGAGGAACCACAGCATTTTCTTGTGCCTAGATTTTTCAAATTTGATGAGAGAAACGTGATCAATTCAAGGATTGCAAGAAACTCTTACATCAATGTAAGGTCGCTTTTGCACTGATATTCCCAGCGAAATTGAGAATAAATGCTAAGACTGGCCGCAAAATATGAACATGTCCCCAACAAGCCATGTCCTTCATAAAGTCAATGGACTGAGTAAGATATTTTGTGGTACTCACGTTGCAGCCAAGTGAGCCTGAATCACTGAACATTTGAACATCACTTGACCGTCCGATGAAGTTGAGTGCCTTTTTTTTTTTCTTCTTGTGCTGGTACCGCCTAGCGGCTGGAGTTGCTTTGTGTAGTAGCACTCCTTCGGGACAGCGTTGCCTCCTATTGATTGGAGTTTGTTTTAGAGATTATCTTCTGTTGTGTAATTCTGTCTCACAAAATTTGTATAGCAATGAGCAATCCAATGGCAAAGTTGTCGCTGTGTCCCTCATGGGTGTACATGGACTGTTGGAGTTTAGAGGGATGGATGCTGGTTGGCACTGTCATGCACAGAGTTAATGTGCATGTTTTTCTTTTTTCTGTTCGTTTGGTTCGGGGGAAGTTTGGGGTTTGATTGTTGCACTAATGTTGGAATGTGGTCTTTATAATTTTATTTTTGACACACAATCAATTTTTTCATGTATGTCAAAATGTCAGATGTTAATATGAGTGGATTGTCTCTCTCCACATTGAATTTGAATGGGTTGGGGCACCCCATAAAATTAAGAAAGGTTATTTCTTTTATTAAACGTAAGAAATATGATTTAGTGTTTCTTCAAGAAACGCACCTTTCCCTACAGGAATCTGAAAGATTTGGGAAGATATGGGGTGGACATGCTTTCTTTAGTGCTAGATCAAGTAAGAGCAGGGGAGTCATTACACTGATAAACATCTATGATTCAAATGTCTCAAACAGATTAAAGATAAATTATGTAGAGTCGTTATTGTTTTAGCAGAAATTCAGGGGTAAAGATTGATTTTGGCTAATATTTACACACCTAACGCTGATGATCAGGGCTTTTTTATAGATCTTGAAGGGATGTTGCAATCCGCTGGCACACCACATGATATAATATTGGGAGGAGACTTTAATCTGTTTATGGACCTTGATCATAGTGAAGAAAAAGTGCATAAGCCCCCTAGAGCAACATTGACGCTTCACAGTATGTGTAACAAATCTTGGTCTTATAGATATTTGGAGACTTTTGAACCATCTGGTAGGGAATATAACTTTTTTTATCAGTCCATAAGATTTATTCTAGAATAGATTTTATTTCGAAGTCCCTCATTTCATTTGTTGTTGAACATTCAATTGGAAACATCTTAGATCACACCCTGGTGTGTTTAGAGGTGTTGTCACATACAGAGAAAAATAAATCATATAGTTGGTGCTTTAATGTATCCCTTTTGCAAAATCCTGAATTCCATCAAACGTTAAAGGCTGAAATCAATGTTTATATGTAGACCAATTGATCCTCACTTGGCACTTAAAGCGGTTCTTAGGGGCTGGATCATACAGTATGCCTCATTCATCAAAAAATCCAAAGCACAAGAACTTGTGGAGTTGGAAGGGAATATTAAAAGTGCTGATGGCCTCAGAGAATTGACCCAATTAAAATACATATATAATGCTATTTTTTTGCAGAAGGTGGAGTTTTGGCTATTCAGGGCAAGACAGTCATACTTTGAAGCTTTTTGATAGATATATAATGCAGAGAGAGTCTTTTTCTACCGTTCCCTCAGTGAAATCTGCTGATAGTAAAATATTTACCTTGGACATTTATATTAATAATGCTTTTAAAGAATTCTATCTTGATCTCTATAGTTCCACATCTTCGTCTATTGATGATATTAGAAACTTTGTGGAACAATTAGAACTCCATAAACTAACAACAGAGCAAAACAATTCTCTTGATTCTGAGTTAACCTTGGAGGAGCTTGGAGAGGTAATTAAGGCCTTACCTACAGGCAAGGCTCCAGGGCCAGACAGCTTTGCCACTGAATTTTTCAGATCTTATACTACAGAACTGGCTCCACTTTTGTTAGAAGTTTATACGGAATCATTAAAGAATGGGAAGCTTCCGCCAACCATGACACATGCCCGGATCAGTTTGATTCTTAAAAAGCACAATGATCCAAGAGAGTGTAAGAGATACCGTCCAATTTTCCTGATCCAGCTAGATGTAAAA
Source organism: Moxostoma hubbsi (assembly GCA_032164185.1). NCBI lineage: Eukaryota > Metazoa > Chordata > Actinopteri > Cypriniformes > Catostomidae > Moxostoma > Moxostoma hubbsi. Next base: position 23,722,089 of record JAVLUX010000039.1, on the reverse strand, counting down.
ATATTGTCAAAAATTCTGGCTAACCGATTAATTAAAGTTATGACATCTCTTATACAGATCATGTGGTGTTTATTCGGGGCCACAGCTCTTCTGATAACATTAGGTGTTTCATCAATATCATGTGTTCAGTGGCGAAAGATCAGACGCATGTCGCTGCCATCTCACTTGATGCCGAAAAGGCATTTGATATGGTAGAATGGGATTATCTTTTTAAGGTTTTGGAAATATATGGGTTTGGGAATACTTTTATTGGATGGATTAAGTTACTTTATAGACACCCGATAGCGGCAGTACAAACAAATTGATTCATTTCAGATTATTTTACTCTGGATAGGGGCACCCGTCAGAAATCAAATCAAATCACTTTATTGTCACACTACTGTGTACACGAGTGCAACAGCAGGTGAAATTCTTGTGTGCAGTTCCGAGCAACATAGCAGTAATGACAGTGACGAGACATAAACCACTTTACAATAAACAACATATTACACAAAACAATTTACATAACAAACTTACACAACAATTTACATAACAAATGTACACATACCTACACAACAATTTACATAACAAATGTACACAATACACACAATGTAGAATACACACACTAGATACGGGTATAAATATATATATATACACTAACTAAATTGGGAGAATATATTGACAGAGTGATGATTAATAAAGTGCAGTGCTGATTGTTGATCGTGAGAGATCATGTGTTCAAAAGTCTTATTGCTTGTGGGAAGAAGCTGTCATGTAGTCGGGTGGTGCGGGTCCTGATGCTGCGATACCGCCTGCCTGATGGAAGCAGTGAGAGCAGCCCATGACTCGGGTGGCTGGAGTCTTTGATAATCCTCCGAGCTTTCTTCACACACCGTCTGTTATATATATCCTGGAGGGAGGGAAGCTCACCTCCGATGATGTTTCTGGCCGTTCGCACCACCCTTTGCAGGTCTTTGCGGTTGTGGGCGGTGCTATTGCCGTACCAGGCGGTGATGCAGCCAGTCAAGATGCTCTCAACAGTACTAGTGTAGAACCGTGTGAGGATGTGTTGGTTCATTCCAACACATCAGGGTTGCCCTCTTTCCCCATTATTGTTCTGTCTTGCCCTGGAACCATTAGCAGCAGAGATGAGAAGGGAAGATGATTTTCCAGGGGTGGTGGCAGGAGGTATGGCGCATAAGCTTTTGCTTTACGCAATTATATTTTATTATTTGTCTCCGACCCCACTAGATCTATGCCTTGCCTCCACATAATTATTCACTCATTTTCTAAGTTCCCAGGATACAGAGTCAATTGGTCTAAATCCAAAGCTTTGGCTCTGACAGCATACTGCCCTAAGTAACGGCTTTTCAGGCATTTTCCAGTGACCCAAAGAGGGCCTTTTATTCCCAGCAAATCTGTGTGATTTAGTTAAGAGTTTAGTTTATTTACGCCAATTTAGGTCATTTTGACCCCTTAATAAAAAGGTTTTCAAGTGATGTGGGCAGGTGGGCTTCATTAAATTTATCTATGATTGGGAAGGTTAATGTTATTAAAATGAATTGTATTCCAAAATAAATACCTGTTCTAATCTCTCCCTGTAGATGTCCCCCTTTCTTATTTCAAGCAATTTGATTGCATAGAAAAGTCTTTCATTTGGAATGGTAAGCATCCCAATTTCCATTTCAATAAGTTGCATAGGCCAATTGACAAAGGTGAGCTAGGCCTACCCAAGATTTAGTTTTATTATTAGGCGTTTGTTCTCAGACATTTGGCTCATTGGTCGCTTCCACCTGGGAGTGCCCATTCCTTGTTTTGTATTGAACAGGAAGTTCTTGCCCCTATTTTGCCATTGCAAAGCCTTTCTTCCAAAGTAATCGGAGAAGTAAAATTATACCCCGTTATCTCACATATGCACTAGGTAACTAGGGTCTCTCGGGAAGTGGCTGTGGAGTGAGCAGTATAGTTTTGGATATGTATGATTATTATATATATATTTTTTGTTGTTGTTTTGTGTGTATTCTTATGTGTGACCACAGGGGTGTTCGTTGGGGGTCAGGGTGGTGTTGGTGATTGGGGAGGGGGAGGGGTAATAGTTGTGGTTAAATGTTGATTCAATATATATATGTTTTATATGTATTGTGTTTTTCTGTGTTCTATCGACGAATCAAAAAATCGGAATCATTTTAATCGGAAAAAAGGGACCAGGGCATTTCTTCAAAATGCATTATGGTGAAAGCAATGTGCTCCGGTTTCACTTGAATTTAATGATTGTTTAATGGCAAATGTTATTTGTCTTTGTGGTTTCATACTCGCAGTGTTAATGACACGCAGTGACACAGTTGAACCATGTGTCACTCCCGCTTTCTGTATTTCTAAGGAGATGATAGAATGAACAAACACAACTTCTCAAAGGTATTTTTTTACTTGAAGTACTTGTGGATTTAATCAGATACTGACCCTTAAAATAATGTGTGAAAGTGAAGAATGTTGCACAGAAATATTTTTCAAGAATAGAATATTTATAATAATAATATACAAATTTTAAAATTGCTATTCAGGTGTGCTGGGCTCCAACAACAACAGTGTAAATGCAAAATGGACTTAGACTAAAAGAGAAACAGATATTTATTAAGTATTAATGAGTATTTTTAAATATTATGATATTTAAAGAATATAATCTTAATGTCATTCATATGTTTTCAAAGCCTTAAAAGAAATCATGTTAAAGTTAAATATGAATAAATTAAGGTTTATAAAGCACACACACACACCTATGGTAAAAGTATGACAGTTTGTATGACAATTAATCTTCATAATCGTTAAAGCCCTAAAACAGAAAATGTATCATTAGTCATAATCACAATTTTTTTTGACAATTAATTATAAGCCAGATTTAATAATCGTGACATCCCTAGTGTTCCATGTAAAAAAAAAGAAAGTCATACAGGTTTAGAACAACATAAAGGTGAGTAAATGATTACAGAATGTAATTTTTTTGATTAACTATTCCTTCAGTCATATGTTAATGTCTATTAACCTAATGTAAATACATTAACATAAACTTTTATATTTTGAAATAGGAGAGTACTCAAATATGGGGACCCATTTGTGCCATTCAGAAATCAATTAAATAACTGGAAATCCATTGACAAAATTAATGAAACAATGTAATAGATGTGTTGGTAACCAGCATAAATTAAACTATTAAAAAATTATAAAAATGACAAAAAAAATAAATACATTTAAATACACCTGTCAGAAGGTGAAAATGAAGTGCATTTTGCTTGCACAAAGACATTCATTGTAATATTTAAGAAATGTTTTGCTGAAAATAGTATCTGTGGTGCCACCTCCTGGCACTTTATGGAGGGGAAAAAAACATTTCAAGTGGGTAAAGCATTTTATTATTCCAATATGGGCTATATTGTGTTTAATAATATTTCTGAATTGCTAAATTGTATATGTATAGTATTCTAATGAATATTTCTTATTTTTTTTGGTGTCATAAAATTGAATTTATGTAATTGATTTTTTATCTCGTCATACACCATCTTTCACATTTCATTCTTTTTATTTATCCCCTTTTATCCACAATTTGGAATGCCCAATTCCCACTACTTCGTTGGTCCTCGCGGTGGTGTGGTTACTCACCTCAATCCGGGTGGCAGAGGACAAGTCTCAGTTGACTCCACTTCTGAGACAGTCTATCCGCACATCTTATCACGTGGCTCATTGTGCATGACACCGTGGAGACTCACAGCATGTGGAGGCTCATGCTACTCTCCGCGATCCACGCACAACTTACCACGCGCCTCATTGAGAGCGAGAACCACTAATCCTGACCACGAGGAAGATACCCGGGCCAATTTGGTTGCTTAGGAGACCTGGCTGGAGTGACTCAGCACACCCTGGTTTTGAACTCACGACTCCAGGGGTGGTAGTCAGATTTTTATTGATCAGTCAATCTCTTTATTTTTAAGAGGAATAAATTGGCACCTATACTGATATACAGGTACCAGGTGTCATCACAGGTGTTGTAAATGTCAGATGTAAGAATGTCTTGAGGATATACTTACTGTTACATATCATGGAAATTTGAAATCTTTTAAAGATTAAAGGAATATTCTGGATTCAATTCAAGTTAAGCTCAATCGACAGCATTTGTGGCATAATGTTGATTACCACAAAAATGTATTTTGACTTGCCACTCCTTTTCTTCAATAAAGGAAAAATCTGAGTTACAGTGAGGCACTTACAATGGAAGTCAATGGGGACAATCTTGGTTCTGATCTTACTGGACTATATAGGGTTTATGGGGATAGTGCCATTAAAATTGATTTTCAGTCCAGAATTCAGTTTTAATCTCAATCCAAGAATTATACCCTGCACACTCCCCAGTTTACCTCAAATGTTCTTCATTAGTTCAATGTGTGTTCCTATGTCCCCCCCCCCCCAGATTGAGTCACACAAACTGATGTTCCGTGAGCAGGCCAAAGCGCGAACCGACCATGGCGCAGAAATCGTCTCTCTAGAGGAGTCGTCATATGGTTTGAGCACCGTTTCCTCCTCCGGCAGCATCAACATGGCAGATCCGCCGCAGCTTTCCACCCTCGCAGACCAGGTGTCTGCATCTCTGGCCAAGCAGGGCTTGTGATTGGACCACACTACCAACCAAACACGCCCCTAAACCCCAACTTCCTCCCCTTCAGAACAACAACACATTCACCTGCCTGATACGGTAACATTGCAACACTGACAGGTGTCATTTTGTGGCCCAGAAAACATTGTCAAGTAACCTCTGGCAGACACTGTTCAATTTTGTAATATGTATGATTTCTAGGCCAATGAAGCTGTTTTAATTGAATTATGTATGGATTTGCCTGTTCACTTATCCCTCGCTTTAAGTCAGTATTCTTTGTGGGAATTTAGGAATATATATATATATATATATATATATATATATATATATATATATATATATATATATTGTCCTACAATCTTCCTCCCTTGACATAAGTGGATATACTGAATTTGAGTTGCACAAAATTGCATTTATGTATTTGTTGAACATCACGTTTTCTTTTGGAATGCCAATTTAAGCTTTTTTCTATGGTTCAATCAGGTTACAATCAGATTTAAGATCACAAATAAGTTGCCAAGATGCACCTAAAATAAACATCTGAGTATCTTAGAGCACCATGTCTTCAGAGACATAGAAACTTAAAGCCCTGCAGTTCATTTGAAATTATGTGTAAGGCATAATTGATGAAAAAAAGACTTCTGGTGCGTTCACATACAGCGCGAATCGAGCGTTTCGCGGGGTGCGATTACATACAAAGTCAATGCAAAGATGCAAATAGATGCAAATTTGCGGCAGGCGGCGGTAATGGTGCAAAGCGAAATTGCTTCGTTCGCGTGAGTTAAAAATTTCCAACTCGAGCGAAATATCCGCATGACGCGTTGTCGCAAAAGCCTATTAGCCTTACTGACATACTGAAGTAGTAGCAGTAAAAAATCAGGAAAAATGTCTGAAAAAATGGTTGTAGAGTTGTTTGGGCACCCGGAATTGTATGACACAACGTCAATGTATCTGGGACTTCCACAACAGATACAGAGCAGCAATTGTTGTGATATTGGCCATGGTTGATGGCGGAAAGATAAGTTGTCATAGAAGCCCTTCCTCCTGTCCTTTTCCAGAAGAGAAGGGGGAATACTCGAGTTTAAACACAAATTTAATCCAGCGTTCAAACGAATTTCTTTTTCGCGTTGTATGTGAACGCACCATTACAGAAAGCTTTTGAAAGCTGAAGCCTTTTGGTTCTTTCAAGCTCTCGTGTGTGCCATTGATCTGAGATTACAGTTTACCAAGGTGAGAAGAAGATGCCCCTGAGATATTTCCTGCAGTTAACCATGAGATTCAGATTACTTCACAGAGAAACACGTTTCTTACAGTATTATTCTGTGGATATGGGATGTTTATATATGAAAACAGTTATTTTTGTGCCAACTGGCAGTCTTGAATTATTGATTTAATTTGCATCAGTGATAAATAAAAATGCCTCTCCTACTTTTAGTTTGTTCTTCAAAGGTGCTGTAAGCAATTTTTTTTCATGGAAAAATATACAAAACAATTTACTACTCCCTTAAAGTTATGAATTAAATGTGTCCTGAGATATCTCACCGGTCTCTGTGACAGCTGTTGACTTTGTAAACCGCTAACAAAAATGTGTCTGCAGATACTGATGCTTTTCAACTGTCAATCATTTTACTCGTTCTCATAGTGTTGTATTTGAAGTGGATCATTGTGGTTATGATTCAGAATGTTTGTCAGTTTAGGGCGCTATTGTGCCACAAATAGTGCTGCTCTTTTGAGACTTGTGTCTCGGCAAACAAAAATAGGCGTTTTTCCAATCAGTGGGCCTTTTCAAACCCCTTTACACGATATGTCTGCAACATTGAGATTCCCTAATTTCATTGGATAGTTGAAAAAACTCTCATCATGATTTGAAAACACCCACAGATTGAGAAATGCCCATCATTGTTCCGCAGAGACCTATACTTCGCTCTTTTGCTTGGTTTTGGTCTCAAAATTATCTTTGGAGGGTGAGGATTTGGAACGAGGGGCGTGGCTAATTCAACGGCTCAGTCACGTGAAAGCTTCAGAACGCTAAAATTGCTTAAAGCACCTTTAACACTGGCAACTGACAAAACATTAAATTGATGTTTTATGGCATAAAACTAAATGATCTAATTTAAATTGTTGCTATATGTATTAAAGAAGTTGCACATGGCAGATGTTTTTAAGGACAAGTTGCATGTGTTATATTTGACAGGAGCAATGATTGAGATTTTATCCATAACTGCCAATAGTTTCTCTCTTTTATTGCTTGTGACAACCAGATGTAATTTATGAGATGAATTGCCAAAAGGTTCTCCTTAAAGTAATATTCTGGGTTCAGAGCATTGGTGGCATAATATTGATTATCAACTAAATTGATTTCGACCTGTCCCTCCTTTTCTTTAAAAAAAAGCTAAAATCTGGGTTCTAGTGAAGCGCTTACAATGGAACTGAATGAGGACAAACCGTAAACATCACAAGTAAAGCCATGAAGACATAAACAATATGCATGTAAACATGATTTGTGTGATAAAATCACTTGTATCCAATTTTGCTACTTTTTTGCCATGATGACGTAACGCCATAAACCCTAAAACTCCGTAAAAACGATGATTTAAACAACTTCAAAGCTCAAATAATACATGAGTTTTGACAGAATTAATGTGTGCTTTTATAAAATCTATAAAAGCTTCACATTTCTGCCTTTAAACCCTCCAAAAATTAGTCCCATTCACTGTAAGTCTCTCACTGTAACCTCCATTTTTACTTTTTTTTTTTTAAACAGGGATGAGTCAAATAAATGTTTTGTGGTAATCGATATTATGCCACAAATGCTGTCGATTGAGTTTAACTGGCACTGAACCCGGAATAATCCTTCCAGGCACACTCTGGTCTGTTGTAAATTGCCCTTCACATTTATTCTCATAATATGTTGTATTGTCCTTCACAAAAAAATCCACTATATCACAAGCATGCCCGTTAGAAGGTTCTGATCTTTTGAACACTTCCTATTCAGCTGTATTATGTCTTCGGGTGTTCTATTCAATTGAATGATGTAATCTCCTCAACTGATTCAATTGCTTAAATTCTCTCATTTTACACTGCACTATTGCAGAATGTTTAATGAGCTTTGATCCACTCCACACTATCATTGCTCCTTGCATGCATTTCATGTAAGCAGCCCGAGATACTGTGTTGCCTCTTACATATATCCCGTAACTGCTGACGTGCTTATTAGGATATGTATGTATATAGTATTCAAAAAGAGCACTACTCAGATGACCCCTGTTTCTTTGTATTGGAGATGAAGCCTTGTAACTACCATTAGATATTTAATGTATGTTTATTGTATGTTAATGACTGTTTCTACAAGGACTTGAAGAGACTTTAAAAAAGCAGAGAAGATCAGAGACCATGCTTGCAACACTTTAATCTGCATGCCGAATTGTTTTACATAGATTGGCAACACGTTTCTGAACATTTACTGAATAGGGTGGGTTTTGGTATGTTAAAGTTTTGGAAACATGATGTTGTTCCACTTGTGGTGCTGTTATGTGAGGAGGGGGAAATTGAGATTTTAGCTGACGGGAAGAAAAAAAGAGAGTCTGTCCTTTGGTTTCAATGCCTCACTCTATAGCACATGCCACATGGTTCTGGGTGCAGTTTTGCCATCCTGTTGTCATTGACTCCATGTACCATTTTTGCAGTTGTACATTTTAGCTTGGGAACTGTGGTTGTCAATTTTGTTCTTGTGTGTTTTATTAATAACTGGTTTACAATGATTCTTGATGTACATGTGAATTTGGAAATAAAGGGTATTACAAAATTGAACGTGATTATCATCAATATTAAGGTACAACGGTTCTAAAGTCCCCAGGGGGAAGGCACTTTTGATATCTCTGTGTGGAGTAAAATGCCCCCTCACCACCTTTCTTCTTTAATGAATTAAAATATATATAGATATATATTATTTTCACACAAATGTTGTTCCTTCATCATGGCCGTGGCAACAAGAGTGGCACAGGGGGTAGCAGCTGCCTCCCTAAAAATGAGCTGTGCCACCCCAACTCCGTAAAAATGTCAGCTTGCATACCGAAGACGCTAATGTAAACGCAGACAGTGCGCAATGGTTTAATCCATCCGTGTCGTGCCCGACAACGTTCTGCTAATAAGAATAAATGCATTTTTTTCCTTGAACCCAAAATAAATCAAATTTACTCTCATAATACTCGTTACTACTCTTATTGTGCACAATCCATTGAAGAACATCACTTAAAAATAATTAAATGGATTCAACCAAATGTTGCATAAAATTTATTACCCCAAAAATGTATTTTGACTTGCCCCACAATGTTTTTTTTGTGTGTTTTTTTTGTAAAGCAAAAATCTGGGTTACAGTGAGGCACTTACAATGGATGTGAATGGGGGACAATCCATAAACATTAAAATATTCTCTTTTTTAAGATTATTCACAGGACAAACAATATGCATGTAAACATGATTTTAGTGTGATAGTGTGATCACTTACTAACCTTTACTAACCTAAAGTTATATGGTCTATTTTACAATTTCGTTGCCATGACGACGTAATGTCAACAAACCCTAAAACAACTGTAAGACTTATCGTTTAAAAATACATGAGTTTTAACAGAAGAATTAATGTAAGTGCATTTATACAATTATAAGCTTCACATTTCTGCCTTTAAATCCTGCAAAAATGATCCACATTCACTTCCATTGTAAGTGCCTCACTATAACCACGATTTTTGCTTTTTTTAAAGATGAGGAGGAACATGACATTTTTGTGGTAATCAACATTATGCCACAAATGCTGTCGACTAAGCTTTTTGTATTGAACCCGGAAAATTGCATCCCTAGTTCCCACTGGACCAGAACCCGTTTTTCAGAGGTGTATGCTAAAGAGAAATGTGGTCATGGTTTAAATCAAGGGTGGGGAACCCTGCTCCTGGAGGGCCACTGTCCTGCAAAGTTTAGCTAAAACCCTAATCAGACAAACCTGAGGAAACTAATCATGGTCTTGATTACTTGAAAAATTTAAGGGCAGGTTTGCTCTATTCTTGTATGAAACAGTAACTTTTCACTTTCCAATCAATTCCTGATTGATAAAATAAAGGATAATCCTAAATTTCTTTGCTTGTTGTATATCATGTATCATTAGGAAATAAGTCACTACAGAACACAAATGATTATCAAATGTAATTTCATGTTGACACAAATGTTAATCAACCTTGCTATACTGTACTGTACTCAGCCAACATTTATAGCATTATGGGCTCCATTTCAACAGCCGTGCACAATGTCACATCTAATGTGGGTGGGGGTGTTTGTGCTATCTGTGGATGTATGTGCACAAACCTTGGTTGTATTGTATGTTAATGTAGTGGAGAAAAGCACAATTTACTATTTTCCAGTGAAATAGGTCATTGCGCTAAGATGATTCAGAGCACATCGGTTTTCAGTGCAAAGTCTAAAATCGGCTCCAGCATTTGCCGTTTGGAGATTTCACCCGCATGTGGTAATAAAGTTCATGTCCAAACTTAAAATATTGTGTGAAGATTTTTGCTTAACTTTCTAGAGGTCATGGTTTAATTGTCAATTATTATTGTTTACATTTACACTTGTATTTATTATCTAATTTGTATTGGTATTTTTCCATCTGTTAAATCACTGCAACAGGGGCCGGGGAAAGTTGGATAGGGTAAAATGTTTGGATTTGGGGAAATGGTTATTTCAATTTTAATTATATTTTTGTTTAGTCTGAATTGTATGTAGAAGTATTCTTGGTTGAAGTTTTCCATGTTTCATTAATTTAATTTGAAAGCAAATTCAACTGATAGTGAAGTCTGTGCATAAATAAAAAAATCAACCTGATCACTCAATCCATAGCCTAACCGGAATGTCTGATACACTCACCGTTCATACTAGTCATGATTTGTGTCAGCAGATCAATTTGATACTTACATTCTCTATAATTCAACAGAGCCCGCATTCAAATCCTGTCAAGAACTTCATTTGCCATGTGTATAAAAAGAATGTGTCACTAGAAACATGCCTGGTGTGCAATATAACAAGGACGCAGTTAATGCACAAAAGAAGTTCTATTCTATTTCCATTCTTCTAATTCATTGCAAGTGTAATGGTAGCCAGCTGGTACTTGAAAGCTGTGCGGTGTGTAAACCTCACCCTCCTGGCACTAGGCTAGCGGCCATGTTAGCACGTCTGACTCCAAGCGCGTCGAGTAGAACTGGTGACGCAGACGCTGCAATAACCGGAGAAGAACCTCAGAATTCAATTGCATTTAACCCAGCCCATTAGCGGTTTGCTTGCACGAAAATACTAAAACTCGATGCCAACTGACTTGGCGTGTAGCACTCTTAAAATAGGGCCCTATATTTGCAATATCAATAAGACATCAATGAACAGTGATGCAACTTACACACGGGATAGAGATGATTTGATTTTAATCATACTATTTACAAAAGGGAGTTATTTGTTTTTCTTTTTTTCAGCAAATGATTTAGGTTAACTTCTGAAACAGTCCAAATTACAATGAAACCTGTCTCAAGTAGCTATGAAGAGAAAGACATTGTGATTGTACAAAAAGGAAAAGGACAGGGCCACAACAAAATTGGTTTGCATAGCAAGTAGATTTTCAAAAGGGGCAACAGGGCTGAATCAGAACACTAATATGGGGTAACAAAACAAAAAGTGTCAAATATATTGACAAATTGAAAGGAAAAAGACATCAACACAAGTTTCCATAGAACTATAACCTGAGAAGGGGGGGTCTGATTGAAATGTCTGGCTACTTAAAGGAATAACAAAGTACAATCAAGAGAAGATGCAGAATTAGTCTGAAACATTTAAGAGCTGAGGTGTAGAAGCTACAATACTGCATACTAAAGGCTTGACTTTAACAGGTGGAAGCTTGCAGAGGAATTTTTCCATTCGACATGTGACACATGATGTCATGATCTTTAACATATCTATACTCCATATACTGGTCAGAAAATATTTCAAAAGGAAAGACAGAATGAAGGAAGGGTGGAGGAAGAGTGAGCAGAGAGAGAAAGAGATTAAGTATAAAGATATTGACGCCCTGTGAAGTGCTTTTCATCTGTGTAGAATATTTCTGGTTGGTGCTTAATACATGACTATCAAATGAGAAAATAATGTGGGCAAGCATTTCTGTCAGGTTTTGGTTTTTGTCACTTCACAACACAAGCATACATATATAACTAGTCAGCAGAGAGGCACCCTTTTGTCAACCCCTCTTTATGTCTGTTACACAGTGCACTACATAGTGTTCACCTGACAGGTTAGAATACCACACTGATATATTTAGCTGACTATGAGAACATTTATGGAAACAACTTTCATACATCTCGTTTACATTTTTCCTTCCGTGAGAAAAGACAGGTTTAGCTTTCTATGTTCTGTAATATTCACTAAAAACTGTGAAAATAAT